>VZSZ01003860.1:81803-104972 GCA_013398815.1 Ibidorhyncha struthersii
GGTGTGGGCTTATTTGCCCTAGCGTGTGCTTGTTTATACTTTTACGAAATTACCGGGTAGGGAAAGTGAGATTTTCGGAGGAAAAAGCGTGGCGTAGCAGACAGGCCCGTTCTGAGGAGCGCTCCCCTCCCAGAGGAGCGCTGTTGTGGCGTGTACTAGAGAAGCAGATCTGGGTGACTGCAAGTAGCTGTTTGCAGTGTAAAGCAGACGTGTTTTGAACTAATTCGGTGGCCTGGGACAGACAGAATAAAAGGTGGGATGCGTACTGCTAGAGAACTGGAGCGGGGGTGGGGGGGAGCAGAGGAAAAGGGGGCATCAGGGCAGGTTAATGTGAAATACGACATGTGAATTTGTGCCTAGACTCAACCAAGTTACTGGTAGAAGTTTCACATCCCAGCTGCTGTCCAAGGACTCTTCGCTTGATGTCCCGCCGCTTGCTGGCCTGTGCGCTTGGGGTCCGTAGTTGGGAAGTGTTGCCAAAGATCCCGCAAGTACAGTGGTCATTGAGTCTTTACGTAGTTCGTGTGTCCCCAGGAAATCTCTTTTTTCTCATGAGTTACGTTGGGTTTGGCAACGATCAGCAACATGGACGTTGTGCAGCTGGTGCTTCAAACTCTGACCCTGGATGGGTCCTACAGGTGTCATCACGGGATCAGCAAAGAGTTTTGCAAGGGAATTTCAGCAAAAATCTTCTATGTAAACATAGCTGGGCACGCTGCTGTGGACAAAGTCCCACTGGTCACCTTTAAGCGGGAGTTTTGGAAAAATTAACAGAAGTTAAAAAAACGTTGGCTAATAAGAGAGGAAAAGTGATCTATGGCACATGCTTGGTGGGGAGCGGAGCTGGTAGAACTGAAAAATAATCCAGCAGTCTCAGCAGTCTTATGTGTTTGCCCTTTGCTGTGACTGCACAGAGGACCAGTGTTGCTTTGGGATGCAGAAGCAATAGGACTGCGGCTGCAGAGCAAAACAAGGCTGAACTGTAGCCACATGTGGACTTCTGTGGTTGGTTTTGGGAACTACAGTACCAAAAATCTCTTGGCAAGCTGTAGAGAAGGGAGCCCAAAACAGCAAGAGTGGGATTGGGTAGAGGGATTGCCTCATGAAACGAGGTTTAAAAGTGCCTAGCGGTTTTCTCCAGGTTTGGAATGAACAAAAGCAGAGACTATAATTTTGTGAACACTGTAGTGGTGTAATTATGAGTGAGGGAAGGATTTATATTTCTGAAAGCTGAAATCCGTGAAGCCTGCAGACAAAAGCTCATCCAGTGAGTTACTGCTCGTTAGCCCACTGTCATTTTTATCCTTCGTCCTGTAACAATTGCCTCTATTGGCTGTTGGATTACTGAGCGGTTTTTTCTTGTCCCTACAAGCTCTGCAGGGCAGATAGGATATCTTGGCTCATCTCTTGGCCTGCAAGCGTTGTTTGCGCTTGCATAAAGAACGTGATACCCCCATAGTGCAAGGTCTGTAATGTGCAATCTGCAGGAGGAGGTGAGACGTCCTTCTCAGTTCTAGGCTCTGGATGAAGGACTGCAAGCTCGTCAAGTTACTGATGCCTTTGTAAATAACATTGTCTGGTTTTAATCGTATTACATGTGCCTATTCTTTTTAATGGGGTGCAATATATAAACTTCAGAAACTACAGGCATGAAGAGATTGTTCTGATACTTGGTGAAAAAAGGACAAAAAGAGTTTAAAAAGATGGAGCTATCCAGCTGCCAGGGAAATGCATAATGGAAAGATACTAACTGTGCTTGGAGGAGCCTTATTTGGTTTTACAGCATCATCACCTGTGCGGTTAGGCCGGGCCTGAATATTTGCCCCCTCTTGGCTGCAAAGGGCAGAGGGTGGTGTCTGAGCCTTGCAAGGAGGAGGCAGTAGTCTGCAGCAGTTTACTCAATACGTGTGCGCACTCCACTTAAGAAAGGGGAAACTGAATTTATGCAATTCACATTTGGTAATTGAGAGAGAAGATGGTTTTTACAGCTTCTTCTACATGCGTCAAATACGTAGGTAAGACAGTGCAAGAGAACAAAGCATCTTTCTGACTCATGTGTTACGGGTCCTATCGTGCTGCCAGCAATGGGTGCTGCAGTTCTGTGTCCCCGAAAGGGGAGTGTCCCCATGTGACTGGCATCCCATGGTATTATTTTCTAAGCTCGCTAAAGATATGGCATTGTCACATAATCTACCCAGCACAGTAGACCCTTAACAGCAGAAGATAAAGAAGGATAATATGCTTTATAGTATGCTAGAGAACAAATGTGGAAATTCTTCACTGTTAAGGAGAGATGTGGAAAAGAACAGAGGATGAGGATGTGCCACTTTGGTGATCCCCTGTGGCTCTCTGACTATCCAGCTGGGTGGGCCTGGGGTTTTGGTGGAGGTTACGTGTGTTGGGAGAAGCGGGCAGTATCTTCAGCAGTAGCCCTCACATCTGGGCAAGCAGCAGGAGCTCAAGGGTTCCTTGGGTGAAAAGGTGAGGGTCTTTCTGACAAAGGCTGGGGAGTCTTAGAGCAGTGGCAGAGATGAAGAGGGGCCTCTTTACGGGAGAGTTGGAAGAGCAGATTGAGCTTGGCGGTCTCTTAACTTTTTTTGTTCTTTTCATCTTTTTCTCATTTCAGTTCTGCTTGAATCACTCAACAAGAACGAGCAATCGGCCAATGGCCAGTCCCAATCCAGGGAGTCCACAAACCCCCAGTTCAAGAAAATGAGCGGAGACTTTCCATCAGCTAACGGAGAGGCTGGTGGGGAGGCCCCCAAGGGCTACACTCAGGACCAGGTGGATGCAGTGAAGAGGTGCGTGCACAGCTCTCCGTGACTTCAGCCTGTGGTTTGTTTGAGTTTATCATGTGATACTGGTCTGGTTTTCACAGTGCTTTGAACCGTATTGAGTGGGTTTTAACTGCCTGGGTGTTAAAAGCATACCTAGGAGGATTTATAGCTACAGCAGCCCTGGGAGGCAGCTGGGTTGGGTCTGTGAGGGATGAGATTCCCCCAAAGGCATGCACAAGGGCTAGAACTGTAGGCACGTAGGCCTCTCCCTGGCTGAGGTCCAAAGAGGCGTTTTAGATGCACTCATCTCATGGACTTCACATTAATGTTTGCTTTACTGTTACTCAGTAATGCTGTGGAAAATCCCATGTGCTCCTGAGATCCTGTAGGTGGAAGTCATGGCTCATGGCTGTAGGCAGTCCTCCTGCTCTCAGCATTGGTCTGGTAGCAAGTGACAGGGCACACTCGTGTCCTTCTCTCCTGATGCTGTTCTGCTCATGGTCTCTCTTAGAGCCCGATAAAGTAGAAATCCATCACAGGACTCTTCACTCTCTTGGCACAATACACTTCTAAAGCTCCTGCTGGAAAGTCCCAGGACATTTTTATCCAGTCACCTGTTTTCCAAAACCTGTTTCAAGCTGTTCTTTATTCCTTTCTACCATTTGTGAATACTTAAAGCTGAAGGACTGAACTGCAGGCACAGTCATTTGGTAAACTTTGAGTTTACGGCACGGTCTGAATTGCGCAAGGACTGCTCTGGCTAATGGACTTACAGGGGTGCTTGTTATGTCATCCATTTCTCCAAAAACCCAGCCTGCTGTATTCTGTCTCATCAAAGTCATGTGAGAAGGAGAAACCATCGCTGGGTTGCAAGGGTACCCAGAACGAGCTGGGCTGCACACACAGGCCTGGGCAGCTCCCACTTTCTTCCTCTAGAACTCAGCTGATGTTATTTTTAGGTATGTGAATTAAATGAGTCTGAGGAGGGGGTAGAAAAGCCAATAGCCCAGCTATCCTTCAGATCCTGGCCCGCTGTGTGTAGTCCCTCCCAAATAGCCTCCAAAACGTGAGCATGATGAATCTGAAGCTTATTTGCCAATCGCGTTCTTCAGCAGGTGATATCATTGCCCGAGGAGAGGCCCTTCTACCTCTACTGGCTTGACTTGTTCGGTGAGCGTGTTTGTGTGGTAGTAATTTAGGCACAGTGGGAATGAGTCTGTGAAAAAAATTGGGTCACCCTCTGAGGAATTAGAGCTGAGTAAACCAGAGTTCGCTGAACAACATCGATCAAAACTGTGGTGCGTGAGATGTTGCAGAGTAGACATATTCAGTGCAAAGTGTTTTTTACAGCTGAAACTAACTATCTGTGTTTTCTCTCCTCTCTACTGGCAGGGTAAAGCAATGCAAAGATTACTATGAAATTCTGGGAGTAAACAGAGAAGCTTCTGATGAGGACCTGAAAAAGGCTTACCGGAAACTTGCACTGAAATTTCACCCAGATAAGAACCACGCACCAGGGGCTACAGAGGCATTTAAAGGTAAAGAACATTTCCAACTTTGTGATTGCCCTCAACTGTCGGGCAGTGGTGCTGAGTTGGGCTAGCAAGGACTCTTAAAAACAACCTCATGAGTCTGTTAGAGTGAAATAAAGCTCCTCCTAGCAAAGTTGAATCTCTTCTTCTGAGCCAGTTGTAGTATGAGCAAAATAGACTCTAAACTTAAAATAATAGACACAGGTTGGTGCGGATAGGCTTCAGCTCTGCCAGTCGGACAAGGAGAAGCCTTCCTTCCCTTTCTCCTAGCAGCCTTTCCTGTCTGTTGCTCCAGCTTCCTGCCACGCTGTTCAGGAGGAAATTCCCTCAGGATGTTAACCAAAATTTTTTTTTTTTGGAGAGATGCAGGAGCATTCACCTAGCAGGAAGAAGCTCCGCGTCCTGCAGCCATCCAGCACAGGGTAGGTGCTGGGGTGCAACCCTGTCTACTCACAAATCCAGCAGAGCCCAGTAAGTTGTGCAGCCTCAAGAGGAACGTTGCTGGACAGGCCCAATGGCAGGAAGGTCATCTTCTTCAGAACTGGTTATTTAGACTCTTCCGCTCATTGAGCATTTCAGGCAGCCAGTAAGCCTTCAGGTTTCTGAGCAAGCACTCAGCACCTAACCGTTGCGAAAGGCTGCGGATGGAATTGGTGGATAGAAACCCCAGCTGAAACTTTCTAGGGCGAAACTGCACCAGCCATACAACTAAACCCAGCCAGAGCTCAAAAAAGGTCACTGGGAGCTTCAGCTCTGCTGTAGAGAGCCTGATACTCGGGGCCTCTCTACAAATGCAGCAGGGTTTCCTGGGTAATGAGATACCTTAAAACTGGAGTAATTTTCCAAGATAAATGCTGTTGCTTGGAACATATAACCCCATTTTCCTGTGTAATCTGTGGAGGTTTGATTATTACTGTTGAGCTAAAGGCAGAACTTCCTGATGCCAGTTGTACAGCACTGGTTTTGCCGTGTTAAGTCATTTAAATAGCGTGTTCGGATTCTGGCCATCTTGGGAGTGAAATGTGTGAGAGTTCTGCTGGAGCAGGGAGCAAGGCTAGCCTGGTGTGAGAGTATTGGTACAGTATTCAAGTAAACTTCTAGTAGACATGCATTCAGCAGTAAAAGTCTTATGTAAGGTTTGTCCAAGTCTTTTAAGACTTAAATCCATAACTGATAAGTGTGTTGCTGTTAGCAAATAATGAGCTGACCCTCAGCTACTTGGGAGAGCCTTTTTTATTATGGGGGCCAGATTAAAGAGTGTGCGTTTGCAGACATCTATCTATGCCGCATGTGCAGTAAGCCGCTGTTCGTTTATCCTTCAATCCTTGCTAAGTGGCGAAAGGTAGGTTTCTTCACCTGTAATCTTAAATAATGATGTTTGCCGAAGGCTTTGACAAGAGTTACGTGCCAGAAGTCGTGCGTTAAGCAAGGTGCCCTTTATCCTCCACTGCAGAGCTATCTGCTCTCAGGTTATCTCTCCTCCGAGCCTTGCCTCGTTGGCTCCTCCGTCCTTCAGCCCCCAAGCTGAGCACCTAGTTTGTGGGGCTTGCTGAAGTCCAGCTGTTTGGTTCCAGAGGGTGAAGGGGGAAACCTGCACTGCTATGAGGATTTTAGTTAATTTTTTCTTACGTTTATGTATTAGCTGAAGTCTTGGCATTCGTTTTCCCAGTGACAGCTGATAAAGCATTATGTCTTGTCCTGAGACCTTGTCTCAGTCTATAGTTGCAGTTGGCTGCGGTCTGTCTTGTAGCAGATTTGCATCATTACCTTTGGCTGACGTTGGAAAAAGAGTTGAACCTGGCTCCTTTGAGCTAAAATCCTGATTTGGAGTGAGGTGTTTCTTGGACTTTGTCAGCAGAAAGTCAGACAATGAACAAAACCCTGAACTGCTCCATTTCTATTGCTTAACCACACAGTTTGAAAGAACAAGCTAATATGCTGAGAGTCAGTCCTTGTCATCTGTCTTCCTTGCCTGGTTGTAGAAATGTTTGCTCTGTGTGCACTAATTATAACCAAGAAGGAGAACAAGCGTATTGATATTACATCCTCCGCTCTCCAAATCTCTAGTCCAAGAAGAAACCATACACCTCGATCTGACTACGGGGAAAATGTTGAATCTTGGAGTTCCATCTCCTCCAGAGGGCACGTATCTCCCTTTTCTATCACTTCTGCCCCTGCCTTTTATACACCAGGCAACTACTGCCATGAACATTTTTGCCTCCTTGCGACACAGGGAGGAGAGAGGATAGGCTCTGCAGTCACGCAGGGAGGCTCTTGGGTGGGTTGGTACAGAGGGGAAGTGGTAAGCTGGAACGTGTTGAGAGAGAAGTACAGAAATAGGAGGGTGGCAGGCAGACATTCTCATAGAAAGGCTCAAATGTGCTGAAGTTGGAAGGAGAGTGACCTGGGGAAACTGGCGGGGATTTAGTTCCAGTACATTTCCACCATCACAGGCACTGGTTAACAGCCCTTGTAATTATGCACCTTACTTCTGGTATCTGGAATTTTTGAAATCCATAGCTGACAGACACAACTTCTTGCCAACGTTTCCTTACTAACCTTTATGGGAGATTTTAAAGTCTCTTTCAGTGATCTAGCCTGTATTTAAATTCTTTGCACTTCTGGTTTTAGGCTATGACATCGAATTCCCTTAATGACACTTTTGAATAAAATTTGTCTAATAAAATTGTATATTCCTATACAGTTGCTTATGGCTGAAGGATTTGAGCATTGGTTGTTCAAAAGAAATAACAAGCTTAATTAAGTGAAACGTGTAGCTGCTTTACTACCAGTGTTTCCTTTGCAATTCATAGTTTCATTCATCTGAGATGGTTTCTCTGGGGACATATACTGAATTCATACCAGTCGTATCATAATTTCTTCATTTGAATTAATTAAAGCCTTTTTCATTGAGTCTGTTGGTGTGGTTTCCTTCTGTCTCTGTTTGCCAGAGAAGCGTGCCAGGTGCTGGTGCTGCGCTGCTGAAGTAGCCTGTTGAAAAGACATGGGTAGCTGAGAATCTCATTGGTGTAATGAGAAAGGCAAGTCCTGGCAGTTTGCGGGGCTAGATGTATTATCTGTAGAAGAAAGAAGCTAATTGCTTCCTTATTGTCAATATTTCAGCCATTGGTAACGCGTATGCGGTATTGAGCAACCCAGAGAAGAGGAAGCAATACGACCAGTTTGGAGATGAGAAACTCAACCCTGCTCGGCACGGACACAGTCACTCGGACTTCCACCGCGGGTTCGAGGCAGACATCTCCCCTGAGGACCTCTTCAACATGTTTTTTGGTGGTGGTTTTCCTTCTAGTAAGCACGTTAAACCTTAATCTCTTGAATGGGACCCGATCCTTTTTGACAAAGCAACCATGCAGTAGTGATTTATTTGGCCGTGCGAGGATTGCTGAGTTTGATGAGAGAGAGTTCTCCTTCGCACATGACCTAAACACCTAGAGTTTTCTAAATTGTTCAGACGGGTGCTTGGAGAACTCAGCATCCAGCAGGTAATGCCATCAGAGCTGGACTTCAGGTATTTGTTTGCATGCTGGCAACATTAGTTGTTATTGAGTTGGGTTGACTGTTGGAACAAAAAATGACTTGTTTTAAGGCTAGTTGTAAAAATAATCCTATTTTGAAGAAGGCTTTTCTGCCTGATGGTTTTAGAAGTTAAATCTTTTCATCAGAACAAGCTGTGGTAGTGCCTGGGCCTTGTTCTTGGTCTGTATCTGCTCTGCCACATAGCTGAAGCAGTTTCTCCGAGATCAGCGTCCACTTCCTTCTTTCCACTGTGTCCCATAAAAAAGAGGAAAGTGTTATTTCTAGAGCGTAATTTAAACCTCTGGAATTGAAAATTAAATCTGTATCCTGTCTGTCCACAGCACTGATTGTGGTTTGGGTAGCAGGAAAGAACGGAGTGACTGTTCCGTCACTTGATCAGTTCTGATCAAGAAGACGCAGATTTAATATAAGGATAAGGGTATTTTAGAAGACTCCCTTGCATTTGCTCTATTCCTATTTGGCTGGCAGTGGAGGCAGTTGGTTATTTGACCTCTGTGGACCAACTTGGAAAAATAAATATTTTTGTTTCAGTTGAGAAGATTTACTCTGGTAGCTCTTTACTATCTGGTATGTAAGAATTAACACACTAATGTCAAGTACTTGCAAAGGCATCTTGAAGCCTTTTGCAGCATTCATGTTCTGCCTGTCAGAGTGGGAAAACTACTCCAGTAAAAACAGCAGGTTGCTATTTTAGCTCAATCTTTTTTCCTTTCCCTGCTGTCCCAAGAGAATTCATGACCTCTTTCTCAGACGGTCTCCCTTTTCAGCTGTAGTTTCGACATTTAAAACAAGACGTGGAAGAGTTGTTTTTAGGATGGAAAAACTACCAAAATTATTTCTTCTTGTAATTGGTTTTAATATAAAGTAAATTCAATTAGAGGTGAGGAGGCATGTACAAGATACTCTTTCTACAGAGCTGACCCTGCTTTGAGCAGGAGGTTAGACATCCTGAGGTCACTTCCAGCCTGAATTTTCCTGTGATCCTACAAAATCCTGTAAGTGGATCTCTGTGCCCACCACCAGTTTGCCTTCAGATGTATCTGCTCGGTACACCTTAGGAATACTCTTTTTTTCAGCTGTGGCTTATAGAGCTTATTTTGTAAATATAGCCTTCAGGTGATGAACAGATTATTTTTTTTTTTGCATGAATTCTTCTGTCAGTCTTCTGTGGAGTCCCATATCTGCTTCACACCAAAGCTACAGCCATCTCTGTCAAGACAGCATGATGGAGTGGCTTCACTCAGGGGCTTTGGCCATGTGGTCTGCTGACCAAAACCACGGACCTCCATGCACCGGGACATATGCAGGGATCTCAGGAATAGCCCAGGTCTGTCAGATAACCATTTCACTGAGACATCTCAGCTCCAGCCTGGAAGCAGCCCAGCAGATGTGCTGTCCTTCTTCCAGCTCTGAACTGGCTGGCATGGCTGCTGGCTATGTGAAGTAGGCTGAAATGAGAGCGCTGGTAACGGCAGACCGGATCTAAGTGTGAGCACAGGGTGGGTTCCTTTACAGTCTCTATATCCTTTTATCTTTGCTGAGCGTGACCCAAACCAAAGAAACAGATCAAGCCCATTCTGACAATGTTCAAAGTTAAAATTCCTGAATTTGCTGTTGTCAGCAACCAGTCTACTTTTTCCTACTGTGTTTATATTGGTGAGGCTGACATGGAACATGGCCACCTTTTGTGGTTCCTTCCGGGCCAGCCAGCACCATCTTACGTACTCTGACTTTTATGTAACAGTTTTCTTTCACCTATAGGTAACGTTCATGTATACAGCAATGGCAGGATGCGATATACCTACCATCAGAGGCAGGACAGACGAGAACATCAGGGCGATGTAAGTGGAGAACAGGCGGAGGGGCTGGGAGTCTAAAGGTTTCTCCGATACGCGAATTGCAAGCTAGTTGGTGTGGCTGTCTTGTGAAACAGCCCTGCTTGTTTCCACCCCCCTGAACAGAACGCTGAATTTGTGGGAAGTGAGCTGCCTTCAGAATTTACACCAAATTGTGGTTTAATTTACTGGTGGTTGTTCTCCCAGGACTGCCATAGCTGTCGTCCAGTGGGAAAGACACTGGTGTGTCTTGAAACAGTGCTGCCTTGAAGTAAGATTGCACCAGTAAAGTGTACCTGTCTTTACCACAGGATAAGCATTTTTTTTTTCTGACTTAATTCTGTAATTTCAAAAGGTAAATCCACTTTTCAGATAATACAGATAATTGTGGCTCCTCCCAACATGAACTCATTCTGCCTTTTATTCCAGTATTGAAGATGGGGTGTTTCTAATCTGTGATGCTTAATTAACAAAGGAAGACACTTTATAGCATGAGCTATTTTTATGTTTTCCCATCACAGAAAATCTAAGTATATTTCCAGCACTCCAAGTCCCTCTGGTCTAGAGAAGTGAGAATAAGGGACTTACTATTTAAGAGACCAGGATTATGTATTGAAGATTACTATCTTCTGGGCATAGCCAATTATATTTAAAAAAAAAAACCAACAAAGCAAATGACAAGAACTTCCTAAACATCTTTTCTCAGGCTTAAAGGGGAAAGTGTACGTTGCTGAAACTGGAGGGAGCTCAGGAGGTGAGGTAGAGGGGGAATTACTTTAATCTGACACTGAAGAGGTGAGGCGGCTTACTGTAAAACCAGTTCTGCTCACTAGCACGCGCAGGACAGAAACCACATATGCTCTAGAAAAACAAAGTATGGGCATGAGGCTTTTGAAATTCACTCATAAGGGTCCCCCTGCCAGTCCCCTCTGCCTTTTGTCACGCCTGAATAAGAGGCAGTGAGTTCGGGTCTTCAGAGTCATGCTGCCCTTTCTGGGGGGGAACTCTGGGCTGCCAGGTTCCCCTCAGTTATTTTGGGGTGCCTCCTAAGCCGAATGCCTGCGAAAAGCAGGAGAATTGACATTGTGTTAGGGCTGGGAGGGAGGGAGAGCGATGCTATGGGATCCTTGTGTACAAGTGTACAGGTGGCACTCCACTGTATGTTTCTGTTCCTTCAGGGTGGCCTTGGGTTGTTTGTCCAGCTGATGCCTATCCTCATCCTGATCATTGTGTCGGCTCTCAGCCAGATGATGGTCTCCAGCCCACCCTACAGTTTGAGCCAGAGGCCGTTAGTACCCTTTACTCTACAACTTACCCAGCTGGGGAGGGGGTTGGGTTCTGGAGGGCAGGGTGGGGTGATGGGGTAGGGATCTAGGCTGTCTGTTTTTCCCGTGTTTTTTGGTTTTGGGGATTTTGCTTTATCCCATCACACCGTTGCTCTTGCTGCCAGATGTCTCACACATCAGTGAAGGCCTCCTGGTTCTCAAACAGGTCTTGAGATGGAAGCTGTGGGGAAGGTTAGAGGGTGCTCACTTGCCGAAGGGAGGATGTTCTTTGACAGGGACCTTCTGCAGCCCATACCCACAGCTGGGTGCATCTGTCCTAGAAAGAGACAGACAAAATGACTTTGAGACACTATAGCCCAGCACTGGGATCCCATATGCAGAATGAATTGAGATGTAGAGTTAAATTGAGGTGTGAAAAAGAAAAGCCAGATCTGTTCTTCCTGAAAGCCTCAGTGCAAAGCAATAGAGGAAGAGAAGAAGGAATAAAAGACACTCCTGTAGAGTAAAAGACACTCCCAGAGAAATCCCCTATTTTTGAACTCTGATCTTGCCGTGAAGCAGCTACGGCCAGATATTTACTATGTGAAAGTGAAGCTGTTTCATTCTAGATCCTGTGGAAATGCCCCGATCTGCTCACTTGGCTGACAAATTAAATGAGTCCTTATTCTTACTCACTTTGCAGTGCCAACAAAGAATGAGAAAACAGGCTTGATTTCTGGCTGTTTGCATCATTCTTGGCAAAAGCTTAATGTATTTTCAGTGGAAGTACCTTATGTGTACTTAAAGAGGGTAGACTTGGTTACAGCCAGTGGGCCCTGTTTAGTTTCACCGGTGACAACATTTACCATTGATGATGTTAAATACTATAAAACTCAGCTTAGCTTTCAAGTCCAAGGTAAAGACTGTGACATTAGTGCTTGGAACTGAAAGATGGAGTGGTTTTGAAGACAGCACAGTTAAGGGTTCTTCTGAGAAGCTAAAGAGCATTGACATGTGGTTTCTGCAGTTGATATCAGGACTACAAAATTAAGCATCATGTGTGTATACCACATTGTTTTATACTGGTGAAGGGGTGATTTGTGGGGTAAGAAGATGTTCAGTGGAGGGCAGCTTTTAAGTGGGCAGGGATTTGCTTTCAGCCTCTTTAGCTGTCAGAGGAAAGCCCTTCCTGAGCCCCAGGTGTTTCTCTGCTGCTCAATTCCCCGTGCTGTCCCTGTCTCTGTATGCTTGAGTAGCAGCGGGCAAGTTGATTTCCAAATCTGGATTTAGACAAGAGTGGCAAATGAGCTGATCCAGTCCTCAGTCGTTCTTCCTGAGTGACCAAGGCACTTCACATGAAATTGGCTCGGTCACAAAGGGTGCGCTGTGCCAGCAGGCGGTGCTGCTTGCTCGCTCACACAGGCAGCCAGGCCCCTTTTGCTGCCTGAAGTAAAGGGAAATGCTGTGCTTGGCTGTCGTTTGGCAGAAAGCAGGAGCTCGCCGCGCTCAACTCAGTGAGCAGGGGGCGAGAAGCTTTTGAACCTGGTGAGGTTTTAATGGCACACGGAGATTTTAATGCCACTTTTTGATAGTGAAGCTGCCACTGAGAAAGGCAGAGTCCTAAAGAACCATTTGTCACTCTGTTGCCTTTGTAAATCTCTTCCAAAAAACTAGCTTTCTGCCGAAAGAGCTGTCTTGTTGTGGGCCTGTCTGCACCACGCTGCCCTTCAATAACACCTCATTCAATTTGCCTGACTTAATTGCATGTCTGACTTGGTGGTGGCAGGTTTCTTGCGCCAGGTCCTGCCCTTATTTTCATGCTTTACACTCAAGCATGCTGCTGAAGCTCTGCGAGTTAAATACTCCTCCTTTGAGGGCACACGTTGTAGCCTCTATTATTCATCTTTATACAGAAGAGGAATGTGAACTTTGGGAGAGCTTAGGGCTGTGTCTTGAGAGGTAAAATAGTGAGCTGAGCTTCTTCCAGACTGCATCTCTGCCAGCAGGCACTGCCGGAGATGCATTAGCCTTTGTCTCGAAAAATGCCAAGAGAGCTTTTTGGTCATGTTCAGTCTATCCTGTTACCCACCACTCGTCCCTGAGTGCTGGACCTTAATGAAACATGCAGGAGTCTTTGAATCACTCCTGTAAACCCTGATAACAGACTGAAGGGCGAGCCGGATGAGTTAATGTTTATACCTGGCTTAAGAATCAGGCTTGCTTTTAATGCAGCAGCCAGCTGGTATTTATTATGGGAAATTTTAGGCACGTCTCCAGATGGAGCTGTTCCTGATGAATCCAGCGTTTGGGCACAGGTCCTGTGTTACAGCTTGCAAACACGCCCTAGTGAATATCTCTAGGTTCGCTGGAGTGTTGGGGAAAATAAGTACAGGGCTCTGTCTGAAATGCAAATCCACGGGGGTAGGGTAAGAAGAGATTTCCTTCTAGAAAGTGCTTTCTGTACTAGTCGGTGCAGGCTCAAGTGCAGAGTGGGTCTAATTTTGTTCTTGCAGCAACGGTGTTCGTTGCAGCATGTGATGTGGCAGAGGAAGCTGACGCTCTTGGGGTTAGCAGATATCTTCGCAGAGGGGACTGGGTTCAACTGACGGGTGGCCTTGCTGTGCAAGGCGGGGGTTGCTGGGGAGTTGTCACAGCCAGCCCCTGCTCTGCCCTCACCTCAGCGCTGCCGTGCTCCTCTGCGCAGGCGCCGTTCTGCCTCGCTGCTCTTACCCTGCACCACATAGGCATCAGCCTCTGAGCTTTGTAACCATCCTTGGGGCTCACCGTCAAAAACAGGTGATGGTGTCATCGGCAAGGAAATTGCAGAGAGATTTAATTAGTGCTGAAAAATCTAATGAACACTTCATTTTAAGTGGGTTTAAGCCTTGGGCAATCTGCCTCAGAGTTATGTCTGTATTCAGAGCTCTGCCCACCTAGCTAGAGGCCTGGCAGGTTTTCTCTCCCTGTGTTGGTGTTTCATTTCCGCCAGAAATGCTTCTCCTTTCCAAACCTTCAAGTCTGTGGATGCATAGGAGTGATGTATGTTTTCAGCGGTTTGGTATCGTGGTGCGTTGTGCATGATAAAGAGCTGGGAGCTTTTTGCTCTGCCCTTGAAGCATATCCTACACTGTTCTGACTCTTCTCCCTGAACTAGGTCTGTGGGTCACATACACAGGAGAGTGACAGAGCACTTGAAAGTCACCTATTACGTATCCGAGAACTTTGCAGATGAATACACGGGCACAAACCTGAAAAACGTTGAAAGGAGCGTGGAGGACGACTATATTGCAAACCTTCGAAATAACTGCTGGAAAGAGAAGCAGCAGAGTGAGTAGTGTGGGGTCGGGAATGGAGGGTCTAGGCTGCTGCATGAGGTCAGCTTTAGAGAGGTCTTTTACTGGGGACTGAGTTATGCTAAAGTTATATTTTAACATCATGTGAGCACGTTTCCTGTGTTGTTGGCTTTTTTTTTTANCATCTAATTTTCAGGAGGCCCCCGATTAGCTCTGTGTAATATTTCAGTTGTTCCAGGACCATATCTGAAAGTCTGCTGGCCGTGGTGTCCTCGATCCCACATCCCGTCCCTGCTCAGAAGGCTGTGGTGGCAGCAGTGACATCGCCTGGCGTGCTGCTGGAGGCACGCAGGGTTAGGAGGGAGGCAGCGTGGAAGATGATCTGGCCATCTAGCCAGGCGGCAGAGTGTGGGGAGGGCAGCAAACTGCTGAGTCCCAGGGGTGACCAGACTTCTCTGCCCGCCCCTTCCTAGCGGGTGATGGTCACAGCTCTTGGAGCAGTGGCTGGGGTAGGATTTAAGCGCCTGGGACACAGGAGGGGCTGTTAGGGCCCCCAGTGGTGCCAAATGAGGCTGATGCACCGAGCTCTGAGCCTCTGCGTTTCTTCTTGCCCGTGCTGCTGGGGTAGCCTTAGCGTAGGCTGCCTCATGTGCCTCCTGGGACTGGAGGCAGGTCCTGTCAGGTTCCTAAGGTTTTCCCTGGGATGGATGAGCTGTCAGCAGATGTTACGCCCATCCTGTCCTAAAGGGCACGGGGCATTTCCTCAGCCTCATCCTGTGCTCTGTCTCGCCTTGGAGAACTTGAGGTGCCCTCTGTTCCCAGCAGAGCCTGTGGTGGGATGTGGCCTGGCTGGTAGGTCTCCTTCCACATCGTGTTCATAATGCTGGGCTTTTCCCTTTGCAGAGGAAGGCTTGTTGTACCGAGCGCGCTACTTCGGAGACTCGGATTTGTACCAGCGAGCACAGAAGATGGGCACCCCCAGCTGTAGCAGACTGTCAGACGTTCAAGCCTCTCTGCACGGATAGTCACCGCCTGCCCGCTCAGCAGAGGTCTAAGTACGAGCTGGTGATGCTTCCCCTGGCAGCGGAGCAGGGCACGATAGTGCTTTTCATACTTATTTAAATCTCTGTTTGAGACGCAGATCTTCATGAGTCTCCTCTGGCTGCGCGCACATCATGGGGGGGAAGCACCCCCCATCCATCAAGCGTACACTCATTAATCGGGAAATTGATTTTGTTTAGTTTGCATGTTGGCACCCTCAGCTCTCTCCAAGCTCACTGTTTTCTCTGGCACTGTCGATGTTGGGTCTCTAGGAACAGAGCAAAAGCCCCGGGCGTGTTGGCGACTCAGCTCAGGTCTTGTCAACTGTGCATTCGAAACAGCGGCCGTGTGTGCTTCGGCTGGTTGGAAGTTTTTTACTGGCCGTGGCAGCCAGCCGCCACGTTTTAATGAACCTTTTTTTGGTTGCTTTATTGTCTGTTTTACTGAAAAAGCTGTTATCCCCTGGCACTTGAAGCAATATGATGACAGGGAGCGGACTCCTACCAAACAGATGTTCCTTGTCCCCCCGTTGCCTTCCCATGACACTCAAGGAGAACAAAGCAAATGGCCAGAGTTCACAGGAGGTTGTAGAAGTATCTTACTGTGTTAAACTGGGAATCAAAGTAAAAACAGCTGAGGGGAAGTCTGGAAAACTCGGGGGTTGGAAAGCTTGAATTAAGGTGAGCCCCAGATAGCACGCGTGAGACTGGGTATGCTGGGTCACAGGAAAACTGCACAAAAATAATGAAAAAAACAAATTGGCACAGAGTTTAGAGTCCTTTTTCTGCTTAATTATCTGGGCTGGTTTCACCTACCAGCTTCTGCTGGGATGGCTGTAAAACATACAGGTCCCTCCTAGCACAAAATTATTTGAAAATGGGGTTTCTGTAGAAAACAAATCAGGTGAAGCTTGCACCAAGTGTTAGTTGTACGGACACCCCTTTAGGCTTGCAAAGACTTCTTGGGGACATTGGACGTCTAGCTGCTTGATTTGTTAGACACAAGTAAGGGGGTTTAGCAGAGGAGATTTTGTTTGGTTTTGATTTTCCTTGGCAGAAGGAGCGCATCTGAAAGTTTGGCCCTTAAAGCAAATCCTCTAGGTCTCGTTCAGCCTTTTTTTTTGGGTGTATCCTGTTTGTGGAACCATTCTTACCTTGATACGCCCACTGTCTTGTTTTGGTAACTGCACCTCTTCTTTCACGATAGACCAGCATTAATTGCCTGCTTTTCTTTAATTCCCTCTCTGTGCCCATGGGCTGAAAAGAGAGCTGCTCTTAGGCAGAGGGCCCACTGCGGATTGAAATAATGCCACTGAAAAAGCTGCTGCCTGTAATGGGGTGGAAGGAAGGGGGAGGTACAGTGACGTGCGATTGTCCGGAGACTGACACCGCTACCGCTTTTGTTCCCAGACTCTCGAAATGCCTGAAGACTTTTGGTGAAGTGCACTGAGCCAAGGTGACAGACTCGATATTTAAAAGAATCAAACTGTATATTAAAAATGGAATTGGAGAATTAGCAACGCACAACTGCCCTCTTTCTTCTCTCTGCCCGTCTGCGCTGTTCCACCTACGTCTCAGGCAGCGATTAGGACAGGAAATCAAGCTGCTCGTCTTCCTCCTTCCCTTCTGACACCGCTAGCGTGCGACAGTCTTGTTGCTCCTGGGATTCCCACAACCCCGAGAACAAATGCGTAGAGTGTAAAATAGCACGAACTAACTGCAGAAGCCATGAAGCAGGAGGAGACCCTTCGCGACTGCGCTGGTCACTGCCGACGGAGAGAGAAATTGGACAATTTGGTGATAACAGAAAACTTTAAAGAAAAAAAAAAAGAAAAGAAAATATAATCTATTTAGAATTAATTTATAGCTGTATATATGTTGTACTTTTAAACTATGCAGGGGTTGGATGATTAAATTATTTTGTTTTCTGCCCGGTTTGGTAAACAGGGCAGCGGGAAGTCTCTTCCCAGGGTGTCTCGCTCTGCAGCGCTTTCCTGCCTGACACACTAAAAGAAGAATCACTTCGCAGTTACTGTATTTTGCTTTCTGGAGGACAGCGGCGTTCTGCGGCTTGGGATGTCGATACCCGCCTTTTGGGTTTTAATAAAAGTAATTCCAAATCTACAGGGGCTAAGAAAGAAATGGGGGAAACCATCAGGATTTGTGGCGTGGTTTTGCAGCATTGGCAGAAGCTGCAGCGGGTCAGCTGAGCCCCGGCGTCACACTCGGTGACAGGAAGGATTGTCCTGGATGGTTTTGGCTCATCAGTCGTTGGGTTTATTTGTGCACATAACTTCTTTTTTTGCAGACTCGGCTTTAATTCTGCCTCGTAATCAGCGTGCGGCGTTCGTTCTGTAAAGAGGGCTTTCCACCAGCCGTCTCCCTTTGTTGGGGTTTTTCGTGTGTCCTACACTTGGGGTTCCTCACCCACCAGCACTCCCGTTTGCAACGTGGCCATGGCCTTGACACCCTGTCTCTAACATTTCCTAGAGACCTGTAAAATACTGCTAATTCATAAAAAACAGAGCTTTCTATTGCTTCTGTTGAAAGAAGTTTTGCCAGGGGACATCAGAGGGTGTCCCTGCTCTCTCCTCGGACCCTGCCTGAGCTCTGCAGCACGTCTCTCACTCAATCCCCATTGGGCAGGACCGGCGTTAGGGCGGTGGGAGGGCGCTCGAGGTTAGGAGCCACCTCTTCAAAGCAAAACCGGCATGAGCGGAGCTACCTCCCATGGAATAAACTGGATTTTTTTTTTTTTTTTTTGTACCCTGGAGTTCATTTTTGTCTAAAGACATTTGCAGTGAGAACCGTCCCGCGACACCCTTGGGGGAGTGAATCAAAAGCACGGTGGCTCCCGGGTGGGGTGGCAGGGGCTGGAAGAGGTGAGAGGTAAGGTGGTTTTATTTCTTTGTTATTAGGAATCCACATGCTCTGTCTTCAGCTATTTTATTTATTTTGCAAAATAGCAGTCCTCCTGTTAACTGCAAGCCTTATTATCCCACAGCCACCACGACTTGGACCTGATTTTAAGGGGTTTGGGCTTTTTTGATTTTTTGTTTGTTTGTTTTAATGATTCCTCCACCTTTGGAAGGAATTGGGTGGAAGTACGGCATTTGGAAATAGCTCTTAACAGAGGCACAGGCTAGCCTGCATGAAGAGATCATGGGGAGGGGGTTAAATGAAAATCACGTTCGCAAAAGGTGCTGAGTGTCTTGCACAATGGCATTCCTTGCCCAGAGCCTGCCCGCCAAAACCTTTTGATTTTTTTTATTTTTTTCTTTCCCAAGTAGATACCCACAGATAATAACGAGTGAGAAGGTGTAGATCCTAACGGATGCTCAGAGGCTGTATCTCTCGATTTAGAATGAATTATACAACTGTACATCTATAAATAAATGTTTATAACGTGAAAGGCTCCGGCTGTGTTGGTGTCCTGCGGATCCTTGCCCCAGCCAGCAATGGTTTTACAGCTCCTTCTTCATGCCACTTTCGTCGCATCTGCACAGGTAAATGAAATTCGGCATCTTTGCTGTCCCGGCAAGCCCCAGTGGCTGAGAGCTCCAATTGGAGGCTGTGGGGCATCCCCGGTGTGGGAGAGGGAAGGACAGGGAGAAGATAGAGAGGAGGTGGTGCCCCCAGAGTTAGCCATGGGTCCCGGCAAGGTGACGGCTACTGCTCAGCAGGACGTCTTTGCTTTAAACTGTTTTCGCTGGGATGCTCCCAGCAGGATGCCCTGTGCCGGGGGGACCTCGCCTTCCCCCCCTCCCATAGGAGCGATGCTGTGAGCCAGGTCCCCCCAGATCCTCTGGCTGAGCTGTTTCGGGAGATGCTTTATTCTCATCCCAGAATGCTACCGCCCCGGCAGCATCATCCTGGCATTTTAAGGTGCCCTTTGGATGGGCCCCCATTCCAGGAGGGGAGCGGGCATGAAGGCTTGGGCTGCCTTCGTCCTGGGCAGAAATGCCAGCTCATGCACTTCCCCAGTGCCAGCTGCTGGCCTGAAATCCTTCGGGTCAGATTTGGAGTCTGCGCTCCCAAATAGGGTTCTTTTTTTCCCAAATCCGCCCTACCTGGGGCAGCAAAAGGCTTTTCCTGCATCACCCGGGGCAGGCTTGACCCTGCGGGGGCTCCCCTCCTCTTCTCCAAGCCCCACGCACGAAAAGGTTGGTGGTTTGGGTGGGGTTTTTTTCCCCTTTTCCCTTTTTTCTCAAAGGGGTCACGCCACTTCCATTTCCCCTCGGCGCCCGTGTTCCCAGCAGCAGTGGTGAGTCAGCCTCTCGCAACTCCTGTGCCGGCACGCTGGCTGGGAGAGTCCGGCATGGACCAATGCAGCCACTGGTCATAACCCCCCCGGTGCCACTGGCACAGACCCAGCTCTGTTTTTTTTTTTTTAGTCAGGTACATCCACACCCCATTTTTTTGGGGTGGTTTTGCTGCATTTTGGGTCATTCCCAGCCTGGAGCAATGGGAGATGCTCTGTGTTTTGGTGTGCTGGTCCCTGCCCGCTCATCAAAGGTGCGGACAATTTGGGCTGCCCATTAGCTCCTTCCCCACCTGGTGGCTCGTTAACCCAAGCTTTTAATTGGGGCGGCAGCCAGAGAAAGGGAGGCAGCAGGGGGAAGGCCAGGTGCCCCACGGGCATCCTCCTCCAGCAGGAGGTGACCCCACTTATTGCCACCATGATTTTTGGCAGCAGAACATGAGGGTTTAATGTTACCCTGGGATTTAAATCCTGATTTGCCCTTATTGTTACTGATGCCCCCAAAATCTCCTTTTCCCCACTGCCGCGATGGCACCTGGGAGCCCTGGGCCACCTCCCCGGTCCCAAAATATCCCTCTGCATGCCCCGCTGTTGCCCCAGGAGAGGCTAAATACAGCCTCGCTGGAAGCTCCTGGTACCTTCCAGGGAGCTGCCAGACCCCAGGGACCTTGACAACCCCCCCTAAATTTGTCACAGAAAGGCCGTTTTGCTATAAATAGAAGCAAAGCTTCACCTGCCATCGCCCATGGTGACAAGTGACAACGGGGTGTTTCGGGGGCACGTGGACCTGCATGGTTTTGCTGGGCACTCCCCCAACTCCCCCCCCCCAACTTCAGCAAAGAGACTATCCTGTCTCTCTATTTTTGGTGGGGTTGTTTTTGTTTTCTTGGCATTTACTGCAAAGCTTTTTAAATTATTATTGCAAGGAATAATCAAAAATGTGATGCAGAGTCTCTCGCCCGCCCTTGGGATGAGGGGGGCACCACAGCGAGACATGGGGTGATCCCCTCTGTGTGCTTAGGAGCTCAATATATAAAAATACATATATTTAGGGAACTATATATATAGCTCCAAGACACAATATGTCTCAGCAGGGGATGATGGCACGGCCTGAGCTGCTGGTGTTGCTGCCGTCACCGCACTGTAAATCTCTCACCGCAGCTGGGGAGCAATGTACCAGTTTCCACCCCGTGCCATGGTGCCAAAACCTGCTCCTCTTGGTGATTTTTGCCAAAAAAAATGCTAGCTTTGGAGTTTCCTTCCCAGTCCTCCTCAGTGGCTCCTGGGTTGGTTTGACGGTGGTTTTGCCGCTGGACGGCACCGTGCTGCCTGACCCCGGCACAGGGATGCCCCTCACGTGATGGCTCTGGCACGTGACCCTTTGAGAAATGCTCCAGTCCCCAAAATTTTAGGGGACACCCCACCACCACCTTTGCACAAGGTGGGTTTGTAAAGGTGTATTTCCAGCTGTACCTGCCCAGTGCTGCTTGTTGCCCCGGTTGCTCCTGCGTGGTATTTATGTGGTTGAGCAACCTTGGGCTTGAAACACTGCGGATTGTCCTTTTCAGAAACAACTTTTTTGGTGAACGTTTTCATCAAAAAGTCACTGTTTGTCCACAGGGGGGGAAAAAACACCAAAAAAAACCCACCCCAAACCTACAACAGAAGCCTGAGCCAGAACAAACTCACATTTGAATGGAAATGTTTTTTTTTTCAGGCTGGTTTTATCCCCCACACCTTCTGAGGGCTCTGTGTTTGCCAAGCAGCTTAATTACCCTTTAGTGAAAGCCTTTTCTCCGAGTGCCTCTAATTGCAGGCTTGGGTAATTGGTCTCATTTTTGCAGTGTGTTTGGAGCTGGGGAGTGCTCCCCCACCCCACCCCAGCAGGTGTGACCCTCCTCCTCTCTCGTAATTTTACCCAATTCTCCTGGTTTTCTGCCCAAACCTTCCCCCCCACCATTGCTCCGAGGGGAGGAGCAGCAGCCCCTTGCTGGGGTGCCAGGGTGTTCCCCCTGCAGGCACCTGGCTGGCTCAGGGGCCTGACTCTGTCCCCCGAGTCACAGCCTCGTGGCCTGCAATTAGGAGTGACCACAGTGGGATTTCCCCCCCCCNACAGGGAGACGGCAGGTTATCAATTCAGACAAGTTTTATTAGAAAAGTAAAAAAAAACCACCCCAACATGATTGCATAGGAAGTCTTGCACTTGAACATCAAGTGTATGAGTGTAAACTGTAACCAATGAAGCGCCCACGGTGTGTCACGGTGAGGGGTCCTGCCCTCTGTCCCTGCGTCACCTCACACGCCCCTCTCCCACCACACTCCACTCTCGTGATCAAAGACACAACACGATTTCAGAACCCAACCGCCGCCTCCTCCTCCCCGCCTGCCATCCCAGGAGCCCACAGAGAGCAACCCCGGTGCCAGCAGTGGGGTTTTGCCTTTGATCCAGACCTACAGCCCAGCCGTCGCTCACTCCCACACGCGCCCTCCCCCAGAAACCCCATTGATTACAATCCTTGTTACAAAAGACAAAAAACAAACTATGATTAATCAGCCAACCCAACAGGAGGAGACCGTCTGCCCCCCAGCAGCCCTGCTGCTGCATCCGGGAGCACGGTCGCCGCAATCGTCCCACAATCATCGACAGTGTGAAGCGATCTCCGCCTGGGTCCCGGTCCGTTCTGTGTCACGGATGCCCCAGCACAGGCAGGCACCCCATGGGGACCTCTGGCTGCCCGAACTACTTCCACCTACAGCCCTACTCCAGCCTAACCTAAACTACAGCGGCTGCCGGGAGCCGCCACGCTTTAACCGGCTCTTCCAAAGCACTTGGGTAAGTCGCTTCTCCGGCAGGGCCCATCAGCACTCCTCTATGAGCAGCTGCTCAGAGCTGTACAGCTTCTTCTTGATGACCCTGAAGCCCGTGCTCAGCTTCAGTGGCGTGAAAGCCGGCCCTGAGCTGAAGAGTCCCTGGATTTTGGGCCAGAGGCGAGAGTCCAGCCGGAGCACCAGGGTGAGCTGGAAGGTGGGCACCACAGTGGGGTCCACGGCTATGTGTCCCACATTGTGGCAGGCCTTGCCGTGCTCCACGCAGAGGTCAAGGAGGGCCCCGCGCAGCCCGCAGGGCTCGCTGCAGGCCAGGCGCAGCAGCTCCGTCCTCACCTGCTCCAGGAGCTGGGTCGGCATGAGGAGCCGGGAACAGCGCTTGGACCCCAGAGGGGCTCTGCCCAGCGTGGCCTGGACCAGGTCCATCAGGTTGGAGCACAGCAGCTCATCCTCCGGGTCGTGCAGCAAGTCCAGGTCCGGCAGGGAGGCCCCCTCGGCATAGTCGGTGTCTGCGGAGGGGACAGAAAAGCAGGTCAGCACCGGGCCCCGAGGGTTTGGGGAGGGTGTAATTGGGGCACGGGGGCTTGGCGTAGCACCTCCACTGCCCTCAGGGACCCTCAGCCACCTCCCAGCCCCTCAGAGGGACTCCGGGCTCCTCAGGGACGCCCCTCACGACCCCATCGTCCTTCAGAAACCCCCGGGAGGGCCTCCCCCCCCCTCACCTCCCTCCGAGCCGGAGACGCTGCCCAGCGACTCGCAGTCGGAGGTCTCCAAGCGGCCCC
>VZSZ01003862.1:0-41317 GCA_013398815.1 Ibidorhyncha struthersii
AGCCTGAGCCTGAGCCTGAGCCTGAGCCTGAGCCTGAGCCTTGGAGCACCTTGAACATAAGTAGCTAAACCTTCATGAGTGCATGGGTAGGCGTGCAGGGCTCTGACAGGTTGATTTTTATATGTCACAGGTAAGTTACAGAAGCTTTGGTTTGGGGGAGTACCATTCTCTGGTCTAGGAGAAAAACAACTAATACAGCACAAACAGCATAAGGAAAGGAACAGAAAATTCCCCTGACAGTAGATAGGAAATAATACCCAAATAAAGCGACACTTAAAATATTCATTTAGGAAAAAAGAAATCTGGCCCAGCTGCAACATATTCCTACTGATTCTGCAGAAAAAATTCCCCAGTGCTTTGGCAGCTGTTCACAGTTTAGTAAATGCATAAACAAAAACTGACATAAGCAAAACATATCCGAGACAGTGCAAATTAACTTCAGAGCCCAAAAAACTACAAATAAAATTGCCAAAGAGAGTTCTCATTTATTATACAAAAATTTTAAGAAGTATTGCAAGATGCCAGGAGAGGCTTATTACCACATGCAATTTTGATTTTTAAAAAGTTAGCAATAAAACCATAAAGCACAGGGCAATTAAATTCAGAATATGCTGACAGATTGCTGAGTCAGTTGGGGACTATGAGCAAATTAGATGCTTCCACTGGATTTCTGCTGGGATCAGTTCAAGACCTGTTGCTATTCAAAATGTGCATCAATACTGGAGATGAAAATTTATTTTCAAAGTTACTGGCAATAATATCTGTGGTTGGCAGGAACTGAGAGCACAGTGAACAAGAACAAGGCAGTCGGAGTGATCTGCCTCACCAAATTTAAAAAAGTAGAAACAGACACTTCTGATACCAGCTAGGAGGATCCAAGTAGAAAAGACTTACTTTTAATAACCTACCAAGAGACTCTGAGACAAACAGACAGATAGGAACATCCTTCTGGAAGTACCTAGATTTAGCACGTAATTTATCAGATGTCTACCAGCTGAGCAGACATCCTCAGGCAGAATGTGCTGATGGATAGCACATGAATATGAAAGAAGATCCCTAGTCAGGCAGCAAGAATGATCAAGGGGATAGAAAAGTTCTTCTATGGAGAAATTCAGAAGCCACCAGGATGGATTCTTGAGAAAAAAGACATATAAGGGGAGCTATAATAAAATAACCAACACATCAGTAACAGCTCAGCAATTCCCTTTCTGTCTGATTCCTAACAACAAGGGCCTCTTCAATTAAACATTAATTCAAAATTATAAGAAGGAAATTCTCTCTGCATAGTAAATATTATACATGGAACTCACTGCCACTAAAACCTGCTGACATCAGAGCACACACAAAATCTTGACGCATCAGGATTCAAACGATGTTCATGGAGGTACTCGGCTTTCTGCTGCTGGCCCTGCTGTCAAACCTCCACTAAGGACTTGAGATGATACTTCCTTCTGAATTTGCTCCACAAATAGGGTCAGTATGGATGATGGCAGAAAGATCACAAAACTGGCAAATTCCAGAGGCAGTGCTTGCTTTGTAAGCTGATGATAATGGCTTACAGAAACTGTAGAAAGGCTGGATGTCCCTAAGCTGCTAACAGTTGTTGCGTACCCTGCAGATTTGCTGCAACAGCAGGGACTGGAAGGATTCCAGTGAGCGTTGTGAGGAAGGCTCCACATGCACAGAAATGTCTTGCTACAGCTCTGTGGGGGACAATAGCTCCTCCTCTGTCCTAGACCACTCAAATGAAGTCTTTAATGCATGGCTCCTCGGCAAGTGTGGGCACCCTCTTCCTTACCCTACCTCCAATTCAAAGTCCCAAGCACTGGTACTACTATGCTGCCTCTTTCCTGACATCACAGATAGTAGCTAGGCTTCCCTTTCATGCTGCTCTGTTGCTTAGAGCTTGCGATCCCATTAGCAAGAGCGACCCAGAGTGGGCTGTGAGACTTCAAGTAGCTTATTTATAGCTGAAGTTTGTCATGCCTTGGAGAAAAACAATCCAGGACAGATTATTAAAAAAAAAACCAAAACAACACACCAACAAAAAACCCAAACCTTGCTATAGTCAAAGGAATTCATTACTGTTTTCACATTCCTGACAATGGTGCTATAGCAAGTACAAATTGAAAGCACGTCGTTTCCATAGCAATTGTTAAAATGACAAGTTGTCACCTACTAAGTAATTTAAAAATAAACAAATCACTTTAAGAAGTGAGGGTATAGTCAGCCCAGTTTATATTCAGTAGTGGTTGTCCCTCGGAAAAGGGGATGAGATCTTTCCCCGAATCTAAAGAGCATACTGATAATCCCTAACCCAAAACCCATCATTAGGCAACCACTTAGGAAAATCTTTGAATACAAATTTATGAATATTCACTGTTAAGACAGTCTTCTGAGCAGAGAAAAATTATGCCCTATTCCTTTTTGTAAATGTTATTTTTCTCCCTGCATGTACAGAAGCCTTCCTTTTCTTCCCTTTTTTAATCCTCAAAGAGATGACACTGATGTCATGAACACTGTCTGAAGACCTAATTGGTGGCATCTCAGAGAAAGAAAAATGGGAAATGTACTATTACTGTTTAACAATGTTCTCACCAAGAGCAAAAATCACAAAGCAGACATGTAGCTCAACCAGATATTAACTCTTTTTTTCTTTAATACTCACTGTTAAAGAAATAGAATTTTTACCCTTTTTATTTTCCACAACCAACACATTCAGAGGTAGCTTTATAGCAACAATAACCATCTTGATGCCCACTCATTTACACAGAGATAAAACTTCACTGGAAGACAACCATGTAACAGAGGCTGCTGTAGGAAGGCATTGCTTTCCTCCCCTTTCTTTCTTGTCTTACTCTACACTTGCTAGAATGAAAACCTCTTCATTGCAGTATTTATTTTAGTGATTATCTTCTTCCAAATTCATACACCAATTTTAATGTGGTCCAGTGTATCAGTGGTCAAAACCAGCTACTATAAAACTATCAAGGCCTTTTTGTTATCTCCAAGAAACTACCATTTTTGTCATGCTGCTTTCCTCTTCTACTTAACTAGTGTGGTGGTGAAGAGTTAATCCCTCTGGAATGAAGAATCTAATTAACATCTATTAGGTGTTTAACATTAATTAGATTACAGTAATTTAATACTCAAGCTAGTATGATATTTGATTCTATAAGTGTGCATTCTGCTACGGGGTGAAGTTTTTGCTCCTTGTTATTCAGAATACCAGAGAAGTCAACCACAGTGGTCCCCAGCCTTAAAAATCTATTAATTTAGAGAGAAATCACTGGGGGGTTTCCAGACAAACTAGAAAAAAGAACTATTTTGTAACAGAATTAAACTTGAAGAGGAATAAAAACTATTTATTTCTATTTTTTTTTACTATTATACTTCTGGTTTTCTAGTGAAAGTCATTTATAACTGGAGTTCTCTGTTTAATTATTTGTAGAGAACCTGAAGCCACTGAAACCCCCCAGAATTGCATACCAGAACCACACTGAGCATGTGGAAATGAAATAAAGGTGGAGATGGGATTTGAAAACTTCCCAACACTAGATAAATTGTGCAAGTTATAAAATCAGCCTAGAAAAGAGCTCAATTTCTTTCTTCTCCAAATTTCAGCTGCATTCACATATTTAGTGTCAATACACTCCGACTAGGTATGTTACGGGTTCACTGCCTCCAAAATTTCTTGATTAAAAAGCAAAGGAGCTTAAAAGAAAACCTTATTATTCATAAAGTAGGATTCTAAAATACAAAAAAATAAAATTAAATTAAATTAAAATAAATAAAATAAAAAAATATAAAATACAAAAGCAATACATTTTGATTAGTGGATAGAACAGTTGAATAAATCAACTGAAAACTGTGGGTGATCAAAGACACTTAGAAATGTGAGAAAGTCATACACATGAGGGGGAAAAAGTGATTAATATCTATACAGGCGTATTTACATAGCATGTGGGCTTACCTTTATGAACAGCCATCTGCACATGGTAATGCACATGTATGACACACACTGACACGGCACGGACCAGCTCTTAGCAGCATATGATGAGATTTCACACAGTCCTACACATACAAATACGAATTTGGTCTAAAAAGTCTTTAGCTAAAACAGTCAACAATTTACTATAGCATGTACTGCAAAACCAGAAGCAATCCTAACTGGAGGACTATTATATACTGCAGAGTTAGCAACCCACGCAACAGTTGACCTAAGAAGGCACAGGCCTGTGCTGTGCTTCTCTCTCTCAACTTTGCCCATAAGGTCTATTCTGTATGAGTAAATCCAAGCGAAATACAAAGGCAAAGATTTCTAGCTTGTGTGAAGACCGTATAGCAGAAAATTAACCTCACATATTGATCCATACTATCTAACACAAAAAATGTCATCAGCTATAGGATCAGCAAGGAATAGATATTCTTTTCCTAGAGTATATTTCTGCTTCATAAATCTTGAACATACTTATTAACTCTGATTACCTATACAAATAATTTAAGTCGCTGGGAAAGTAGATTCAAGATTGAAGGACGTCATGTTAGTACTTAATTAAATATAGTTTATAGTGATGTCCACACATCCTTTTAAGCCTTCATTTCCAGCAACAGAACAAGGTCAAAATAAGTAACAGTTTTTTTGCTTACGGATACTGAATTTCCAAAGATTTCACAGGGTCTTTACATGCTGTAAAGATGTAACAGCAAAGATTGTTACCTCCTGATAGGAGAGGGACAAATGGAATTCTGCAGGATTTAAGAGCAACACACAGACTGTCCTTCCTCACCCTTTCACCTCAGGAAAAGGCAGGTGAAAAATCCACACTGAATACCTCAGAATGAAAAGCCATGCATACTTCAGTTATTTTTTCAAAGCCAAAGGTTGTTTTTCTTGTTCACAGTCGTCCCTTCTGCCACCACAATAATAGAGAAAAGTTTCCAGACTGTTTCTCTTCTTCAGAGGAAAAATTATCTTTTTATATAAAATAGAAAGAACATTGCAGTGATCTCTTTCATAAGCAGTTAACTGAGAGCCTACATGACTTAAGGTATTAAAATAATTCCCCAAATTACCTAGTAAACCTCTAGGAGTTCTCACAAATGTATCCATGTTTGCCCTACATAAACGAACAACACACAGGAGGAATCTGACAAGCATGACCTCTGGGATGAGCAAAAGGTATAGGACAGTTGTACAGTACGTACACACGTACTACAAAATGTCATGAATCCACCTCTGCATCTGGAGTTGTTTGCAAGTTCAAGTACACAAGTATATAGTGTTAGTTCTTCTGGATATTTTTATCCATCTATACAAATGTTTGTATTTGAACATATGAACTGTGGTAAATTTACTGTACTCCCTTTTCCACATAAAGATACATTTAGTTACTAAGGAATCCTTTCTGCAAAAGAGTCTACTTCATGAGTTTAACATATTCTCTCACTTACCTCTTCCTCTTGAATTTTGCCTTTTTTTCTTTTCCTAGGATTTTGCCCTACTGCTTTTTAAAAAAAAAACCTTCCTTTAAACTACTTGATTACTTTTAATTTGCAATGTCCTAGAAATAACCTGGCTTCCTAATGTGCTTCAGAACTTCTATATGCACTAAGAACCAAGCGTCACTCCTGCAATCAGCAAGCTGACACTTGTCATTGACTCAAAAGCTTTCAGAAGTTCCACAGTGAGATGGTTTGTAAATTCACAGTAGCAAGCGGATTGCGCCAGATTAGCACATTGGAGACTCTTCAAAAAAGAGCTAAGCACAAGCAATACTCAAACGAATGGCTGACTTTTATTGCCATTGTTGCACTGTATATATTCTCTGCATCATGTATTTCAATATTGCATTCATTGCAAGCTTTCATGCTGAACACTGACAGTAAGGAAGTCGGTAAACTTTATCTGGAAAGAAGGTACACTGAGTTTCAAATTAAGAACAACCACTTGTTTAAATTTTCTCCAGTTGCTGCAGTCATTGCCTAGGAGTATTAAGGTATGTGAGCTTCTCTGTCTTAAGCCTTTTAGGAGAAAAAAAACCCTTGTGATTGTTGTCATCACTTTGTGTACTTTTATATTTAATAAAAAAATACTTGTTTTGCAAACCTGCTTTTCTGAGAGATTATTGAAAAATCAATCCAATGCCTAGAAGCTGAAAACTAAAATTATTTGCTTCAGATTCCACAGATCACAAAATGATGCGGAAGACAAACATTCTGAGAAAAGCTCAACCTGACACACTACCCACAGTCTTTCCATGAACAGAAGAAAAAGTTAACACTTTTAAAAGTTAACCACAAAGTTAAAAGTTAACCACACAGACAAGAATTCCAAACCACATTTTTAAGATCTCAAGATATGCTTTGCTTTTAAACATTGCATTTTGTTTCTTATTTTACATTTTTTCTGTTACAAAAATTATAAACAACAGAATTTTGCACAAAGCACCATACAGAGGTGTCACCTAGGCACAATCTGCTGTTCTATGAGAGATTACCAATCTTCTTCCTACTACATGCACTGGTAAAAATAAACTTAGTACCATGTGAAATAATAACACGAAACATGAATGTGAGCGCATATGGTGTCACACACTTTGTTTACATAGCAAGTAGCGAGGTCAATTAGAGCAGATTAGTAAATCAAACCATTTAATGCCAATGCTCTTTACATCTTCCATTAGATGTTATTTGAGGTTTATCTTAGATTAGACTTAGCCTTGTTCACTGGACCAAAAATGCAGTTCAAAGTTTTCTGATGGAAAGCTATCCTACAGATCTTCGCGCCCTTGACTCAAGAGTCTTCTCCACTAGGAAGTGTCACGCTGTTTGTTTCATCTGTTCCATGCAGATGACTAGCACACATCGTCAACAGGCTTCACCACAAAGTTTCTATATTCCCTATCTTCCATATCTCTGGTCACAGAACCAAGAAATAGACCAGTGCCTTCTTGCCAAGAAGGGACAGGATCGTTCATTATGTTCTCAATGTCAATAAGCATCATGAGAGATGCTGCATACCTTTGCGCCCCACACCATAAGGTACACTCTGACAATAGTGCAGCACAGGCTTAACTTAATTCTGCTTTTACTGAATGCATAATGGAACCACAATGTACATTTGATCATCTGAAAGACACTGGGCTATGTGGGAAAAACACTGTGCAAATGTTCCCAATACCTTCCAAATTCAGGGTATCACTTTTAGTCTGAACCATCTGTGAGGACATCTTTGAGACCTGCCTTCAGACTGAAACACTGAGCATGGCTTCTGCAGCACCTGTATGCTCAGTTCTCTGCGCTCTTTGCCATAGGTGGGGCATCCAGAAATGCACTTGTGTCAGGACTTTGTCTGCTCCTTCACTGAAGACAGTCATCAACCCAGAGAGCATTCAGAAGTGCACGGAGTGGCATGGGAGGAGTACCACTGGACATCAACGTCTTCCAGTCTGGCAAATATTATGCAATGATTTAAAAGGAACTGATTCCCAATGCTTCTCTCTGTCCTCAGTTTTCTTCTCCACACTTCTGTGCTTCACACACTCCCTTGCTGCATTCAGTCCATTTTGGTTTGGGCAAACCTGGCTAACCCAACTATGCCTTACCCCAGCCCACAGTGCACTTCCCTTTACAACCTTAACTACCTTAACCACTGCATTTCAAAGAAATGGTATCATCCTGAACGGTATTTGTTGTACAAGCAGCTGCCTGCAGGGCAGGGACAGGATCTGACATGTGGCCAGAAGTACCAGCACCGCTACCACCACAAGGCGGGTCCTTTAGACACTGCATTTGAGGAAAGGAAGCGGCAGTATGGCTGGGGTTTTGTGCAGAAGCCTAGGGGGGCTGTGTTGTCAAGGCACGCCATGTCCATGACTTATGCGGTTGCCAGGACTATGCCTGGCACACAGGCAGAGCTGGGATGGGGCAAGTGGTCTCTGATGGAGCTTGCTGCTCCACAGAACTTCCCTTATGGCTCCCTGCCTCTGGGGAATTGTCTCTCAAGGCACAGCAGCTCTCACAGTCAGTCCAGAGACTTACACCACCTTTCCACAGCTCTGCGACCAGTGCCCTAATTCTACCAGAAACCTCCTAAACGCAGTCCCACCCTCAATACCTGTATAGGAAAAGAGTACACGCACTTACTCAGGCAGGCATCCCGTCCACTGATTTTGCAGTTCCCATTTCCTGCTGTGGCAGAGAGTGTGCCAAGGGGATGTTCCTGTGTGCTGTCTGGTTGGGGTCCATTGGGGGTTGCAGGCATGAGATGTGTGCACCACCACTGCCATGCTTTTCCCTAGACTGTGTCCTTGGATGCCCTTACATGTCTGTGGATGAGCAGTGGGCTTGGTGGAGAGCTCTCCCCTCCCCTGAAGATCTGTTCAAGATCTCTGTGGTAGCGGCACATGCACCATGCATGTTTTACCCACGTCATGAAGAGCGTGGTCTTCATCTACTTGAATGAATGCAGCACTGCTTGTCAGTCCTCTCCCACTTGGCAGCAGGTTTTACATTAGCAACAGGGTGATGCATCCGCTAGAGAAGCTTTTAGGCCTATCAGAGCACATGCTGTCAAGCTCCAGGCTGCCCCTCGCTCAATATTCTGGGAGGCCAATGCAACGGTGGTCACGATCACAAAGGCAACCGTAGGAAAGGAGGAATTATTTTAATAATGTTCTAAGAAAGATGTTGTTCAAAAAGGAGGAACAGCAAAAGAAATAGGGCTGGTCAAGAGGATGGAAGCCAAAGCTTGGAAGAAATAAAGGGGCAGCTGAAAGTCAGAACAAGCAAACATCTGGTGGTCATTAGCAAATATGAAGTCACACATAGCATTTGCATAACACGAGAAGTACTTCAGAATAAGGTGGGAGCTCTTGACAGTTTTAAAGCTTTCTGTTGGCACACATACTTTTCATTTGCTCTGGAGAACTTCACAGCAGTGCAGTACCACTCATTGGATCCTACCCTTTTATCCCAAGTGGCAAAGCTTCTGGTCTTGGCTTTCTCTGTAAAAATGTCATTCGTATGTTTAAAACGACTCTGTGAACCAAATCAATAAGCAAGGACAATCAGAATTGCACTACTGGCGTGATTTGAAATACCATGTAGATGCACCCCTAACGACCATTGCTTTTCTGGACTTGTGGATTCTTGACCTGCTTCAGGAGGCGTCTTCTGCTTGTGAGAATCTCACTTATAAGTTTATAGAATGAACTTCAAGCAGTAAAGTATACTTCTAAATTCCAAAACAGGATGCAGGAAGACACAGTCAGTTCTGTAGTGTTTGACGCAGTGGCATCCAAAAAATTTTGGAGGCAACCTCACATTACTACAACTGCCCATGCATCTTCAGTATCCCCAGGATTCAGAAACATATTTACTACAAATTCAGGCACAATTCCAGCACCAGCTACCTGCCAACAGCACTGTATAAATTCGTAACAGTGAAGCACATCTCAAGAAATACCAACTTAACTGGTTGTGCAAACACCAAAGGATTGTTCTGATAATGCTTGTTCCTGAAAACAGTAACAATCCAGTTCTGTTCTAGTACAGTCTTCACCACTTGTATGAAGCAGGAAGATGGAGAAAGTTTAATCATAATACACATTTCCTTATGCAGAACTTCTGCACTTATGATGGTCTGTAAACCAGTATATTCCCACCATCTCATGCTGACTCCCCTGCTCCACACACTGGGTAGAGATGGTGCTCTAACAACTGCTACATTCACAATGTCATCAAAGCTTGTTTCGTATGCTTTTTCATGCCCTCAGTATCCAGCACATTCACCATTCTTTTGCAGTTCTTGTATGCTCTGCCATGAGTTACCGTTAGATTTCCTTTAATGGTTCACACCACTACAAATCAACAGAGATAATCAGCATGCCACGATAGCAGTGCTAAAACAACTTCTGTCTCTAGAACCATTGAAAAAGAACAATTACGAAGTGGACTTCATTCTGCACAGTGTTGGAGAAGCTGGGATATATCCAGAATTCCTAATATCAGGTGAATGCAGGAAACCAAGTCTCAGCACACTTAAGAGCTAATAATGTCAGTACTTCTACATAAAATGTTTTTCACTATCACTGACGGATACTGGATTCACTCCCTGAAGAATAAAGAAGATGGTTCAAGCAACACTGTATCTTCTTGCCTGGCAATTAGAGAATCAACAATATGTTCTGACAAAATAACAATGTAAGGTAGTGTGATTGCTTTTCTGAGCACCAAAGTTAGGATGCAGCAGGGCACTCTAATTGGACTAGTATCCTCTCCACCCCACTGAGTTTCATTCCCAAAGGAGAAGGACCAAGCCCTGAACGTCATCTGAGTCTTGGCTTCAGGTGCCTTGAGTGGTAGTGGGAGGAAAGAAGAGACAAGTCTCAAGAGTTCTGGCTCCAACCATAGAGTTTCCAATTGCCTCCAACTCAGATCCAGTAAGAATTTGTCACCTCCAGACATGCAAAACACAACATCCTCTCCTAGATCCATAATAAAGGTAGTCTAATGGCCTGTGGCTGAAGCCTCAGCAACACAGGTACACTCAACATCTGCCATTTCCAGGTCTGTTGTTTTGGAGCTCCTTTTCCCACTGACCATCACCAGTCACACAGATGAAGTAGACAAGTTTGAAGGATAGTGCAGGAAGTTTTCCTTAAGAATTACTGTAACAGATGGGAGAGTATGAACACTGAAGATATACACACGATTTAAATATATATGGCATGAAGAATGGACAGGCATAAACAGGATCATCAGGATCATCAACTGGAGGAGATGCTGCCTTTTCAAAAGCTGGCTTTTTAGAATGAATCATACCTCATACAAAACTGTAGGATTCCCATGAAGAAGAGGCCCATAGCAAATGTAGGAATGACCAACAACCCAGCCTAAATCAGAAGCTGCCCACCACACCTAAAATGAAATAAAAAAAAAAATATAGTGGGGAGTTTTTAAGAGGAGTTAAAAGAAATTTACATGACATTTAAACATAATTACCTCACCAGGTTTGAGTCCATATACAGCTGACATTGTCCAGTTCAGCATAACTGCATAGCCACCTGTTGGTCTGACAACACCCTAAATGAGAAAATTTGAATATTTAAGATCATTTGAAGGATGCAATGATATGCCTGTCTTCAATGAAATTTTGTTTTTTTTAACAGCAACAGACTTAAAGCTGTCCAATTCCAAAACTCCTCACTTAAGAAAAGGATCCATTCGGACTAGTACATGCTTGTGCTAGCATTCCCACTGAAGAATTAATTTTGGGAAACAAACAAACAAATAAACAAACATACAATAAAACAAACATAAAAACCCAACCCAAGGCCTAGATGACAATAGTTTTCAGAAGATAACTAACAAAGACTAGAATTCTCTCATTAAAGTCGGATAGGCAAATATTTAGTCAACATATGCTGACAAAAATAAGAGATTGAGTATTTACCTCACTTAAACTGTGGCCATCTAAATGCTAGACATGTTTCAAATTTATTGCCTAGTCTCTCTGTATGATCACTGGAAAAGAGGACACCTGAAGAGTGCCCTAGAATAACTGGGGTGAATTACTCCCTTTTGTCATATTTATATGTTTAATATACATTTCATCATCTTCTAGTACACTGTTTCTAGAAGAAAGAATTATGTAAACTATGTCCTGATGTCTTGAACTAAAATTCAGGTGAGATTCATCTGACCAAACAAATTTCTACAGTGCAGACATTACAGCTATCTGTCTGTGCTAGGCATGGTACGTTCTCCTTATGGTGTTAATAGAATGAAAAAGGCACTTTCAGGCCTTGTCCAAGAAATAAGGGACTGTAGAGGCATATGAACTCATTTTCAGATTGTCACAGCAGAGAATGGTTAACTAACACTTCACATATTTCAGAAAGCAGATTGCCTTTGTTAGTCCCAGCTTCTAACTTAGTCACTGCTCTGAGATTAACAAAAGTTTTGTTACAAAGGTCACAACTGAGTAATTTTACTTGCATGACCATCTAAAAGCAAGCTCCTTAAATGAATAAAAAAGTTATTTTATTCATTAAGTTACTCATTGTAGCTTAGTGCTAGCTGACAATCTCCTTTTTATAAGGGTGATTCATTTCAGGTGTCTATATTTTTCTCTAGAGAACCAACACAGTGAAGTAAACTTCTGAGAACTTTTATCTCTGAGATAACATGTTTTGAAACTAACAGTCAAGGAAAATAACTGTTGTAACACAGGACCTTATCATGGATCTTTTGACAATATAATTAAATAATTCAAGATACATATGTTGCTTTAAAATGCCCATGTTCAAGGCAAAAGCAGAAGACATTTTTCTCAGCAAAACTGATGTTTGTTTTCCCTTACCTCCCCATAGATTCTGAACTTTATAGGCCACATCATTAAATCATTTTCTAGTAGTAGTCTAAGCACTGCCATGTCCAGGGATGTGTGATACTGTCACTGAATTTGTGGTGGTAAAACCACTGCCAGAAAATTATATTCAGCTTGTCTTCTACACTTTAAAAGGGAATTGTAAGTGCCAAGGAAACACTCAAGAGTTTGCTTTTAAAGTGCGATCTTTTAAAAACAGATCATTAAGACTAATCAACATTTGAAAGCAAACATTTTCAAAGAAGGTCCTATGTTAATTTTCACTTACTCAATCTAAACTTCCATTTTCATGGGAATTATGTTCTCAGAACTGTGCAATAAAACGAGCCTTCAGAACATGCTTAACTCCATTTAATCTGTAATGTCATTCATTACATGTTATCTATAGGAAGATTAGCTAATATGTAAATAATGAATAAGCAACAACTATTCAGCAATAAATGCATCACATAAGTGATATATTAGCCAATCTTGCCATTGTGACTATACTACATTTATCTCAAACAGTTAAAACAGAAGACATTAATTGATAAAGGACATTCTGCTGTCCTCAAAGGTTCATATGGCACAAATATTTTGAAGTAAATGAAGTTTATCTTTATATTACTATTATTTAAACAAACAAACATGATTTATTCCTAGACACTGACTTTAAAGTAGTGAAATGTGAATAAATGAGATTAAACCATTTCTAGCAATGCTTAGCACTGAGCTCTGGCAAATAGTTTCAACCTTTCTAAGTAAATATTTTCTCAAGTGGAACTGCAAATAGGTTGGTCATAGATACTTAGACTACAGATAGTCCTTTACCTTGGGCAAGCCTGTTGTTCCAGATGTATATAGAATATAAAGGGGATGGTCTGAGGGAACAGAGACGCATCTGTAACACTGTGCTTTTGCAAGCTCTTCTTCCCAGTCAAGATCGCGACCTGGGGCAAGAGGAACATGGCCCTGCCCATTGAAAAACAGAAAAGTGTCGAAAGAAAAACAGACAGAATAAATGGAAGTGAATGAAAAAATATGTACAATGCAATTTTCTGTACAGTAATCTCTTTGTTGCATTAGTTCTACTTACTATTAAATCTTATAAACTCCCCCCATAAAATTCAAAAACAAACTACAACAGATATACTAAAAATTTTACTTTTACATGAGAAAAGGCATGTGCGCTACATACACACCTGAAAGTTAACATAAAGGCACAAAAACTGTACACCTACCAAATTAGGTCGCGTGTAAATGAGAACTTTATCAGGTTTGCTCTGTACCCTTGCCAATGCTCCTTCTAAGAGGGATATGTATTCTACTCTCCTTTTCGGTTCTACTCCAAAACTTGCTGTTACAATAAGTTTCGGCTAAAATAAAGAAGTTTGACTGTTAATATATACATTTGCAATATATTTTATATATGTAACCTAATAACATGTTTTCCATTAAATTCTTTGATTAAAGATGCTCAATGTATAAAATCTATCATCACATAATTAGAAACAGGGGTTTAGATCAGTTTTCTAAGGGCATCAAGCTTATATAATCTTGCTGTCCATGCATCTGTTTTTTGTTCAGGAGCACACTAATAACTTCTGACACTCTTCACTATTTTCAACCAGATTTGAGTAAGAAACCAACAGTATTAAGTTCTTGTAAACCACACAAAAAGTAACGAACAGAGAGAAAAACCCATCTCCATCTTAGTCCCTCCATTAAGGAAAAGTGATACAGTGATGTCAACAATTATCTGTCCTGTTTAGCCTGCTTTCTGATTATCTGCCTGCGCCTAATGGCATATTTCAAAACTAGCTGTAGCATTTTGCTGGCTCTTTTCCAGTCTGCAGTTAAATGGCAAGGGAAGGAAAATAGGAAAAAGAGGAAAAGGAAGGCAAACAATAGATGACAGAAAACTAGACATACAGGAAGAGAATAAGCTCAAGTCCCGAGGCACATGAGGGAAGTACAGCTACAGTATTTCAAGCGATGGTTGCAGGATTTAGGATGCAAAACCACTAAAACACAGAATTACATCGTTCTGGATTTTTTTAGAATAATTTCTGTTTCCAAATGTGGATTTAGCATCTTTGTCATTAAATTAACCTCAGGTTTTAAGATTTCCTAAGTCAAGAAATCTGCATGCAAACTATTTTGACTTGGGTCCCAAGATCAGTATTTTTATTTCTTCTATTTCAGGAAATAAAAGGTGGCACCAAAGAAACTATGTGTTAGAACACATTTTAATTGGAGAAAAATGAGTCTTCACTCTCGTTACTTTTGGAGTTTTAGAAGTATATTTATCTTATGACCCTCAGTTTGATCAAGCTAGTTTACTAATTGTATGCATTAGCATAAATCTCATTAAGTAGGCACAAACCACAATGCCACAGTTAAGGCTGCATTAAACTCAGCACAGAAAGCACAGATTAAATTGCTTTCTTGTGCCATAATGAAATGTTTCTTGTCCAAATCTGCCATTCAGAGAAGTTTGCTAATTAGTGTGTATTCAAAATAAAGATTTCAGATGAGCTTTAAAATTCCAGCATTTGTCATCTTTCTCTTTTGGAATGCACTGATTTTAATAAAAGATGATACAATACAATGCAGTTAAACTGAAAATTCACCTGGAGGCTACCCTGAAATTAGACTGTAATTAATGTAGGATAGTAACACAGTTCTATTCAATTGTTAAGATGAAAGACTGTTGTCAACACCGGGTTTACAGTCATTTGTAAATGGTGCCACCTCTGCTCATCAACTGCTTTGTGTGAAGTAAGGAAGTCTAAAAACAACCACTACTAAATTGGCTAAGGTGATGCATTTCCCAAGCGAGGACTGCCACTTGGAAGCATCATGGATTGCTCTGTGCAAATCAAAGGTTCATTACTGGCTTTAACTGCTGTTTTCTAGTGTTTTACCTCTCTGCCTACTTGATATTACTTCCTCTGCATCTCTGCTCCCATATTGCTTTTATACACCCATTTCCCATCTCTTCTGTGGCTCCATGTAGTCCTGCACGGTAAGATTAGATAGAAATATAACTAGTTTGAAGGAAAACCAGGAAAGTTCAAAGGTTTGATGGAGAAGGAATGCCAGTGATAGTGAGCTGTAGAAAAAAAAAACAATATGAAGAAGTAGAAATGAGATAAAGCAAGGCCCAATAGTACCAGACCAACAATTTTATTTTGTTGTGAAGACTCCTCCTATAAATTCTGCGATAACTTTAATAGCATATGAGGCAAAGCTGAGAAAAAGCAATAAATACATTTTATTGGACCAGCTAATAAAGCTGCAAAAAGCCCAAACTGAAAACAACGAGCAGGGGGACACAAAATGTCAGGAGTGTCATGAATATATTTACTGAGAGATCCAGCACTCAGGCCCTCATTATTCAACACACAAAGCTCATTCCTCTTCATGCCCCAGCCACACATCTGATCACACACCTGTGCTCATACTGCACTTTTGTTGCGCCTCACTCCTCCTTAAAAAAAGTGACATGCATTTTAAAGAAATCCGGTGCTTATGCAGTCATTATATAGCTCTGCTGCGCCTGCTGGTACTGCACTGACTTTGTGATTAGAAGATAAATGTCAGACTGCCATGCACATTAAGTTTTGCCAGATATTATACACTGCTCTAAAGAAAGGGACCTGAATCATACTACACAAGTAGTTAAAAATGAAATGCAAGATAGGGCCTTCTAATCTACAATACATATTCCAAAAATAAACGCTGCTTCGAGACAAGAAAAGGCTGGACTGCAACTATTATAAAGGCAACCGTGCATCTTAAGTACCAGCAGCTGAGCTTGCTGCCTGATCACTCAAAAGGTTTGCTCATCTTATGATGAGAAGTAGAGGTAACCATTCATAGCCATACCTGTGCACAGGAACGATGTCTGATTCAGAATAACCTATTACAAAATATGAGCTGCTCATTTTTTCAAATTTCCAAATGTGTCAACTGTAAATAGGTGAAGAATACAGTATTTCTGACCTCAATTAAAGACAGTAACAGTTTTGAGTAACTTGAGTGTCTCATACATTTTGTATTTCAAAGAATTGTTGTTCACTTGCAAATCATAATATTGCTCTAGTGAAGTGTCTTCAAAAAACACGTCTGAAAAACTCCATGATTTGTATTTTATTTTGCAGGGTTTGGACTTAAAATCTAAAAAGTCCTCTGGAATTGCTATACAATTATTATGATTGAAAAAAACACGAGAAAATTTGATTGTTGATGACATAGCAACTACCCCATTAAATAGGCGTATAAGCATATTGTTCTTAAGTAGTTGTTCTCAGTTTTCCTAGTTTACTAAGATAAAGCGCTTAAACAGATGTCATGTTAATTTCTCAAAATATAGTTAATGTCCTTTTCCACCTGCTGGAAAAGCAGCACAGCGAGCTGTAGGCAATCCAGGAGACTCCTGGCATGCATTCAGGATAACTTCTTAAGCTAGATAATAGCCCTACCTGAGGGGATGTGATACTGGACCTGTTGGTCACCAACACAAGTGAGCTAATCGGTGACGTCAATACTGGAGTAGTCTGTGCTGCAGTGATCATGCGTTGGTGGAGTTCACAGTCCAGGAGGGATATGGGTCAGACAAAGAGTAAAGTCAGGACCCTGAATTTTAGGAAAACAAAATTCCAGCTGTTCAATGAGTTAGTCAATAGGGCCACCTGGGAAACTGCCCTCAGGGACAAGGGAGCAGAACAGAGCTCGCAGATCTTTAAGGATGCTTTCTATGGAGCAGAAGAGCTCTCGATCCCCTGGTGTAAGAAATCAGTAAAGGAAGGCAAGAGTCTGGCATGGCTGAGTTGAGACCTGCTGGTCAGACTAAAGGGAAAGAAAGAGATGCACAGGCAGTGGAAGCAGGGAAAGGTATCCTGGGAAAAGTATAGGGACGCTGCCCGGTTGTGTAGGGATGGGGTCAGGAAGGCCAAGGCACAGTTGGAGCTGAACTTGCAAGGGACGCAAAGAATAATAAGGGCTTTTACAGGAATGTCAGCCAGAAAAGGAAGGTCAAAGAAAGCATACTCCCCCCTGATGAACAAGACTGGCAAACTGGTAACAATGGACGAGGAGAAAGCTGAGGTACACAACAACTTTTTTGCCTCAGTTTTCACTGGCAACCCTTCTTCCCAGACCTCTCGAGTGGACGGACTGCAAGACAGGGACTGGAGGAGCAAAGCCCCTCCCACTGCAAGAGAAGATCAGGTTCATGACCACCTGAGGAACCTGAATACAGAAGTCTATGGGATGTGACAAGATGCATCCCAGAGTCCTGAGGAATTAGCTGATGCAGTTGCCAAATTGCTCTCCGTGATACTTGAAAAGCTATGGCAGTCAGGTGAAGTCCCTGGTAACTGGAAAAGGGGAAACATTGCACCCATTTTTAAAAAGGGTAGAGAGGAGGACCCTGGGAGCTACCAACCTGTCAGCCTCACCTCTGTGTCTGGGAAGATCACGGAACAGATCCTCCTAAAAGCTGTGCTACGGCACATGGAGGACAGGGACATGATTCTAGACAGCTAGCACGGCTTCACCAAGGTCAAGTCCTGCCTGACCAATCTAGTGGCCTTCCGTGATGGAGTGACTATATCAGTGGGCAAGGGAAGAGCTACGGATGTCATCTGTGTGGACTTCTGTAAGGCCTTTGACACAGTTCCCCACAATACCCTTCTCTCTAAATTTGAGAGATATGGATTTGATGGGTGGACTGCTCAGTGGATGAGGAATTGGTTGGATGGTCACATCTAGAGAGTAGTGGTCAACGGCTCAATGTCCAGATTGAGGTCCATGACAAGTGATGTCCCTCAGGGGTACATACTGGGACCAGTACTGTTTAACATCTTCATCAATGACATAGGCAGTGGGATTTAGTGCACTCTCAGCAAGTCTGCCGATAACAGCAAGCTGAGTGGTGGGGTTAACAAGCCTGAGGGATGAGATGCCATCCAGAGGGACCTGAACAACCTTGAGAAGTGAGCCCATGTGAACCTTATGAGGTTCAACAAGGCCAAGTGCAAGGTCCTGCACATGGGTTGAGGCAATCCCAAGCACAAATACAGGCTGGGGGATGAAAGGACTGAGAGCAGCCCTGCCAAGAAGGACTTGAGGGTGTTGGTTGATGTGAAGCTCAACATGAGCCGGCAATGTACGACTGCAGCCCAGAAAGCCAACCATATCCTGGGCTGCACCAAAAGAAACATGGCCAGCAGGTTGAGGGAGGTGATGCCCCCCCTCTGCTCTGCTCTTGTGAGACCCCACCTGGAGTACTGCGTCCAGCTCTGGAGCCCCCAACATAGACCTGTTGGAGTGAGTCCAGGGGAGGGCCCCAAAGATGATCAGAGGGCTGGAGCACCTCTCCTATCAAGACAGGCTGAGAGAGTTGGGGTCATTCAGCCTGGAGAAGAGAAAGCTCCAGGGAGACCTTATAGCAGCCTTTCAGTACTTAAAGCGGGCCTACAGTAAAGACAGGGAGGGACACTTTATCAGGGAGTGCAGCGACAGGACGACGGGTAAGCTTTAAAATGAAAGAGGGTAGATTTAGATTAGATATGAGGAAGAAATTTTTTACAATGAGGTTGGCGAAACACTGGTATAGGTTAACCCAGAGAGGTGGTAGATGCCCCATCCCTGGAAGTGTTCAAGGTCAGGTTGGACAGGGCTCTGAGCAACCTGATCTAGTTGAAGATGTCCCTCCCTGCTTATGGCAGGGGATGTTGGACTAGACGACCTTTAAAGGTCCCTTCCAACCCAAAGTATTCTATGATTCTATGAAAGTATCTATTGTTTCGATACTGCAAACTGTATATTCCCAGATTCAGGTGAAAGGAAAGATGACAAGAAATGCCCGTTCTCACGCTCTGTATCACTTCATCACAATTCACCACAGAATGTCTGTAACTGCCAATACCTGACAAAAGCAGAAATTATCAGATGCAGGACTTTGCAGCATTCCCAGACCTATTTAAAATTCAAGATAAATTAACGTAAGATGGTACAGTATATGTACCTTTTCATAGTCACTAGAAAGTGCTTGTTATTTCTTTCACTTAGATCTTCCAATAAAATGTGAAGTTTGACCTTTCTACCATGAGAGCATCACTCAGCCAGCTTTCCATTGCACGTCTTTAAGTCTTTCTAATTAATCTTACCAACATTAGGTCCTGCACTGCAGCGTCTAAACCAATTCACATAAAAGCCTAATAGAAAGGTTAGGAGTTTTTGAGACTGCTTCAATTAACTTCTGAGTTCAGCAGAATACCATATAACACAGCTACTTATATACATATCTTAAAGATAATCTCAATAGCGTGCAATTCATTTATCAAGAAAGCTTTACTGTGTTGCATCGTGGGTGCATGTTTTGATATTTAGATTTAGGATGTGCCTCTCCTCTTTAGTTACACTTTCATTACACATCAGATGGACCAAAAGTCATCCACAATATTTAGGTCTGCCTCTTAAAGAAACAAAAAGGCAATGTAAATTAGGATTTAATCGATGGCCTGCAGCTAATAATTCTATAGCTAACCCTTCAAAAGACTCGCCATGTTACCTTGGGTAAATCACTTAAAACTTTCTCTGTTTTCTTTGTAATGCATGAAGCAAGGATTATGATTACTATGTTGTCTCCCTTTGTTCCTCAGAGAAAATCCATTGGGATTAATTAATTTATATTTGCAAAATACTCTAGAAGTAAACATGCTAGATTATTTGTATTGTAGCAACCTTCATTTTAAAAGTTTATAATTTTTTATTCTACATTATTTTTCCCTAATTCTATGAGTTAAAATCAATTTTTATAGCTTGTTAAAAAAGTGCATGAGTGGGAAGAAAGACAGGGAAAACTATGGAGCTGTTGTTAGCCTTCCCCCAGCTTTTTTTTCACAATTCCAACAAACCTTTTCAGCCACTTTATTAACTTCTTTGTTAAAATATCAAGGAAGTGAGGGGGGATGCATTCAACTTCTTATTTACAAATACTCGTAAAATTCAAGCCTTGGTGATCTGAAAAGCACTTTTGTACACAAAAATCTAAGTAAATGTTCCACAAATCCTGTGGACTTTACCCTGCATAATGTCTTGGCTTATACGCCTAATCAATGAGGTTCAGTGATAGATAGCTACCATGGATGGTCTGAATGATCCAGATGACTGATCAAGATGACAAAGACTTTTGTCTTGTTCACTGGTAGAAAACAAGAACAGAAACTTCCAGTACAAACATTGTTAGCTGGTTTGAAACTAACGCATATGTAAGCAACTAATATGCACATATAAGCTACTAAGTAGATTATTAAAGTACTATTTGCATTTTTATTTACAAAGACTTACATAATGCTTCATAAACAAGCTCAAGTTGTACCAAACTTGGAAGCCTCAAACCAGGACACCTTTAAAGCATTCACCTCTATTAATTATGTTCTCTGCAGTCATTTACTTACAGCAACTGGTTCCCTAGCTGCCTTCATTCACGTAGAAATTAGATGAAGTAAATTTATAGTTGAAAAAAGTACTATCTAATATGTCTAAATATCAAGTAAACCAACGAAGCCATTTAGGGTTGGCGGCATTTTCCTCATACGCTTGAGGCAAATGCTGGGCAAAAAGCCAATTTTAAGGCGATGCTTTGCAGAAAAAGGTTGATAAATGGGAGAAGACAGTATGCTCTAAACAGACAGCAGCATGTTAAACTCATGTTTTTTTAAAAGAGGTAAAAATTTGTATCTCAATGTTTGCAATAAAAGTACCACCCTCAGCACAGATGTAGTACTTTGTTCATATTGCAATGTTAGGTATTATAAACAAACTGAGACTGCGTGCAACACAAAGAGAAATGTTGTTATCCTCTCTGGAAAAAAAGGGGTTTTGACATTGACTTAAATGATTAACTAATGCAATGGTGTTTGTTGTTCCAGATATGTATTACCTTTGCGTGATCAATGCGAACAGAAAGTTCTTTAGATGCAAATCCACCAAAAATCAGGCTATGGATGGCTCCTATTCTTGCACAAGCCAGCATACAGTACACCGTCTGCGGAATCATGGGCATGTAGATGACCACACGATCTCCTTTCTTCACACCATGTCTGACCATGACATCAGCTAACTTGGAGACCTGTACTGACAAAACATTCACAACATATTAACCGTTTCTCCAGCTCTCCTGTTGCCCCATAAAAAAACACTTTCACACAATCAACAGACACAGGACATTAAGGAGACAAGCCTGTATGATACAGAAAGTTGATGAATGATGCAATCCAGGTTCAATAAATTTAGAACAATTACACTTTCACAAAAAACACTGTAATACTTTTTTCTTTTGTACAGTGAGAATGGACTGAAGCCAATTATTTTGCCCATTAGAGCAAAAAAATCAATAGCAATGTTTTGCAAATTTTAAATAACATTAACCACTCATTCTTTTATCCAGATAACTGCTTATATTTCTCAATTTTAGCTTTTGAGAATGGATGTAAACAGGGCATTTCACAATGCAAATTCTGTCCTAACTAGCTAAGTCTGAAACACAGATCAGTGTGTAGTAATATTTGCTCTACTACAGTAAACTTCTCAGAATCAGAGAAAAGAAACCTTACACCTGGAACCAAATGTAAATACATATTCAGAGAAATATGTTTAGATTTAAGAAGTCATTTTTCCTCTCATTTTCCGATTTTCATTTTTGATATGCAGAAGCCTGAAGATAAGACTGTGCATGGCAGCAAAGGACTGAAATTCAAGAAATGTGACAGATCAGCAGCAGTGTCAGCCATTGTATCACCATGAGAAAATATTTATTACGTCAACAGTGTATAGTATTCTGCCACAAAGCTAGTATTGAATGTTTCATTAGTATACCAGGACGGACAATTTACCACATAGTAAGTTCTGTTAGAGTGAGCATGGGAGCTTATGACAAGCACAGCACACTTGTCTCAACCTGCTTGTTGCAGCATGGAAATGTGGCATCCTCTGAAGGAAAAGCAAATTACTAATTCCCCAAGAGCAAGTGAATGAACTCAGCTGTCAAAGGCTTCTCAAGTTCCAGATGCTCACAGCTGTGTAACACTCAGTACCTAAATCTGCTCACTGCCTTTAAATTTTTCAATTAGACATCAGTGTGTAGAGGTGTATAAGTAATATTACTACCTGATCTCCTTCTACGACAAGGTGACCCACTTAGTGGATGGGGGAAAGGCTGTGGATGTCATTTACCTGGACTTCAGTAAAGCCTTCAACACTGTTTCCCACAGCATTCTCCTGGAGAAACTGTCTGCTTACGGCTTGGATGGGTGTATACTTTGTTGGGTAAAGAACTCGTGGGAGGGCCAGGCCCAAACAGGGGTGGTGAATGGAGTTAAATCCAGTTGGAGGCCAGTCACAAGCGATGCTCCCCAGGGCTCAGAATTGGGGCCAGTTCTCTTTAATATCTTTGTCAATGATCTGGACAAGGGGATCGAGTACACCCTCAGTAAGCTGGCAGACGACACCAAGTAGGGCAGGAGTGTCAACCTGCTTGGGGGTAGGATGGCCCTACAGTGGGATCTGGACAGGTTGGATCAATGGGCTGAGGCCAACTGTATGAGATTCAACAACACCAAGTGCCATGTCCTGCACTTGGGTCACAACAACCCCATGCAGTGCTACAGGCTTGGGGAGGAGTGGCTGGAAAGCTGCCAGGCACCAAAGGACCTGGGGGTATTGGTCAACAGCCAGCTGAATATGAGCCAGCAGTGTGCCCAGGTGGCCAAGAAGCCAACAGCATCTTGGCTTGTATCACGAATAGTGTAGCCAGCAGGACTAGGGAAGTGATCGTCCCCTTGTACTCAGCACTGGTGAGGCCCCACCTCGAATACTGTGTTCAGTTTTGGGTCCCGCACTGTAAGAAAGACACTGAGGTGCTGGAGTGTGTCCAGAGAAGGGCAACGAAGCTGGTGAAGGGTCTAGAGCACAAGAGGAGCAGCTGAGGGATCTGGGATTGTTTAGTCTGGAGAAAAGGAGGCTCAGGGGAGATCTTACCACTCTGCAACTACCTGAAAATAGGTTGTAAAGAGGTGGGGGTAGATCTCTTCTCCCAAGTAACAAGTGACAGGACAACAGGAAATGGCCTCAAATTATGCCAGCGGAGGTTTAGACTGGATATTAGGAAAAAGTTCTTCACAGAAAGGGTTGTCAAGCATTGGAACAGGGTGCCCAGGGAAGTGGTGGAATCACCGTCCCTGGAGGTATTTAAAAGATGTGTAGACGTGGTGCTTAGGGATATGGTTTAGTGGTGGTTTTAGCAGTGTTAGGTTGATGATGGTTGGACTTGATGATCTTAAAGGTTCCTTCCAGCCTAGACAATTCTATGTTTCTAAGTAATAGACGTAAAAATGCATGTAACTGTGCACAAAACATAGGCTAACAGGTTAACAGGAAAAACGGTAGACTAAGAAGAAACGAAGCAGACTAATAAACTAATGGAAAACAGCATGGGAGTAGAAATATCCCAGGAAGTCATAAGCTGAAATACTCCATAAGTATGGTTACATGCCAGTCAGACATAACAAGAACAGGAGCTTTGCTTGCAATAGTTTTACATTAGTGGTAAGACTAAAAAGTCAAATTCTCTAGAAAGTTCTTGGGATATCTGAACACATATAAATCTAAGTTCAGAACAAAGGAATTGCTCTGTCTTACAGGGGAACGCCTTGCCTACAGTAGTAAAACTCTTCTTTAAGAGGTTGCCATTCACTAGAAAACACTACAATAAACACAAGAAGTTTAAACATTCTAATTTCTTTCACTATCAATGTAACATGAATCTACTCATATATGAATTCCTCACATCTTACCTGCACTGCATTATTCCTTTTTTATTCATTATATCAGACAGATAAGGTTTCAAGTAAAATTTAGTCTCGTGAAAGACTCTTCTTCAGGTACTATCAGACTGGTTACAGAAAGGAAAGGGGAGACAAACTCATGAGAGCAGCAGGAGGATGTTGCCTGTAGAACAGAAAATACCCAAGCTTCTGAAGCCGTTAGAGATGTTTTCAGTGACCCAGCAAATAATGAAAGCAATGAGAGTAGCCTAGGCCAATGATATATATTGTGCAAGCAGGACAAGAGGGAAGGACCATCTTTTTCAAGGATAAGCTAGTCAGGAGGGTCTTTGAAATGTTTTACTTTCATTTACATTATTCATAAAATTTGAGTTTTCTCTGTTTAAAGAGCTACCTAATTCTAGTGCCACTGTTACTTTCCAAGATTTGTAGGCATTAGGCTCTTTCTTTTATGGTCATACTCAAGAAAACTTGGGGGAATTACATCCAATCCTAGAAGCCTATCTGATACATGTACTGAAGAGGATAACATAGCATTACTCACTGCTTCTCTCTTCAGTGGGAACACACGTTCAGACTTTCAGCGACATGAGACATCCAGAAGCTCCAGATGCATCTGACCTGTGTTTGCATTAAATACACATCTCATCCACAATCAAACTATTGTTTGATTTCTACACTTCTGCCTGAAGATTTAAGAAAATGGAAACATAGAAGCCCCAAGCATGCATGCTTGCATCAGAAGATAACAGCGTAGCTTCCATTTTTTATAAACAATGGAAAAATACCTGCCATTATTTTCAGCTGCAAGAGAGAATACGTTTATAAGGCAAAGTCATCACCGTACCAAGCTGAAAACTCACACAAACTAAGGTACATGTATGATTTATTTGTAACAGACCTTTTACACTAAATGTTACTGATTATCAAAAATTTTCTTTGACTCTAGACCTATTAGTACCTATCAATACTCTATGAAGCTAACATATGCTATCAAAACCCAACAAAAATCAACAAGGCCTGGACATGTACACAACTAGAATTTCTTGCCATACTACCAGCATTTACAGTCACTTCTGCATAGGATTGGTGAAAGTAATTGTATGTAAGGATAACAACTCTACTTCCAAAGGTAAATTCCTTTTCTACACTTCTTACTGTGAAAAGATTAAAGTCTGCATAGTCATTACAAAGCTACTATCACCTTACCTCAAAGAACTGAGAAAAATAATCCTTATCTTTGCTGCTTGTGACACTCTCAAGCAGAGTGTTGACAGAAAGGCCACAGGCAAAGAAAGTAATATTTGGTGAGTGATTTTATAGTCGATATAAGTGTGGATAATAGGCAATAAGTAGTTAAACACAATGGACAAGTATTATTATTTTATAATTATTAATGATGACAAAAAAGGCAATGTTTGCCTGCTAAAGAAAAAAGCCATCATTTAAAGACAATAATTAGTAATTTTGTAATAGAAGACTCCTAGTGCCTGTATACAAGCTATATGACTTTGGTACTTGGCTGTAGGAGGGAGACAGTGAGATCTGCATGTACTTAAGTAATTTTCATTGAAACCTATCATAGGTAAACTGTACTTAAAGCAGAATATATATAGCATCCTGCAGGTAAGAACCACGTGTTCCATGCAAACCCAGTACTCGCTTGTCTGCACTTAACCTCCCCACACTAGAAAGTTTAATGTCACTGAAGACAATAACCCAATATAATATATGGGCATCTGTGATTTTCCTTGTGCCCTTTCCCTCATCCTTCTGACAACCAGGGAGCATTTGGACTACATAATACATAATAAAACACTGTCTCTATCTGCAACTATTTGGGCGACCAGGTAACATCATAAAGCAGGTTTGTATTGCCCTTAAGATTGATGTGGAAACCCTGAAACATCCAAGCAATCACTTACTCTCAAAAAGGGGGGGGGAGGGGGGAGAGTGAGTAGTGACATTTCATTGAACTGTTAAAAGCCATGAAACCTTCCACTTTGTTACAGTGTGTTGTCATTTATGGTTTACATTGACAGCATACTTTATCACTCAAGATTTTACAGTTGCTATTTTCCTACCAGCATGCTATTTCTCTGCTTTTCTTCAAAGTTTAAGATTGCTCTATCACTTTAATATATTTGACACTTCAGTAATAAAATCACTTGAGACCAAGTGATATAATAAGAAACTGAAGTAGGCTTTCAGCTTTGAAGATCTGGGCTTAAATTACACTTCTATCAAATGCAAGCCCTGAGTGAGCATGGCTTTATTTTTTCCCAGCCACCAAACAAATACTACATCTGTATTAGCAGTTCAGGTTTGGAGAAGTACTGCAGTTCTGAAGGAAATCACCAGGCTGTCCCTAGTAGTTACAAAAAGCAGTTTTGGTCCATGCCAAAAGAATTCTTCTTAGAAGATACTAAAAGATAAAGTCCACTCAAAATGCTGAAAAGAGGAATTTCAAACCTTCCTGTGTTGAACAATGACTGGGTTTCACCAATGTCCAGTCCTTCAATGCAAGCTAAACACAAAAACATTCTTCAAATATCAAGAGCTCCTGAAACATTCCAAAGTGCATCTCATGGTGTAAAAAGTGCCATGTCGCACACGCATTCCCCTAAACCAAAGGCAGCAAGTTGCCTTATGCTCTTCAGCTTCTCCACTGTGTTGATTTTTCAAGATTACTAAAGAAAGTACTCTTTCCTACTCTCCCCACCCTTGATCAGCCTCTTCACTCATCTATTACTCTTCTTAATCATTGTCACCTCCTTTTCCTACTGCTGCAAAAGCTTCTCCAGCTGATGCACCACCCTGTTGCTAATGTCAAGCCTGCTGCCAAGCAGCAGAGGACTGACAAGCAGTGCTGCATTCATTTCAAATAGATGAAAACCCTGTTCTTGATGAGGTGGCTAAATCATGCTTCAGAAGTGGCATAGTGCATGTGCCGCTACCACAGAGATCTTGAACAGATCTTCAGGGGAGGGGAGAGCTCTCCACCAAGCCCACTGCTCATCCACAGACATCCAAGGACACCACGCCCTTGGTCATAGGATCAACAGTCCCGGGACACAGTCTAGGGAAAAGCATGGCAGTGGTGGTGCACACACATCTCATGCCTGCAACCCCCAATGGACCCCAACCAGACAGCACACAGGAACATCCCCTTGGCACACTCTCTGCCACAGCAGGAAATGGGAACTGCAAAATCAGTGGACGGGATGCCTGCCTGAGTAAGTGCGTGTACTCTTTTCCTATACAGGTATTGAGGGTGGGACTGCGTTTAGGAGGTTTCTGGTAGAATTAGGGCACTGGTCGCAGAGCTGTGGAAAGGTGGTGTAAGTCTCTGGACTGACTGTGAGAGCTGCTGTGCCTTGAGAGACAATTCCCCAGAGGCAGGGAGCCGTAAGGGAAGTTCTGTGGAGCAGCAAGCTCCATCAGAGACCACTTGCCCCATCCCAGCTCTGCCTGTGTGCCAGGCATAGTCCTGGCAACCGCATAAGTCATGGACATGGCGTGCCTTGACAACACAGCCCCCCTAGGCTTCTGCACAAAACCCCAGCCACACTGTCTCAAATGCACCATGTAAAGGACCTATTCAGTTGTGGTAGTGGTGCCGGTACACTCTTCCACAAATAACAAGAAAAAATATAAATCAGGATGATTTCTTTCTCATACAGCCAGAGAGCTGCTGGGATTGTGGTTAGTTGCAGTAAATTCTCCTTCCTTCTCTCAGATGCCAAGAAGTTCTTTGGATTGAGAGGAAGCTGGGGATTTTGGGGAAGGGCCATCTTCCTTCCTGGTTTGGGAGCTCAGCTGTGGACTGTGTGTCTCCAAGGAGGGACTGACATGAGATGGGGATTCCGTGATACTCGGATTTAATGTTTGATCAGAAGTGATGCCATGGCATTCACTCCACAGAAGAGATGGGTTCCAGACAAGGATTTGCCTCAGAAGGAATTCCTAGTACTTTTGACAGACAGTCCGTAGTGTTCTGCACAACTCGTACAGTATCTAGGTTTCCCTAAAAGGCCATTATTTGGACAACATTCACTCAGAGTCAGCGGGAGAAATCAAGCAGGAATGAGAGACATGAAGGGTGAGCATGGCATTTCCTAAAGGAATCCACAAGGAAGCAAAGACTTGTGGGACAGCTATGTTCAGACGGCTCTGACGTGAGCTACAAGACATTTGGTTCAAAGGATGAGACTAAACCTAGTCCAAAGTAAAACTCACATACCACATATAGTGCAAATGTCAGGAGGCTCACCAGTTAATTCAGCATGGCTTTGCTTCACGCATCTGCCCAAGCTGCTCCATATTCTGCATTACTGTAAGCGTCGCTGACATTGACATGCTGCAGTATAACTATCTTCAGTCAGGGGAGATCAAGTTTCTGCTGCTTCTTCAGACGTTTACAGTGTCATTTGGAAGTCTTTTGTGTGGAATGTGAAAAACCCAGGACACCACTCTAAATTCCTGACTAGTCTCATCCTTTAAAGAATACTAATATTGATATTTCTGAAGAACTACCCTAGTGGCATCTCAGTTAAACCTTTCTAGGACATGTACTGAGGAATGACATTCGAGATTTAAATAAGATAAGGAAAAGCAGCATTAAACAGGAAATCTAATACATAGTTTTATCAAGATAATGTTGCTTTAGCAGACAAACAGGATAAAGAGTTAGGCTGTCAATCTCAGTAGGATTTTCTGTCTGTACTCTAGTTTCGATTCTAAAGCAATTCTGAGAACAATTATCTTGGAATGAAAGTCACCATTTCTAGCTAAGAAGGAATTGGTTATTTTTCAAGGAAGAACATGAAGAAAGATAAAGGAGTAAAGCATGAAGAATGAGAAAGACTACTAGAAACAGAACAGTCTGGGAGATTCCTCAGTCATATACTGGAGATAGGAGCAGAGCAAAACAGATATACATAAATCCAAACTGACAATGGCAAATGCAGCTATTTCGGAAGAAGATGCTTTTAGGGTGGGTAATTATGGAAAAAACCTTCCTACTGAAGAAACTGCATCATAGCCAATTGTTCATAACCTGAAGCCCTTCTTTCTCATCCATATTTTTGTAACATTCAATGCTGTCAAAGGCTTGAGGGGTGTTGGGTTTTGCTAATCCCATCACATTATTGCACTCAGAAATTATTTATTATGGCACTGAATACACATGTTAACTGTGCATTGTTATTGAAAAGAATCACGGAGAGTTATCACACTGCTTTTGTGTACGTGATCTACCAAGCGTCAACAACTGCAAATAATGACTCTCAAATTCTTGAGATTTCATTTTAGCAAGTGAGACATTCTAGAGAATACACCTAATGATGTAAACAGAACATTTTTTTCACCTACCTGACAACATTTGCCTTAACCTGAAAATGGTAGCATTTTCCAACACAATAATAAAATTTGGTTTTAAATGAAGCCATTGCTCCTTACTTCTTCTGGGTATCCTTATATTCCCTAATACTACACAGATTCAGTAATATTTCTAACAGAATTTGCATCTCCCTTATCTTTTCCTGCCATCTCATTACTGGAATTAGAGAATGTCCCAAGGCAAACTCAAAACGTTCAAGAAGGACAGGGATCTGCTGGAGAGGGTCCAGCAAAGGGCTACAAAGATGATTAGGGGATTGGAACATCTTTCATATGAGGAGAGGCTGAGGGATTTGGGTCTCTTTAGTCTGGAGAAAAGAAGATTGAGGGGGGATCTTGTTAATGCTTTTAAATACTTGAAGGGAGGATGCCAGGGGGATGGGAGCAGTCTTTTTTCAGTGGTGCCCATTGATAGGACGAGGGGTAATGGGCACAAACTTGAACATAGGAAGTTCCATCTTAACATGAGGAGGAANGCTCTGGCAGGGGGGTTGGACTAGATGATCTCCAAAGGTCCCTTCCAACCCTGACTATTCTGTGATTCTGTGATTCTGTGATCTACATCCCCACTTCACTGGCTTCAGTTCAATATTGTAATCCTCATTTAAAGGCCTATAACAGGCATTAGTAAAGAAAAAAGTCCAATCAGTACATTCTGGAAGACTGTTATGTCTTAAATTTGCCAAGTCCCTCCTCTCGGCATTTGGAAGATTTCATCTGTAACAACATATAATTAACACACTTAAAATGCAACCGTATGCACCATGTACAACTTCACTTTAATAACTGTAATTCTCAAGACTTTCCAAGTGTGAAGGCAGTATAATTGTACAGAATATCTACACAAACTGATCTTGCCATTATTTACATCAATAAAGAATTGCTGAAAATTTCCCGCAATCCTTCTATTCCAGTTCTGCCAAAAAAAACACAAAATGTTTCCCACAGGTTGGGCATGAAAAATCCACAAGCTTCCAACATTTTTCTCAATTATTTACAGTTTAGTAGTGCTTAACATTAAAACTGCAGCATCACTGTAGCTCTTAGATGTGAATAGCAGTGCAAGAAGTAAAAAGGATAAGGATAATTTGAAAACAGGCTTCCTGGATATATAGCTCAAGCTATCCCACCCTCCCTCAGGAGACAGATTATCTCCAACCAAGCAGCTGTGTCATTTTTTTCACCCTTACCATGAGTTTGATCCTGGAACAAATGATCCAACCTGCCACAAGATTCTGCGTCTTCCCACCCTGTGACCCACAGTTATCCTACATTTCTGGTGAATCCATTTACACTTCTCTTTTATTATCAAAAGCCCGAAAAAAGTCCACCACTTCAAGTGTTGATCTTTAGCAGGACATTTTGAACAGGCAGCCTCTGGTAAGACACCCACCTATCAGCTTATTGGCCAGATAGACTACTAAATATTCATTGGACGTGGACAGTCCAAACAACAATCTGCACACAGATACACACTGTGAGGATATTTTAAATTGGGAAGGGAACTCAGGAAAGAAGGCCATCAGGATGTTAATCCCCCATCAGGATGTTAATCAACTTCAGTCATATGCCTGATCGGCACTCATACTGGCCTATAATAAAACATGCAGAGCACTAGAAGTCTATTTCAACATGACAGGATATAGTACTTTTAGCTTACACTGAGCAGACTGAGAACACAGTGACAAGCAGTGACTGAGGGCTGTGAGCCAAACATCATCACTCATGCTCCACAGCAGTTTGTTAGGCCTTTTCTCAAAGTCTCTCCTAGACCCTACAAGATCTATGACACAAAATACACCAGCCCATGTCTTGCCCATTTTCAGCAAAACTCTGTGAATACCTTTGTTATTGGGTGTCCAATAGTTACCAGGTAAACCAAGTTGAATTTATTCCACAGAATGGACGAGACAGCTTCAAAAAAGATATTAATCTCAAATCCTGCCTTTCACTTATATCCCCTTTTGATTAAGGAGAAGAGCAAACTGTAGAGAATACAAAACCAGAATTTAGATAGGACTCAGCTACCAGCAAGATTATAATAAACTTCTGAATGAGTTCTGCTACATACCCCTAGAAAACTTAAACCAGTTCTTCCGTTCAGTTTGGTAATGCTGCTGCAAGAGGAAATGGGAAGGAAAGGACATGTGTGTCAACTAGCAAAACTTTCTCATTCTGCGCAAATCTGCCATATCCTAAAACATTTAACACGCTTATAGAGAAAACAGAGACACAAACTTAGGAGACTTAATACCAACATCAAGCTTAAAAAGCAAAACAGAGGCTACTTTTCAAGTGTTTTTCAGAGAGTGTTTTTCTACAGAGAGTACACTGAAGACAATTTACATTAAAATGTATTATTTCATTAAATAAAACAAGTATGTACTTTATACATACATGTATGTATACATTGATTTCATATATACATATACAGTATATATCATGTATATATTATATTTATGTATGACACATGACATAATATATATAAAATTATAATTTTATAAAAAGGTATATTTTATATATATATATAAAATAAAAAATAAAATTAGGTAAGGAGCTGGGCCCTTTTAAAGCCTCCTGATTTCTTAAAACCATACCAGCATACTGTACAGTAACGTCTAAGTTCTCTTTTGGACTTGGTAAATCAACAGAAAACTGGCAAGGAGTAAATGTTTTCCATATTTTCCTTAAAAAGTAGCATCTGGTACAGGTTTATCATTTTTTGTAGCTGTATGAATTCTCCTTTCTTGCGACAGTGGAATAAAACCCTCAAAACTGAATTACTGTGTTGTGAACCTCATTTCATACTTTAAACTGCAGGTTCACGTTACTCCAGACACTAGGTGCATATCTGAAGTAGAGTGAATGTGTTCCGTTCACTGTAATGCATCTTGCACATTGAAATACATTAAGGAACAATATGAGTCTGACTCCAAGATTTCTTTGTGCTCAGTGTTAAGTGTGACTGCTACACATAACTGGAACAAAAAAAGCCAGCTAAACAGAGGAGCAGCGTGAGAGCAAACCACCAGCTGACGGCCATGACAGCAGAGGACCTTGAATGGGGCAGACTGCAAACACCCATGGGGGCAACAACCCGCCATCAGGAGCTGAGTAAATCTGAATGGGCTGATGCAGAACTGGGTATTCCCAACCCCAGCTGGGGGTAAGCTACCTCAGCCCATGGGCAAGTCGAAATCCAGACTTTCCAGACAGAAAACTAGTGTGGGGCCACCAGCACCCCCACTGCAGCCTACAGCAGGGTAGATGGTGCAGCTCTGTTTAGAGCTCCTCCCTGACATATTTCACTTGTTTTTACACTCAGTTATGTGCAGCAATAGCCAAGGTACGCATCTTCATTTCTACTGGAACTGTGTTTTGGTTCATCACAGCAACTGTCAAGTGACTTGACTAATACCTTTTAAATATGAAATAAGAACTGTTAGGGGGGAAAAAAGAAATCCAGTAGAGAAAAGTTCAAAATCTAACCAATCAGGAAAAAACGTATTAACCTGTAGAAGAAAAAGAAGAATTAGAGGAAGATCAAAACCACTCAGATGCAGTATAATTGGGTACAGGTACTGAAGCTTATAAATCAATACTAAGCACAGAAAAATGGAATAAACTAGCAAGGTAGATAGACCATTTCTACCTCTCTAGTATCTACCTGCTATGCAATATTTACTGCCTATTTTCAGTAACAAGATTATTCTCAAACATACCTGTTCAAGAAGTTCCTTGTATGTTATTTTCTCTTTGGTATTTGTTACAGGACTGTCATAAATAATGGCAATTTGGTCTCCTCGTCCATTCTCAACATGACGATCTACAGCATTGTAACAGATATTCAACTCTCCACCTACAAACCTAAAAAAGAAGTTGGAAGTATGTAACAGCCAGCCTTCCAAACTAACGAGACTTTTGCCCTTTTTTTTTTTAAAGGAATGAGAGCATTCAATTAAAATATAGCTCATAAAACATTATACTTAGTTCAGGAAGTAATTTTTTAATCTATAACCTCACAATTTACTCAAAAAGCTAAATAAGCCTATTAGTGAAAATAGTGGAAGTAAAGTACTGCACCTTAATTGACCTAACTAAGAATCTGCTAAATTTGGTCTTGATTTAACTTACATTGCATCAATCATTCTGATTTTTTTAGCTAAGGTTTCACAGAAAAAGCATACATTCACATAAAATAATTTGACATTATGAAAATGTGTTATTACACTACTTTGTATTGGCATGGACACATATCTTTTTTAAGAAGATCAGGTTCAGGGCTCAAAATATTCTTATTCATCCCTTGGCAACAACAGTTAAGCATACAAGCATCTGTATCTAAATGAAACTGACCCCAACAGTTACAAAGTCTTATAAATTTGTCTGACATTCACAATGAATTTGACATTACCGTGTTTTACATCAGTGACTTAAAATCCCCTGTAAAGCGATGTGAATCAGCCTTTTCAACCAGACATTTACAGAAAATTCTCATCTTCTAATTAAAGAAAAACACTTCACAAACTCAGGTTTCATTTTCATTGTCATTTTGCACAGAAAAAGATAATTCAAGCACAGCATAATCCTCAAATAAGAAAATACAGAAGGCATCAGATACAAAGATAACTCCACTAACTGAAAGATGACACAGAATCTAAAAACTAAAGTTCACTCTAAATAATGGTCTTTGTGTTTGTCCACCTGCAGGTATCTCTACATCAAAAAGAAGAGCAACACGCAGGAAAAAAACACAGTGGAGTCTTTCCAAACAGTTCCATGGGGATACTCATTGTGATAATGTGGTATTGCTACAATGTAACTACAAATAAAAAGGGATGGCCTAAAGTAACTCATTACTAGATAAAAGTGTATTTATTCTTCACCTTTCCTGTCTAATAAAGTACTGCTCTACATTAGGATATTTGATTAGTATATCCATATGCATAGATGCCACAGGACAGTCTTTATTGTCAAAGAACGGCAATTATTAAACCAAAAGCAGTTAGGAAGTTTAGGATGCAACAATCTTTTATTGTGACTCCTTTACAACGCCATTTATAAGGAAAAAGTGGAGGACCAGGAACGTAACAAAACCATTCTGTACTACAAACCCCTTCCCATAAAATAAGAACTGTATGAACAATAAAGGACTGGGAGTTGTTTCGTGTAATATAGAGAAACTCTGTACTACTGTCATAAAAGTTGTGTACAATTCAGGTCATCCGTTGCTTTTTATATCAAATCACTGTAGGATGGTATGAACAAGGGAGCAAGACAGTGCAGTACCTGGGCTACTATGCACAACCACTTCAGAATGGTCAAAACATTAGCAAGTACCAGAGCTCGGATTCTTCTAAAGGTACATGGCAACATCAACACTGCCACATAAATATTTAACAATCGCTCGCAAACAAGCATGTGAAACAGATGTGACTGCAAGTTGAAATAAAAAAACAGATTGTCTGGCCAGTGTGATGAGAGCTTTGCTACCCCGTTCAGAAGGAGGTTAGCTCTTAATGGGATCAGAGGAGCAGAGATGCACCTACCATGACCACAACTACAAGACTTTCGCTTCTCTACTGTCACCCAAGGATGTGCTCAAATACCTCATTCTGGGTGACAAATAAAAGCTGCCTGGCTTTGAAAAGCTGCCCTGTGCTGCTGCAAATTTCTGTTGATCCAGTGATTCCCAAGGAGATCAATTCCCGTGAGGAACTTCGATTTGCTTGAATAAGCTTTAGCTGGAAAGAAACAGCAGCATGGAACCAAGACCCAGTTTTGGAAAAAGGACATCAATGAGATGGTCCTATTTAAAACAGAGGTCTAGAATCAAAAAGAAAATATTCCAATATGCTGCAGAAAGATCAGAGGTGGATCTGCAGGATGTCTGTAAAAGCTGTCATTAAATCTTGCCATAATAAGCAGGACTTTAACAAGCTACTATGTTGCTAACCAGACAATTATGTCCATGCGGCTTACCAAATGAATCCAATTCTGAAGAATCTTATTTTAGGCTATGTTCCTAATGCTGAGAAATTAATAACATCCAACAAATGGAGTGGAGGAAGAATAAAACAAATAAAAAGAGTAAACAGTAACTACTCTAATAAATAAAAGAAACTGGACTCGGTTCACTATCAGTCTCTCTGAAGAGCTCATCTACCTTCCACTGGTGCTATGGTGGAAAAAAAATGACAGGGTTCTTCTTGTCAAAAATCACAACAGAATTTGAAAGTCATTATAATATCAAAACAGCTTGCTTCCCAGCAACATCTTAAAACAATACTCTGACAATATCTACCTATCCTTTCAATAAGTCTTTTTTCCTGTACATCCACGGAAGCAGCAGCCTTTGATAATTCACATTATGCATAACTTACATTTAATAAGGTTTTTTTAAGTAATTTGAGTGTGGTTACACACATTAGGATGCCCTTGAGTCCCCCTAAAGCTGCCTACAGCAGTCACCTAGGACTTACTGCCTCTTTGTGACTGGGGCTCAGTACCTCCCGTCTCACCCCGGCCCTGAGGTCTCAGAGAGTTTCTGTCATTTCACAAACAGGAATCTCAAGCACATGCACTTACCTCTTTAATTATACTTTAAAATGACTACTCTATTAACCTTTTAGGGGTAGGAGTAGAAGAGGGCACAAAAATGCTGATATTCTGTTCATGTTTTACTCTTGGCAAGTCCGTAAGTTTGGTCTTCCAAAGCGGGACTCCCGTTACATACAGCTTAACATCTACCATCTACGGCCTGGAAATTTTTTTTTAGTGCATTCAGTATTTTTTCAGATGTGACAACAACTTACTTGCTAGTAATGAAATAAGTACAGTAGTGAAGAAGGCAACACATAATTATGTCTTCATTCATTTCACTCAAATACTCAAAAGTTATGCTTTTATTTCCAATACTATCTGCTACCTTAAGAATCGAAGTAGCTGTATTCACAGATACTTTTTAGTCTTCATTCAATGGCTCAGAAGGCAAGACAATTAAGAATAAAAACAGAACAAAGGTAAAGGTTCTGAATAAAGCTGGCATATATGCAAAAGAAAAAACTACATTAAAATTATTTTGCACCATAACTGTAAAAAAAGCATATTGCTAAAATCATTTTATGCCACGCAGGGTATATATACTTCTCCAAGCCGTGTTCCCAGGAATCAGCTGGATTTTTTTAAAAATTTTTCTAGATAAAGTGAGAACAGAAGCTGAACAAAGTGTTAGACAAAACCACAACAATATTAGATATTTTGAAATGATATTATGTTAATTGATCCAGCCACATTTTTTTTAAATGTAAGCAACATTTGAATAGCAATCTGTGCAACATTACTAAAGTTCGAAGGTGATTTTATATTGCGCTTATGTCTTTGAATCAGAGAAAAAACATAACGTGCAAAATTGCCCTCTGCCTGCATGCATTAGGAAAAAATGTTTGTATCGTTCCTAAAGAAATACTTGCTTAACCTTTTCAACTGGGATTCCACAAGATCCCAAAATAATCTCTTCAAGTGTTTCACTACCTTTAGCATTAAAAAGATTTTTCTTTCTAAAGTCTAAAATGTACATCTCCCTTCTTGCAGTTTAAGACATCTAGTTTTGACCTCTTCAAAGCGAACTCAGAGAACAGTTTCGTCTTTGACTTTGTAGGCAAATTCTCTGTAGCCAAATTTTGTGTTTTAAAACTTAAACCTCCCTTTTGGCTTCTACACCAAACAATTCCAATTCCTTCATCCTTTTCTTGACCAATCATGGTTTTTTGCTCTTCTCATTATTTTTTATGTGGGCAAAACCAGATGATGTTTTGCACCGTACCAGCCACTGATGCAGGTTAGAACAGTCAATGGTACCTGGGATTACTGCTTCAACAAAACAGCCGGGGTGTGGTGACACTGATCACGTACCTTTCAGAAATCATTTTGCAACCCACTGACATAACACCAGTGTTTCCAATGGAAAAGACTAAAGAAAACACACTAGGGCATGCTGCACATTTCTTTCATGCTCTTAGAGTATTTAGAGAGGATGAATTGGCATTTGCCCTATAGCTACATTTTAAATACATTAACTGCCTCCTTCAACTTCTTCAACTGAAGTAAATGAGACCAGAAAATCTATCAAAAGTATCTGTTTCCATAAGTCTCACGTTTGGCAACTAAAACCAAAGATACTGAAAATAAATGGATGTTTATTAATTGACCTAATAATACGTTTCCAAAACTGGAGATAAATTCTAACTCAAGAAGCACATACATGAACTCCTTGATACTATTTTTAAGGTCTCTGCTTCCTGGGTAAAACTCTGAACCAGAACTAAATCTTTACCCTGTTAGCCCAGCAAGCTATGTTTTTCTTGGAAGCCTGGCCTCTTCCTCAGTTCTGTGCGGTCCTCTTTGTTTTCTCTTCAGCATGACGCTGTCCCACATGACATCCTTGTCTCTTAAATCGGAGAGACATGAATTTGACAGGTGGACCACTCGGCAGATAAGGAATTGACTGGATGGTCGCACTCAGAGGTCAACATGGTCAACGGCTCCATGTCCAAGTGGAGACCAGTGACAAGCGGTGTTCCTCAGGAGTCAATACTGGGACCGATGATTTTTAACATGTTTGTTAGCAACATGGACAGTGGCATTGAATGCACCATCATCAAGTTTGCCAACTACACCAAGCTGTGTCATGCAGTCAACATGCTGGAGGGAAGGGATGCCATCCAGAGGGACCTGGACCGGCTTGACAGGTGGGCCCGTGCACACCTCATGAAGTTCAACAAGGCCAAGTGCAAGGTCCTGCATGTGGTCATGGTTGGGGCAATTCCAAGCACAAATACAGGCTTGGCAGAGAATGGATTGAGAGCAGCCCTGAGGAGAAGGACTCAGGGGTGTTGGCTGATGAGAAGTTCAACGTGAGCTGGCAATGTGCACTTGAAGCCCAGAAGGCCAACTGCATCCTGGGCTGCATCAAAAGAAGAGTGCCCAGCAGGTCGATTCTCACCCCCTACTCCGCTCTCGTGAGACCCCACCTGGAGTAATGCACCCAGCTCTGGAGCCCCCAACATAAGAAGGACATGGACCTGTAGGATCGGGTCCAGAGGAGGGCCCCAAAGATGATCAGAGGGCTGGAGCACCTCTCCTATCAAGACAGGCTGAGTGAGTTGGGGTCATTCAGCCTGGAGAAGAGAAGGCTCCAGAGAGACCTTATAGCAGCCTTCCAGTAGCTCAAGGGGCGTACAGGAAAGATGGGGAGGGACTCTTTATCAGGGAATGTAGTGACAGGATGAGGGGTAATGGTTTTAAACTGAAAGAGGGTAGATTTAGAGTAGATATGAGGAAGAAATTCTTTCCTGTGAGGGTGGTGAGACACTGGAACAGGTTGCCCAGAGAAGTTGTGGATGCCTGGAAGTGTTCCAGGCCAGGTTGGATGGGGCTTTGAGTAACCTGGTCTAGTGGAAGGTGTCCCTACCTATGTCACGGGGGTCAGAACTAGATGATTTTTAAGGTCCCTTCCAAACCAAACCATTCTAATGTCCTCTGAAAGTGCCTCCTGTATCCTCTCTCTTTTATTCAGTCTTTTCCTCAAAGAATTTATTTGTCATCCTGCCGAGCACACTGAATGGTGTTAACCATCTGGGACTTCAGAAGCATTGGAGTACTACACTAGTATCGCATACAGCCTGTTATCACTTAAGGTGAACTTAAATAAAGAACTAAAATTGGATGTTGCACGTTAAGACATTGAAGAGGATTAAGCAAATCTGAATTGCTTAATGTTTCATTACCTATAGCAGAGCAACAGATACATGACATCCAAACAATAATTACTGCCTAATGTTGAGTCTTCAGAGACTTGCATCTTTGCATAATCCCATAGAATCACAGGGTGATTGAGGTTGGAAGGGACCCCTGGAAGGCACCTGGTGCAATCCTCCTGCTCAAGCAGATCCACCTAGAGCTAATAGACCAGGACCATGTCCAGATAACTTTTGAGTATCTCCAAGGATGGAGAGTCCGCAACCAGCTCTGTGCCAGTGCTCAGTGATCCTCTAAAAACGTGTTTCTCGATGTTCAGCGGGAACCTCCTGTGTTCAGTTTGTGTCCATTGCCTCTTGTCATGTCACTGGGCACCGCTGAAAAGAGCCTGGCTCTTTCTCCCTTCAGCTATTTGCCCACATTAATAAGGTAATTTCAGTCTGTGGCAGTCTGCATTGACAGAAGGAGAAAGATGCAAGTGAGACATGAGGCCAGAAAAAAAGACCCCTGATTTCAGCCCATGGAACTTTATCCCTGCCATAAGACAAATTAACTTCCATCTCAGAAGTCACAATGCTCTATTACTTTCAGCAAGCAGGTTTATCAACAAATCAAACCACATTTGTTTTACAGAATCTAATAGCAAAACCACACTCACAAGCATGTATTATATTCTCATTCCTTAGTTCTTAAAAAGTAACCATTGCATTGCCTTCTTCACTATTATGTTCAGGAATGCCAGAACCAGTGAGCTTTACTGGTCTCTAATTATGCAGGTGATCCTGCTTGCCCTTTTTGAATAGTACCATGACCTAGAAATGAAGGTCAGTGAACCACAGGTCTCCCTATCCATCCATTTTAGTACTTCTGACTGTTATACAGCCTTAAAGACTGTATATCTGTATCTGACTTAAAGAGATTTATCCTGGCTGGGTGCTGTTTAACATTCAGCTTAAGACGTGTAAACAATTTTCACTACTAGACGTGCCAGGCAATAACATCAGACACCAATAAGAAAGCAAGCTCCATTCTGCTGGTTCTGTATCTCTTCATCCGGGCAGATTTAAGAGTGACTAATATTTTTAATTATATTTTGAGAATGATTAGTATTTTTAAATTAAAAACAAACCAGAAAAATACAAAAACGGCAAAGAATATCAATATACCAAAGATGACCCTCATCCTGCATTGCCTTTTTTATTCTGTATCAGCTTCTCTTTGAGAAGAGATCAAAGAGTAATGTAAACTTGCTGAAAGAGAAGTGATGGTGGTCAAAACAAAATTTTAACAGGGAAATTGCCTTTGAGAAAGTACTGAAAAACCTACCCAGTAATTTATAAGAAGGATATCACGTTCTGTTTTAGGGGAGTTTGCCATTCACCACATGGCTATGTATATTACAATGCCAATGTTTTTGCCAAATGTTACCTTAACCACATCCTTTAAATTATGACCTACTTTGATAGTGTCTAAGATTAAACAATCCTGAGAGCTGCCGTTTCAGTGTTTTCATACCTGTACCTGCCCTGGCACCTGACTCCCGGCTTCCCGAGCTCACAGCAGCCTGTTCCCATGCCAGGATCAAAAAAGGGGGTTGGATGGGGGAGCACCAGGCACACACACCCGTGTCACTCAGACACGCAGGGACATACACACGTGTGTCACACATGTCACAGTGCACACTAACACACACACACCCCCCAACACACTCATCCACACCGCTTTTAATCATTAAGCTCAACCGAGTGTAATCATTAAACTCCTCCGTGCTCTGCGGCCATCTCCTCCACCATCGCCGGCGTGCTGACCACCCCAAATATGTGCTGGGGCAATTTTGTGTTAACCAGGCGACCCACACACGCACCCAGCACAACCCCAGCACCTCGGCAGGCAGCTCTCCCCGTTACAGCTGGGTGGGCCCTCCCGC
>VZSZ01003862.1:41624-92244 GCA_013398815.1 Ibidorhyncha struthersii
CTTCGTTAAGGCTCCAAAAACTTTGCCCTCGGACGGCACAACACGGAGCGGCGGCGGCTCCGCGGGGCACAGCGGGGCTGCCCCCACGGCGGGCCGAACCGCCCCCGCCCCGCGCTGACCCCGGACGCCGGCTTTGCTCGCCAGCGGCCAGGAGCCGGGGGCGGGGGCGCGGAAGCAACTGGGAGGCAGGCTGGGAGCCAAGCGGAGAGCGTCGCCTCAGCCGTGGCCGGAGCCGGAGCCGCGGCGGGCGAGCGGCGGGCCCCGCGGAGGAGCGGGAGGGCCGGGGCGGGCGCCATGTCGCGCCGCCCGACCCTGTCCAGCGCTTTGCCGCGAGCGACGGCGGAGAGGGACTGAGACAGGAGAAACGGAGAATCTGAGGTTATTTTTGAGTTAATGATTTGCCTGATATGTAGCCATAACAGTCCACAAGTATTTATTCAGAGAGACGGTCTTGCTTTGAGAAAAGTTCCCTGGGATGAAATGAGGCATGCGGTTTGTGACAGTTTATTCCGTTTTCCACAAGACCTCCATCCTCTGTAGTGGATCTTTAGTTTTGAGCATCTTGTCATATATTTAGAAACCCTTCCTGAGTTTCAGTGGTAATGTTTCAGAGTGTTATAATGCACAAGTCTGCTAAGAACATACACCAGCTTCAAAGACCTCCATTTGTCCCTTATGAAATTATTTTAGTGCTATAATAGGTCTATCCATTGCAAGTCTCTCAGGAAATTCTTCCTGCAGTCACAGTTTTATAAAAAAGTGTCATATGGCTAAGGGGAACTCTATAATGTGTTTTATATTCACGGTTAATTCACGCAGCTGTTACCTGACTGTTGTTGAATTAGTGCAATAGAAACGTAACAATATATCACATTATGTCTAAAGGAATAATGGGATGAGAAGAACTAGACTGTTTACCCACTACAGTAGGTATAATACATTAAATCAATTTCTTATCCTGGCTCAGAAAAAAAAGAGAAGTGGAGGATTTGGCCTGTGGAGTTGCAGTTCATCAGAACTTTTAGGTGACCTTCAAAATCACTAATAGTCCTTCAGCATAAAGACTGGTTGCTGCTTCTGTTTCTGAGGCAAATATAATTAGCTGACAGAGAGCTTCCCGTGGCTTGCAGAGGCTGTTAGCATTGCCCAGCACTGTATGAACTACCTGTCCTGCGCTCCACTGCAATTCACCTCTCTTCCGTCCCCATCAGCGCCACAATAGCTTACAGCCCTGAGTAGCATAATGCAATTCCCAAAATGTCAGCGTTAAGGATCAGAGACTTATTTCTAAACAGAAGTTAATACCCCCAAAATCTACAATACCTGAAGGACTAAGTGGACGTTTTATCAAAACTTCCCTACTGCAAGGTAAAGGCTACAGCATGCCAACAAAGCAAGAAAATAAAATAAAAAATTCTAAAAAAAAAAGAAAATAAAAAATACATGTTCTCAAATGTAATCACTTTATGATCAGTTTAGGATTACATTTGAGAACATTGCTTTCTCACACATTCACCACTGTAACAGGACGATTGCTGTCAATAGAGTACAGTAGCCAAAATTTTAAAAATAAGTAAAGAGAGAAGGTTGCAGAGACTGTAAACGTTGTGACGCCATGACAGCCCAGAACCCAGATGCCTGGTGGTATGGCATGCATTGTACAAATGTGCCTGAAAAACACAGCTTCCCAGTCAGGTCACACATAGCTGATCTTAGCATTTTAAAAATATTCCCAGAAATATATCTTTTATTTCCTACCTTTATGATGGCTAGGATAATTCTGACTTAAAAGAACCATTCTGACTGAAAATTGTTATGGAAACATGATTAATTTTTTTGGTGTCTGCTCAGAAATCACACGCAGCCTTAGACTTGAGGGTGTTCATGAGCCCACTGTGTGACTGAATCCAGTGCAATGACTGTTGACCTGAGGCATGAAACTGGTGGACTTAATGAGAGGTATCTATTGCCTCAGCCTAATTTGTGAAGCCCAGTCCCCCAAATCAAACTGTTAGAGGTACATTATGCCCACTCCCAAGGAGTAATCCTTCATATTAATTGCTTTACAAGCTACCTTCTTTGGATCACCAACATTTTGATGCCCATCTAGTTAGGAAGGGACCTACAGCAACTGGATGTGGCCAGCCTCTGGGTGGTGATAGCAATCTGTTTCTGAGCTGGAGCAACATCTCCCTTTTCTCTACTGGGGAGAAAACTGTCAAGGCCAGGCTAGCTAAAATACTTAAGTACAGGTATTCTGTAACATGTTAGTTGTAGGCACTAACACTGAAAGAAGTATCCTGAGATTTAAACACCTAATGTGTTGTGTGTGGTGATGCCAAGTATTTCTCGTGGTGTTGAAAGCAATGCTAACCATTTTTCCGCTCTGTCCATAGTGTGTGTTTAATGTGAGGGTGTAAGCATTTGGCAAAGGAATTGGCATTGCAAGAATAAGCACTCTGGTATTCATTTTGAATATACATCCTACTAGAAATGGTACACCAGGGGTATAGGGGATACAAATGAACTTAATCAGAACATGAAGTGCATTAAATTCCTGTTTTAGCTAACATCCTAATACCTGTTTCCTGAATAAATGTTTCTAATGAGTATCCATGGAACATACTTCATTAATTAAACTCATCACAGCCCATACTGATAGCTAAAAGGGTAAAGAAGGGATTGATAGTTCTCCCAATTGCATGCTGGTAATTTAAGGTTCACTTGCAAATGCTATTATAGCAGATTTCTGAGCTGATTAATTTTCCCCCTAAGGATTTTTTTCTTTTTTGCAGAACTTTATGCTCTTGGAATTCACACTCAACAAAGAATTTTGAAGTAATGTCAAGTGATTACCCTTGTAGCTGGAGACTTCATTGAAAAACATATGTATGTTTCTAGGCATAGATCTAGCAAAGAACAAATGGTGAAACATGGCCTGAGTACTTCTGCAATTGCAAAATAATTTATTTGAAGCCTTTCTTTTTTTAAAAAAAAACCATTTTTTTCACAACTGTATCCTTTAGTGTAAGGTTTGCATGTTTGAAGACATACGCATGTTGAAAAAAGATTAGTAGAAAAGTATTGTAAATATCATCTCCTGTATACAAAATGCTCTGACTGTCCTAGAGTACGAGGCTTCCAAACTTTGGTAATTCAAGTTTCAGTTAGAGTCCTTTTGTAAACACAAAGTAAAACTGTAGTTAAAGAGTTAGTACATATGTTAAATCTCTTTGCTATGGTTCTATACCACCTTTTGTCCAACTCTTAGATTGTATCTATCCCAAAGTACTGCCAGTCTTGCACGAATAAATTTCACAGTCCTGTATACCATTGATATGTAAAACATAGACGCAATTACAGTTTCCTACAGTATGCAGTAGTGTGCAGAGTTAAGTTCAAGTCAAAATAAACTTTTCCATTTTCCTGAAAGGTGATGGAAGTAGTAGTAGTAACCGGCACCTTCTAAGGTACATAAATAGATGTAATTATTCTTCCAGTTTAATAACCAGTCTTAGAATATTAAACATATCCCAGCTTTACTTGAAATCCAGTAAAAATCTTGTGCAGAATTCAAAATAATTAAATTATTAATGAAAAAATACATATTTTGATTGAACTTTTCAAGTAGATATTTGGACTATTTTTAGTGAATATAAAAGATGGCATGGTTTGTTCTGTAATAGTAATATCTGGTCCTAGGGAAAACCAAACCAAAACAAGCAAACAAAACCAAAACAAACAAAAAAACCCACAGAAATACCTCTACTCACCACTCTTCTTTGTTTGACTGCTGCCTTCCAGCCTAAAGATGCCTTTATGTCAGAGGTCTTAGGTATACTGAGTTTTTGCAGCACTCGGAATAGTGATGCAGTGCTGAAATCAATGTGTTCACGGTGGATCACCTGTCTGCCTGCTGAAGTGCTGGGAATTCATGACCGTCTGTTTATTTCTGTCTTCTGGAAATGAGTGTGTAGTGTGCTGGGAGACAAACAATGAAAGCTTACAAAAATGCTAAAATATCTGTCTCTGCAGGCAGAAGCCACTTTCTACAGACTTCTGGAAAGTGCTTTAATTAAAGTCTGACTCAATCCAGGTGAGAATGAGTTAGAGATCCTCTGGGATGAAAATATGATTTTAGTATCAATTATCACTGATCTTATCATTTGACTCTTCCCCAGGGAAGTCTTACAGTTCAGGACAACCTGTACTTCATCCATATTTTTCCAGATCTAAGTTCTGTTTCAGAAAGCTTCTCAGGCATATGCTTAGCTTTATTCATGTCAGTAGTCTTACTCACATGAGACCCTGCTAAATCCAAGTCAAATGTTCAGACAGCTTTGATAAAACTCTGCTGGGCAATGAACTTCTATGCTTTTAAGTTGTAAGAAGGCTTCAAAAATGTGAGAAAGAAAACCAGGTTGATAATGGGGATTTCTAAATTAAAAAAAAAAAAAAACACTAAAAAAACCAACACACCACTTAACAAATCAAGTACATGAAAGCAAAATAGTTTCATGCAAAAGCAAAATGTATGTTATGTTCTTCAGTATTTAGGTACACTTGAGGAAAAGAGTCCATAGTAAATTCCATGGAGGACAAATATTATTGTAGCTACTGCTTTGCATTTCTGCTGTTGTGGATTTAACTTACAAACTTGATGATGTAATTTTATAAAGGCTGTCATTGAACTTTGATTTTTAGGTAATACATGTCACTGAGCTGCCCAGCTTCCTGGAATTGCAGATTATCGATTATTTGTCTCTACAAGCATAAAATCTGCTGTTTTATCCAAAGCTGTTCCTGTTTCTTTGATATGCCTCTACTACCATTTGCCAGATCACTGCATCAGAACCATCGCAGGCACAAGCACTTTTATTACAAAATGCTCAACATTCAATACATATTCTTTGAAGGGGACAAAAGGACTTCAGGCACTGGCATCCTTATTGATGTTCCTTTTGAACTTGATAACAAAAATAGCCATGGATTTCACAACCGTTTTTTTACCCAGAAATTTGTTTTTTTTTCACAGAACTAAGAAAGAGTCCATTAGCTGTCAATCTCAGTTTTAATGTCACTATCGGCATAAAAATAATTTTAAAATTACCTGTTATAGCAATATTTCTTATCAGCAACACTTTCTCAAATTGAGAATACAGCCCAAGTTAGCCACTACTGGAGAAACTCTATGCTTAAAAATTGAAATTACTCTAAGTCCTATTTTCAACCTTCTTTGCCTAAGATAAAACAGGAAAGCTCATTTTTCCCAGAATATCCAGACTTGCCTGGGTTAAGGTAAAGACATTCTGTCTTATGTCTTGGAGGCACTGGGGAGGGTGAGGGTGATACGGCTTGTATGTAGCTAAAGATGGAAAGAAAAAGGAAAAGACATATGCTTGAGATTTTCAAAAGAATACCTGAAATCTAGTACAGAGCTGCTGTCGCGCTCAAAGCTCTGCATTTTGCATGAGAGTTCTGGGTACATGAGGAGTGCAGAACTTGCATTACTGGCTGAGTGAAAAGCTCCTAGGATGCTTCTAGGAGCACAAAGTTAGTTGGCACAGCTTTAGTATTTATCTCGTTGCCTGTCACACCCCTCTGCAAGAAGCTATCAGTCATATTGCAAAGGCAGCAGACTTGCCTAGGAACCTGGTCCACGGCAAATTATGGCTCAGCATATTAACATATACCAAAGGGCCTGTATAAGTGAAGTTGGCTTAGTCTGCTCCGTTTCTGGTTATCTCCCAAAATTCCATTCTTGCAATCCCATTCTCAACAGTTGCTGGATTTTGTCCTTGTGACGTATTTCATGATTCTTATTCCACTACATAACTATATTCAGTGTAAGACAAGAAAAGCTAATGTTAAAACACTGTGGCAATGTGCTTATTTAGTTCATCTGCAGAATTATCATGCAAGCAAACCAGAAATTAACACCTAAATTGAATAAGTGCAACGTCAATAGCATATTTCATTACAACTGTCATTTATTAATGTGTGCTATATTTTTAAGAATGCGAGTTCATCCAGAGCCATACAAAAAATAATTCTGTGAATTTCCTGAATGATCCTAGTTTTGAGCAGCTCAGACTGGTGAAGAATGGATGAAATTTCACAGCAGCTTAGGGAAGAAATAGTAGCTGTCACTCAGTTTGCCCCAAATAACATCAGTAATAATCTCTGGAAATAGCTTTTTCTATAGCTCATCTTGTAAATTAGCATTTCACAGAATTCTGGAAGAATCTAAATAAGAAAAATAGGCATGCATTCAGGCCCAGAATCATTTTATGGAGCAGAAAAACTCGTACTGGTAAGCAGCAGCAAAACCATATATCCAAATACATTCAGTTGTACATTCAAGTCCACGTTTTCTCATGGCTTTCTCTCTCTTATGGTGCTGAACTAGGCTACCATCCCAGAATTAAATTTCATGGCTATGGGTATTTAGATTGCAAGGTAAAATTTTAGACTCGTTTAAATCTAGAGACCAAAAGTCATTGATTATATCAGAGCAGAGGCTACATGCCCACCCTCAAGGTACTTTTTATTAATTTGCAGTCTCTATAGCTATTTATACAAGTGTAAAATGAGTATAGCCAAGTCATAGACACTTATCCTACTTTTCACATATCAAGGAGGAATTCAAGGTAAAAGGCAGTGAAGAATCTTCTGCCATCAGGTAACCTATTTAAGTAAGCTCTCTGGAACTGGAAAAAGGCAGGAAACCCAATTTCTCTGTCAAATCAGTATCATAGAATTGAAATTCAATGAGACAGTCATCCCAAATTGAAACGTGGTTATTTGCCATATCACTGATGTCCTATTTTTCCTTCTCCAAGCACCCTGAAGTTTACTCAAAGTACCTATACAGTTCTGCCTTTTCAGGATCAAAGGAAGGAACATCAACATGCACACTGCATGTTCAAATATTTGCTCACTCCTCTTATAGGAAAGCAGTGAATGACTTCTAGTTACGTGTTTTAGATAGTGCACAATATTGGATCATCAGGACTGATTTTTCAATAATAGCTTTAGGGGGCTTATACCCAATATTTCTGCTCACTGGAATAGCTGGGTTGCTTATAAATCTAAAGGATGCTCAGCTGGTTCTAGTTCAGTTATCCATTGTATGTATTTGGAATTATATAACAAATAATATTTTACTGTGTAATTTAATAGCAGAGGCTAAATTTCCCATTCATTTTTAAGGTCACTTCTTAAGCCATGTAGTTGCTATCACAGCCTTGGAGAAGACTGAATTCATGAGTATTTGTGTGAAATGTTTAGATGTGCGTTACAGAGGGAGCTTAAGCATCCAATGTGAACTTGGGAATTTGTTAGAATTTTAGAGCCAAGTCTTATGGGTTATACCAGAACAAATTGCTTTATTGGCTGTCAGATTGCAAAAGGCCCATTTAAATTGTCGTGCCCATGTATAATGGTCTCTAGAAACCAGAGTCCAAAATTTGACTTCTTGGTCTCTGGGAATATTAGGCAAGCAAAACCAATGTCCAGGCTTTACATCTCTTGGTGAATATTAAAAAAAAATCATTGAGTAAAAGCTGAGTCCTTACGTTTTAAATAGATTTGTTTTTCATCTCACATGAAAATTTTACATGGACTTGTTAACAGCTGAAAATAATTTTAATATGTAGTTAATACTTTAATATTTTAAAAAGTCTCTTTTCTTGTAAAGAGCTACCCTGAAGGATGGCTCTCCCTCTAGAGAACACTATGATATTTCATACAAAGCAAACAAACAAAAAAGCATCCTTCCTTGTAAGAATTTGAAAAGCCAGATGGCATCTTCTGTAAAATTCAGTTCTCAAAAAGTTGACCTATTTTCTTGACAGATAACATATTTAATAAAAAATGAACTCACAGCATTCTATTTTCCCAATAACAATATTTGCTCCCTTTTTCCACCATTTATGGTTTGCTACTGAATGTCTTTCCTTTTAGTTTAAGTATAGGTAAATAAGGAAAACAAAACCTAAAAGTCTGTCTCCTCTGATTCTGGCACTAACATAGACATGACAGTAGATAAAACATCATGTATAAAATAGAAAAGCTCGCTATTTCTGCTTGCTAACTGCACCATAACCAAATATCACAAGGTTCTGTAGTAATGTCTATACAAACAATTTAGACCCTGTGAGCTACACCATTTCTGACCAACCTGAACTACTTTTTAAATTGTAAAAAAGAACTTTTTGTAAAGAATATGAAACTATTGTGGATATTTTCTGAGTCTAATTTGATCAGCCCTTACTTTCTATTTCTGGCAATCAGGAGTTTTGAACACTAACAAAAATTATGAATACCAAATTGTCTCTCCTTAAAAAGCTAACAGTATGCATATATATAGGTTAACTTCTTTAGGACAATTACAGGGTGATTTTCTGTACCATCATTACCTAGGTTGTTACAGGATTTTACCACTTAAAAATCTTCAGATCTAGGAAACCCCATAAATGGGAAAACATTCCAATCACATACATTTCTTTAGCCTGACTAAATACAAAGGGTAGTAAAATATATGGGTGAATTTAAAGAACTAAATTAATTTTAAATAAAGTTAATCAGAGAAACAAATAGTTCTTCATAAACTTTGTCTGATTATTTGTGGCAGTAACAGTCATATCTTCCTCGCAGATCCAAACATAAGAACAAAATCAAAGTCTCAGAACCAACAGATTTCTTTCCAGCCATCAGATCAAGGATCCCCTCTGATTTATGTTGCAATACCTGTAATGCCAATTCAAGCAACCGGCTTGCCTGTAGACTAAACAGCTGAAAAACAATCATTATCCTCAGCCTTACTTTTCAGTATAATTCTATTATAATTTCAATGATGAGAGTTCAGAAAAAAATAAATCCTTCCTTTTTATATGCTTGAATATTTTTGCATACATTTTCCAAGGGTTTTAGAATTTTTGCAAGGTTACCTCTAGATCTAAAACATTTTGCAAAAGCACATTCTAATGAGGAAGAAAAGGCGTTGCAATATACAGAATACGAACAAGTGACAAAATCACAAGCATTAGTTTTCTTAATAACTTATTTGCGTCTTAGCCAAAGAAAGAATTACTCCATTGTAACATGTTTTCACAGATAGTGGCCATCAGATTTTGGTTTCTCTCTGTACTTCCATATCATTAGGATTTGGTACTGTCATGCAACAATAAAATAATAAAGGAATAAAAAGCAGACACTAGTATAACTTCAATTTAACAACCTATCCAAACATGAAATTTCATTTTGTGTCACAGACTTAGCAATAAAGCAAAGAGATGCCAATTTCACTTTCTGCATTCCTTACACATTTGAAGCTACAGACAGAAAGGTCCCTATGACAGAATTGGTTATGATCCAATTTCACCCATTCAGTTACACAGAGTATCTCTTAATCTTCCATTTTTTTCCAGCTATCCTAACCTTTGGGGTCTTCTCTTCTGACAGAGTTCAGTTTTGGCATTATTTTCTTGTCCTCTGAGGGCTTAAAGACCATCTCATTTTCACTGAACTAGTATATATACTACTCTTCAGAGCATTTCATGGTCAAGTCCAAACTGTTTTCTTCAGTTTTGGTTTCTGTGAGTCAATTTCACTTCTGGAGCTCTGACTTTTGATGTATTGCAAATGGTCATCATTGCAGTGCAGAGAAAAACACAAAAGCTTAAATATGCCTCTGAACACTTTCTATATATTCAAAATCAACTGCATATTTAACATGTGAAAATAATGCCAGCTGAATTTTAAATGTCAAGATTCTGTTAAATAATAATTTTGTATTTTGAATGCCTTCATTTGAGGACCATAACCATCCTATAAACACTAGTGAATTTATTTTCTCAGTAACCCAGTGAGATAGTATGCCTTAGAACCACTTTTACATTAGGGTAAAGTAAAACATTAAATACTACAGTGTTATATGAATATAGCTCCACTAGTTATAGTGATATTTTTCACAATTTACAATCATCACAAACTAAAAGAAGTCAGGCATTTCTCCTTAGCCAAAATCAAAATCAAACAGGAAGGCTTATGTCTAAGAAAGCATTTAGTTATGTGTCCAAATAAATATTTAGGCAGAATCTCTGCATCTAAATTCAAGAGAGCAATCAGAGAAAGCCCTGAGGCACCATAAACTATGCTACCACATTGCTCAGTATGGTGACTGATGACACCAAACATATGGGATACCTAGACCCTTCCCAAAGGCACTAGGTTACCTAAGTTGGGCATCTGATTTGCCTGAATTAACTTTAATAATCTGAATTAACTTTATCTGCTGCTGTATGAGCAGGCTAATCAGATACGACCCAAGGTGTGGACGATAGTATCACATCCTCCTTTTCTACTGTTAACAACAGTGAAGCCTCTTCAGTTATTTGAAAGAACTTTTGCACACATTGATTTTTCAAGACAAGATCTGAGGGTCAAAAAAAAATGGCATCATCAAGTGACAATCTTGACCTGGGTGCGTAAATTCCAGGAACAGGGCAGGAAAGGAAACTCAAACATATATTTCTACTCATTATTTCCTTTTGGCTCTCTGTCAGAAGAAAGTAAAGATACAAGTACAAAGTGCTGGACCTTGTTCTCACCAACAAGGAAGGCCTGGTGGGGAATGTGAAGCTCAAGGGCAGCCTTGGCTGCAGTGACCATGAGATGGTGGAATTCAAGATCCTTAGGGCATCAAGGAGGGCGCACAGTAAGCTCGCTACCCTGGACTTCAGGAGAACAGACTTTGGACTCTCCAGTAATCTGCTTGGTAGAGTACCATGGGATAAAGCCCTGGAGGGAAGAGGGGCCCAAGAAAGCTGATTAATATTCAAGGACCACCTCCTCCAAGTTCAGACGCAATACATCCCAACAAAGAGGAAGTTGAGCAAAACCACCAGGAGGCCTGCACGGATGAACAAGGAGCTCCTGGAGAAACTCAGACTCAAAAAGGAAGCCTATGAAGCGTGGAAACAAGGACAGGTAGCCTGGGAGGAATACAGAGAAATTGTCCAAGCAACCAGGGATCAGGTTAATAAAGCTAGAGCCCTGATAGAATTAAATCTGGCCAGGGACATCAAGAGCAACAAGAAAAGCTTCTGTAAGTATGCAGTGACAACAGGAAGACTAGGGAAAATGTGGGCCCTCTCCAGAAGTAAACAAGACCTGGTCACCCAGGACATGGACAAGGCTGAAGTACTCAAAAACTTTTTTGCCTCGGTCTTCACTGGCAACAACTCTAGCCACACCACCTAAGAAAGCAGGGGCAGGGAACGAGAGAATGAGGAACCACCACCCACTGTAGGAGAAGACCAGGTCTGAGAACATCTAAGGAACCTGAAGGTGCACGGGGGTCCATGGGACCTGATGAGATTCATCTGCAGGTCCTGAGGGAACTGGTGGATGAAGTTGCCAAGCCACTGTCCATCATATTTGAGGAGTCGTGGCAGCCTAGTGAGGTTCCCGCTGACTGGAAAAGGGGAAACATAACCTCCATTTTTAAAAAGAGAAAAAAAGGAAGACCCAGGGAACTACAGGTTGGTCAGTCTCACCTCTGTGCCCAGCAAGATCATGGAGCAAATCCTCCAGGAAACTCTGCTAAGGCACATGGAAAACAAGGAATTGATTGGTGACAGCCAACATGGATTCACTAAGGGCAAATCATGCCTGACAAATTTGGTGACCTTGTACTTCGCCATTAAACCATTGGTGGATAAGGGAAGAGCAACTGACATCATCTACCTGGACTTGTGCAAAACATTTGACACTATCCCACATGACATCCCTGTCTCTAAATTGGAGAGACATGAATTTGACAGGTGGACCACTGGGTGGATAAGGAATTGGCTGGATGGTTGCACTCAAAGAGTTGTGGTCGTTGGCTCGATGTCCAAGTGGAGACCAGTGACAAGGGGTATTGGGATCGGCACTGTTTACCATCTTCTTGGTGACATGGATGTTGGGATTGAGTACGCCCTCAGCAAGTTTGCCGACTACACCAAGCTGTATTGAACAGTCAACTCACTGGAAGGAAGGGATGCCATCCAAAGGGACCTGGACCGGCTTGACAGGTGGGCCCATGCACCTCATGAAGTTCAACAAGGCCAAGTGCAAGGTCCTGCACATGGTCATGGTCGGGGCAATCCCAAGCACAAACACAGGCTTGGCAGAGAATGGATTGAGAGCAGCCCTGAGGAGAAGGACTCAGGGGTGTTGGCTGATGAGAAGTTCAACGTGAGCTGGCAATGTGCACTTGAAGCCCAAAAGGCCAACCACATCCTGGGCTGCATCAAAAGAAGAGTGCCCAGCAGGTCGAGGGAGGTGATTCTCACCCCCTACTCCGCTCTCGTGAGACCCCACCTGGAGTAATGCACCCAGCTCTGGAGCCCCCAACATAAGAAGGACATGGACCTGTAGGATCGGGTCCAGAGGAGGGCCCCAAAGATGATCAGAGGGCTGGAGCACCTCTCCTATCAAGACAGGCTGAGTGAGTTGGGGTCATTCAGCCTGGAGAAGAGAAGGCTCCAGAGAGACCTTATAGCAGCCTTCCAGTAGCTCAAGGGGCGTACAGGAAAGATGGGGAGGGACTCTTTATCAGGGAATGTAGTGACAGGATGAGGGGTAATGGTTTTAAACTGAAAGAGGGTAGATTTAGAGTAGATATGAGGAAGAAATTCTTTCCTGTGAGGGTGGTGAGACACTGGAACAGGTTGCTCAGAGAAGTTGTGGATGTCCCATTCCTGGAGGTGTTCAAGGCCAGGTTGGATGGGGCTTTGAATAACCTGGTCTAGTGGAAGGTGTCCCTGTCTATGGCAGGGGGGCTGGAGCTAGATGATCTTTAAGGCCCCTTCCAACTCTAACCATTCTATGATTCTATGAAAATCTTTGTCAATTAAAGAAGCCTGACTCTCTGTAAATCAAAAATAACTAAAGCAGTCAGTCTGAAGCGGCTCCAGCTCACACCTCGTCTCTCCTAATTGCCATAGCTAACCTGTACATGTGAAGGGAAGTCAGGACAGTAGGAAGAAGAAGCCTCATTTTATTATCCAAGGGTAGTACAGTGACTTGGAGACAGGAGCTGGGTTTGAATTCCAGGCTTAGGTCTCAGGGTTATTTCACAGAATGACAGTATGGTTGCTGTTGGAAGGGACCTCTGGAGGGAAACTGGTCCAACCCTTCTTCTCAGACAAGGCCGCTTGGAGCCAGGAGACTAGAACTATATCCAGATGGCTTTTGAATATCTCCAGTGATGTGCCAGTGCTCAGTCACCTTCACATTTAAAACTTGTTTCCCGATGTTTGTGCCTGTTGTATCTTGTCCTTTCACTGGGCACCACTAAAAAGAACCTGGCTCCATCCTCTGTAAGTGTTCCTTCAGGTATTTATATACTTGTTCAGCCCATTCAGCCATCAACAGCTTGTCTTTGAGGTTCTTATGAGAGACAGTGTCAAATGTCTTACTGTAGTCCATGTCGACAATATCCATTGCTAGACCCTCATCTACCAGCCCAGTCATTTCATCACAGAAGTTTATCAAGTTGGTCAAGAATGACTTCACATTGGTGAAGCCACACTGCCTACTCCTGATGATTTTCTTGTCTTTGATGACCCTGGAAATTGTTTCATCATCTTCCCTGGGATGGAGGTGAGACTGACTGCCCTGTAGTTCCCTGGGTCCTCCTTTTTGCCCTTGAAGACAGCAGTGACGTTTTCTTTCCTCCAGTCTTTGGGCACTTCTCCCAGTTGCCATGACTGATCAAAGATTATCAAGAGTGTCATCGCAATGACATCAGCCAGCTCCCTCAGCACTTGTGGGTTCATCCCATCAGGGCCCATGGACTTACGTATGTCAGTTAGCTTAAGTATTCTCTGACCTGATCCTTTTCCACCAAGGGTACATCTGCCTTGCTCCAGACTTTTCCCCTGGTGTCTGGGACCTGGGACTAATGAAGACCAGTCTTCCTAGTAAAGACTGAGACAAAGAAGGCTTTTAGTACCTCAGCCCTTTCCATGCCTTGTGTAACCAGGTCCCCGTTGAGCAATGGGCCCACATTTTCTCTAGGCTTCCTTTTGTCACTTATGTACTTATAGAAGCCCTTCTTGTTGTCTTTGACATCCCTGACCAGATTCAATTACATTTGGGCTTTAGCTTTCCAAACTTCATCCCTGGATGCCTGGACAATGTTTCTGTATTCCTCCCATTCTTCCTTCCACCCTCTGTATGCTTCCCTTTTGTGTTTTGAGTTTGGTCAGGAGTTCCTTGTTCAGTCACGCAGGCCTCCTGGCATTTTTGTGTGCTTTGATATTCTTTGGGGTAGAAGTCTCTTGAGCTTGGAGGAGGAGATTTCTGCTTTTATTCTATGGGTTTTATATAAAGGGTCAAAGCCATTCCTCACCTACTGCCTTGCCCACAAAAGACATGCTCATGTATGTGAGACACAGTGTTGGAGGTACTTGGTTCCCTTTGCAAATTACACCACCTGCAGTGTTCTCCCAGCCTTTAAACAGAGGAAATTCAGACTGCAGATTTGGAGTTAATTGCCCCATCTACCTAAACATTGATTTAGACATCTTGAACTTTTTTTATTTATTTATTTTTTAAACCTGTATAGCCCTTATGTAGTTGCACTTCAGTCAGTTGAACCTGAGGACTTTTACAGAGGGATGTGTTTTTAGATGCTCTGTTTAACTGGAACTCTCAACAGCCTTGTAAAAAGGGATACAACACAGTCATGTCAGAAAGTGTCCTCATTTATACACAGTGCAGCATTTTTACACCTGTTTTGCATGTGTCTCATGATTAAATAAAGAACAAAGCAATAACAAATAAACTGTCTTTTTTGGTTTTGAACTTATGATCTAGAGATGATTAGTGGTAGCTCATTAATCAGGCTGAGTTATTTATTTCACTCAATTCTAAGGCTTATGTTCTAATGAATCCTTTACAAGAAAAACGCATACTGGTTATGTTATAGCTGCTTGTGCTTGAGAGGGTATTTGGGCTTTGTTGTTGCTTTTTAATCATCTTTGAATTTACTACTTCTCGTAATGGACACTTGTGTATTTATAACAATATTCCGTTCACCCCTTAGATTATTCATGCCTGAGTGGCTAGCCTACTGCAGAAAAAAGATTTAATGAGTTTCAAGGGGATAGCACTGTAAAAAACAGGAAAAATATAAAACAAGTGCCTGAATACTAATGGAAGCCTCTAGCTAAGACATATCATCCAAGCCTATGATAATAGACAGTCCTCCCATCATGTGCCTCATTTTAATAGGATACCTTTATTCCTAGTTGTCCAGTGTTTCCTTACCTATTTTTTTTTAAATGAACCACACTGTATCTAAGCATTTCAACAAAGCACATCCTAAAACTGAGACGGTTGCCCCACCCTGAATCTTTTATATGTAACAGCCCCATGTATTATCAGGCTCTTCTATTTCACATTTTGACTTTCAGAAAATTCAGCTGTTTCGTCATGGTGACTGCTATTGACAATGGACAACTGCCACAATGAAATCCAATATTGCCATATTCGTGTTTGAATTACATGCATAATCCCATTATTTGTTTGTTTCAATTGTTTTTATTCAGGAAAACACAGATTTCACTTAGCTACTTACTTCTTTTGGTGAACTACGTTTATTGTTTCTCCCAGTGCTAAATTCATAATTAATCTTCCCAGCATTTTATCTAATTATGTTTTCACACAGCTCAGAATCTTTTTTGGCTAAAAAATGCAAGATCAGAATCTCCAATTTTCCACAAAACTAAAATCTACATATTCACACCAGTGGTTTATATTTCATATTTCATTCCTTCTCTCGCTCACCTACAAGGATTTTGAGATTTATTTAAGTTTTTTTCTGTTTCTGCTCTCCTCTAGGATTCCTGAAGTCTTCTCTGATGTCAGTAGTGCCACAAAGTATTGTGCAATTGGCTTTTAAAGTATGTTAAATATGCTATCACAGCAAACTCTTGTGATCCTGCATTATTGAAGGCTGAAAAAAAAACTTTTTTCTCTTTCTCCACCATTAATCTGGCCTCTCATCCTGCTGTCTTTGAAATGTAAAGTTTATCTCCACTGACTGCTAGACAAAAAGATTCACAGTTTATGCTGTATCTTCAGCTCTTCTTAAATTCACTGCAGTTTCTCCTGTTTCCTTTTGAGCCACAAATTTGCAAAATGAACAGAATGAAATCACTTATACAATATTCTCATCCACCATCTGTTGATGTCATTTGCCTGCCTCTTCTTATTTCCAAAGGCTCTTTGTCTCATTCTCTACTCCTTGAGACTGAGGCTACCCCAACCCTTGTCCTGGGTCACCAAATACTTCCATCGTTGCACAGCAGAGGCCGGCATTGCGTGTCTGAAGAAACAATGTTGTGAAAAACTGGAAGAAAAAATGGAAGTTTTGGCTATCGCTTGGGTATGATACAAGAGCTAGTGTGCTACTTTAACCACACATTTCTGATCAATAGTAAGGGTTTGTATATTTATACATCTAGAGGCTGCAGAGAAAGGCCTTTATTCCACGTCATCATTATACTGATCCAACTAAAATAAACTAATGAACATAAAGAAAATTAGTTTAAGTAATGACATATGCATCATATAATCTGTCACCTCCCATTTTAAGTAGCTCTAAAAAAGCTCATGTTGCCCTGTAGATAAAGATATAGCAGAGGTGCCGTGGCAAAGCTTAGTGACTTGAAAGCACAATGTGGAAGGTCCTATCCATTCGTGGTCCTCCCCCCAAAAAAGTTAAGATCTCTGTGAAAAGGCGCTTTCAGAACAGAATGCCAGTTTTCTAGTTGTGGAAGAAAGCTGACAGTGGGGGTTCTACTTCCATCTATTGCCACGGCACGATTGATATATATGGCTGCACAAAATTAACCCAGGGCCACAGAATCCACAAGCTGAATTATTCTCATGAAATTGCTAGCAAGCTAATAGCCATCCACTGAGGAATGTTGTGCATCTATCATACTTTTGAATTTCTGATACTTGCCCTTCATCTAAACCTAGATTAAAGACTTTTGAAAGAGTTCCTGCACTGTGAGGGGGAATGCAAAGATTTTTAGCCCCAGAGCCCCTTACCTTTGTTGGAAGTGGTTATTAAAAGAACTGTGTGAGATGCACTCCTGGAAAGGCTTTTTTATTACCAAACTTATATCTAATAATTTTGTCATGGATTCCTACACTGTGGTAAGCCTTTGGAGAACTCCAGAAGAGACATGGCAATATCAGTAGTATAACAAACAGACAATTGATAGGACTCAAGAGACCAATGTCTACCGCTGAGCTGCTAGCAAGTAATTTAAACTCTGTGCCTTAGCCTCTTCCTCTATAAAATGCAGTCTTGACAGTTATCTCCCTTGAAAGTGTTTTCAGATCAATTGGTAATATCTGAGTTATTAACCATTGCTTCTGTGCGGCAGCATGGCGATCACTGTGCCCTCCGTCTACAGGTTTCAACATCATGAGTTTCTTTGCCAGTTGCCCTAGTTGCCATGGGCCACTGTCATCAAGACTATTTGAATAAGTTCATGCTAAAAGTTAAGACGTGTCTCTGTCTGCTTTGCTCTATCTTCACGCTGGTTTTATATCAATAGTGCTTTCTGATATACAGCTTCCCCCCTCCTTCCACATTACTCACAACAATGCAGCCAGGCTTGGGGATAACTGTAATGGCAAATGCCTTCTCAGTTGTCATATTAACTGGCTTTTGCTTCTGCATACATTTAATGCAATCGACAAATAATCTAAGTCAAGAAGATTCAATGGCAAGCTAGACGGCTGATTCATCGCTTTCCTCGGAACCAGCTGTATCAAATAACAGCAAGTGAAAAACAGTCAGAATACGGTGAATGTCACAAGAACACAGCCTTCTCTGCACAGCCCAGGAAAACTTCTACATGAAACTTCACTCCAAAATTATTTTCTATTTCTCATCTGGGAATCAGGAAGTTTTAACAGTTATTAAATGGATATTTATAAGTCATATGGTAAATTATAAACGTAACCTATAATCACAAGTGTTTTAATCATAGGGGCAACCAGCCATAAGGTGTGTGCAGGGCTATACATATAAATATCCCAAAAACTAATGTGTTATTACAATAGTTTCTAGGATAACCTGTCTTGGCAATAGAGGTTATATTTAAATTAGTAAGTCATGGGGCACAATGGGAATGGATATATAGAAGGAAAAATTTGGTGCTGAGAAGCTTAATGCTAAAATACACATTTTTTTAAGAATTTTAAGAATTTCCTTTAATCTAGTCCCAAGCATTAAATTACGATTAATAGCTGAAATGCATTAAGTGCACCTCGGGGCATATCTTCTGCTTTATCATCATGTGAAGGGAATTTCACTTGCTTGCCCACGTCTGGTCTGTCATGTCAAATTCCAGAAATTGTTAGTCACAGAATACGCCATGCTAAATTTCTTTCTGAACACGTTACAGAAGTTTTGAACTTCAGACTGTGGCTTTGCATAAAATGTTAAAGTATGGTCTTGAACAGTTTTGTGGTACCAGCCTACCTCCTCTCTCTAACAGAACAGAAGTGCTACCCAAGGCCATGAATCACAGCTAAATGCACTACTCGCCAACTAGTGCTCATTCACTGCTCAAATGTGCAACGTAAAAAGGCACACTGCCAAAATAATTTAATGACTTGAATGTACTGCATTGTTTTCTGATGGCTTAAGAAATACTTTTCTGGCTGACAAACAAAAGACAAAACCACTGTTAATTTTAGAGTGTGCATTTTCTGTTATTTGTTTAATGTGAATTACAACACTAGTAAATAAAAGCCTTCTTTCAGTGCAGTTCTTTAAAAGGAGACTGATAACAAAACACAGATTCTCCCTGTTATATTATGCACTTTCTTCTTGCTTACTAATGCTAAGTTGTTTTTATATCAATCAGCACTCTTTGCAGTAGCAGAACATTTGATAGCTGCCCTAGTGTTGATAACAATGCAAGAAACAGGAGATACGTTGATCCCTACACGTTCTGATGGAACAACAAAAGAAAGTGGAAAAGACGCAAGAAACAGAACTTTTTCTGACAACTCAGACAGCTAAAGCTCAAGAAGTCAGCAATTAAGAGACCAGATAATTGAATATATTGAGTTGGACTGATACAGAGGAGAAACTTGGTGAATCTTCTGCAGGCATGAACAAGAGGCAATCAGAGACAGCACATCTGACTCCCCTTCCTAAGAGCAAAGAAAGAAGAAATTAACCACTCATTTAGTCACCTTTCAGCACATACCACAAAAATCTGCCCAACCACAATGAAAATTAGCACAATCAGAAATAGATCTCTTTTTTTCTGAAACACACTTTCAAATAGAAATATAAACTTCAAAAAACTCTTTGTAGAAACAACTTTTTTGTTGCAATCTATGATTTTAGTATCTAAGCTGATACAATTTGATTCCTATTTGTGAGGGAAATGCTTAACTGCAAAACTGAATGTTATATTAAGATAGCTTTGTAGCCAATCATGGCAATTATTTCACTCGCATTAAATCATCTGCTGCTGTTTTTTTCTCCGTGAGGTTTTTATAGACTATCTTTGAAACATTTATTATTCCTAAAAAAGCCTGATGAAGTGATGTGGCCAGGAGAATATTTATGTAATCAAGCTTGCTTTTGGCTAGTATCTCCACGATTTCATTTAATCCCAATATAAGAAGTGCAAAGACTGCCCATCTGCAAAAAGGAATCTCTTTTCTACTTTGGGCATGACATTCAATGTGAGGTGAATCCTAGCAGTGAGTAAACACAGGACTTCTGTGGACCCTATAGCTGCAAAAAGTTCCAATTTCTCCATAACTTAAGAGGTTATAATCTTTCTTCTCATCTCTCAGACCCAATTTAAAAGCTGAGCTGTTTCCAAGGCATTAACTCACTTCCCCAGCGATACTTAGGGTGCACTGTGCTAACCAAGAAGCTCCACTTTCTACCACCCCTTATTAATGGCCAAAACTGTTAATGTGTTCCAGCTTGCTCACTTTTATGGCTAAAGCACTATCAGTATTTAGGATACTGCTTTGTACAGTTCTGCCAGTGTGAAAATGAGATGTTGTTGTCCCTTTCTCACCAAATTAGATCTCCCATTGTGTTTTTTCTTTGAGCATCCTGCACCATTTCACAGCAATACAGTGCATTGTCTCAGTTAAAAATTACTGATTCCCATGATAATTTTGATATGAGCACTTCTAATGAATGTGTGAACCTTCCTGAACCACAAATCAAAAAATTAATGGTTGATTAATCATAAAATGCATACTTTGTATGTTGAAGATCTGAGGAGAGAAAACTCAGAGTTGGTCATGAGTGAGTGAGGACCATAGAGCCCATCGCTCCACTAAGGGCTGGGACAGAGCTGAGTGGAAGGGTCTGAGGGCAATCAATATCAGCCCTTGGATACTCACCTGGGAGTTCAGAGTATTCAGCAGCTTCCCAGTTACCGTAGTGCCACTGTCAGTTATGGGAGCTGCATTTGATCTACTTGCAGATGTATGCAAGACACGCAGGTGGATCACCTGTGATTTTAGTCTTGCTTATTTATCTGAATGAGAGTCTTGCCTACAGAAGAAGCATAGGACCATCTTACAGCAGTAGTGATCCACACAGTCTATTTTCAAATCATTTAAACATATTAGATTTGGTTCAGCACAAGAATAAGATGCACGTATGGTAGGCAGAGTGGAGTAGAAATATCATAACATCCTTGCTGGCAGAAGCCCTTCAATCTTCACTGTGCAGGGTAATCAGGATATAGGAAGGCATTTGGAGTAGCTCCTTTTAAAAGTGAATATTGTACAACTCTATGTCCTTTAAAAAAGTTGTCATATACAAAGTTCTATCAACATTAGTTTACAACATTTTTAATGATAGAGAAAATGCATTTTCCTTTCCTATTTTAAATAGAAAATTGTCATGTACTTTATACTAGTGTTATGTATACCAAATCAATACAAGTATAATCAGCATTCTCCTTATGAAAAAATGAAGTTATCACAAAGACCAGGCATTATTTAAGATTTTCATTTAAAAACAGCATAAACCCTAACTTTGAAATAACATGTGTCAGCAAACTGTACATCTTTAATTGGATTTTCATTTATTTGCATTTAAAAAGAATAAAAACTTTTGAGATACGGTTTTTCTCATTTGAAATTCTTGAAGTGTTTCTAAGGATGGAGTGGCCTGCTTCTTTGATACTGCTGCTACTTATTCACAGAATTATCAGAGCTCAAGCCTTAAAAATTTACTTCTTTTTCTCTAAAACTAATGGTATAATAACTTTTTTTTAAAAAAAAAAAGTATTGCAATTTTAATTTAATGCAGCGGATTTTTTTTTAATATAATATAGCATTAAAGAGGAAAACAAATCAAAATAAAAAATAGCCTTGGCTTATTTCTAGAATATACTCCATTATCCAGAAAGACTTACAAGAAAAGTAATATAGAAATTATTTGAGAATATTTTCTCAAATCATTAAAGGAAAAAAGTCAAAGTAAACTGTCTTCAGAATACTGTACTTCATTTCTATTCAGTGGTGTTGGAAAAAATCGTATTTGTTTTTTCCTTTTTTTTTTTTCTAATTCTTGTGTATTAGGTTTTGCTGGTGACTTATTTGTCCTAATTATGAACTTCCACACTGCACTGTCTCCATGTTCTTTTTGCAGAGATGAGTGTCTGAAAAGTTATATTTAAGGTCATCAGAAAAATAGCAAGATGCCTTATCCAGGTTTCTCATTTTCTAGTCATTTATGCTCTTTGCCTTAATTTATGAGTTCAGCATAGCATAAATATTTGGCAGATTCAAACAAGATTTTCTATAAATGTTTTTGAAACAGAAATGGACTGGTTCATGCCTTCTGATTCGCTGGAGATACCTAAACACTCATCAGCAAAAATTGACCCTATTCATTGTCGTTAGTCATATTTTCACGTTTCCTAACAATACCGTTGTACTGAAAGGTAGGTGGGTTTTTTGAGTGGTTTTTTGGTTGTTTTGGTTTGATTGGGTTTTTTTGACAAAACATTGGATGGTCTTGCAATGGAAAAAATCTACTAAGATAGAAAGACAAAGCCCATAACTGAATCTCTCTATTAAGGATGCAATTACTAGAACTCAGACAATTCAAACATATTTTTCTTCATTCAAAACTAACCTAGTTTAATGTTCATCTTGACTCATTTTATTTAATTTGCTGATCTGGAATCTGTTTAAATCATATATTTTAATATGAAATATATATTTTTCCTTCCCACTAAAGACATTTCCTGAGAATTAGGGTAGGACAGTACGGACAAGAATTGCTCAGAGTGCCTCAGTTTCCCTCCTGGGAACCGTGGATGTAATACTTACAGAGTAACGGGAATGTTGCTGCAGTTGACATATTCTGGTATGGTAGCTCCCTGCTACATTCAACACTACAGTCCAGAGCCTTGGGGGAGGGAAATCTTGAGCATGGAAGTGTAACAACAATCAAGACCTCGGGAAGTCTTCCTGTCCCTTCACCCCAAAGACTTCTGAGTGTGCCTGGACCTGAGACAGGGCTTGTTAGGCTGGTCTGCCAAACACCCACCAACACTTGCTCCAGGATCTCCTCCTGTTTTCCATAGCTAATAAGCTTTCCCTTTTTGCACCAATATTATACAGTAATTCATAGTCTGAATCTTTTGTACAGTATACAGCACTTGGTCAACTATTTTCCATTCCCTGTTTGAAAATAGGATTTTATTTTAGAGAGGTCATACTTTACAAATGTGAATGTTTTGCACCTGGGGTGGGGAGGGCAGAGAGAGAGATGGTAAAGGGGTTTTGGGGGGATCTCAGTAAGAAAGGCCTAAGAAAAAATGTCATAATAACATAGCTGTTTTAATAAGATAGAATAAAAAGAGGAATATACATAGTGAGTAAATCTTGCATCCCTTCAGATGTTGGGAAGCCCACTTTCACGCAGCATCAGACAGACCCTGGATAGATGATCCCCTGGCATGCTGTGCAGATCCCATCCATGGAGAGGTTCCTCCTCCCTCTCATGCTGCAGTGCCTTTAATTTCATGTAACAAGCAAAACCATGTATCTTCTCCTGACAGGCTGGACTGTTATCGAGAGGAGAGGAGAGGAGAGGAGAGGAGAGGAGAGGACTCTCTCAGCTGGAAGGGAGCCAAGTAAGATAAATACCATGGATTGCTGTCAATAGAAACCGTGCTGTCACAAGATAGACTACAAAACTAGGCAGGTACTAATGACAAAGTATTGAATATAAATCAGCAGTTCATCCGAGTATAGATGGCCATTCATTTTCATCTGCACATCATGAACCTGAATTAAAAGTTCAGTGTTTCTACCCAAAGAGGATTCCTTATTTCTTTGTTGGAGGTGTGGGGGCAATATCGTAAGTGGTTCTTCTCTTTAGTGTCTTATTAGGTGACCGTGTCTGGCCGGTGTCATGAATATCCCTGACTTTAGAGTAGAGTAGAGTAGAGTAGAGTAGAGTAGAGTAGAGTAGAGTAGAGCTCTTTCCGTTGGAAGGGACCTACAACAATCATGTAGTCCAACTGCCTGACCATTTCAGGGCTGACCAAAAGTTAAAGCATGTTATTAAGGGCTTTGTCCAAATGCCTCTTAAACACTGACAGGCTTGGGGCATCAACCACTTCTCTGGAAACCTTGTTCCAGTGTTTGACCACCCTCTCAGTAAAGAAATGCTTCCTAATGCCCACTCTAAACCGCTTTTATCAAAATAATACTCTATGTGAGCATCCAAGCTAACTTTTTCAGAAGCTGCTATGGCATTCGTAATGCTCTCATTAATTCCCCTAGGTGGGTAAGCATAGTAGACCTCCTGAAGCATCTCCTAGGAAAGAGCTTGTCATCGCCTTTATCCAGAAGGCTTTTATCTCATAAAACAAATACATGGGATGGTCTTCCTGCCTGTAGAGATAAATCAGAAAGTCCACTTTCCAATTTATCACGCTTAGACAGTGTTTTTACTATGGTAGGGTGAAGGATTCAGAAACGTGTGCATTTTTTCTTTTTGCTTGGAAGTAACAGAAAATAAATCAAAATAAATATTCAGCTGGACTAAGAAAGAATTCACCTGCTCTCTTAACATCTTGAGCTCCATTAAGTTTCTGTCCTTTCAGAGGTCTAGAGATCTAGGTAAAAATAATCAGCTGTCCTGGTGAGAGAACTGAAGATGTTATTCTTGTTTTTAAAGTTCAGAATATGGGTTCTCTGTTTAGTTTACCGCTTAGAGATTGTCGGGTATTGCAACAAATAAATTATTAAGGAATGAAATGTCTGGAATTTGGCAGAATACAAGGACTACCTTTATGTCAAACAGAGGAGATGTGGGTTTCTCCAGCAAATTCTGTATTACTGCTGAGAGGATAAGCATTACAGAAAGAGGCTCAAAGTTTGTTCTCATTGGGTATATATTTGTGTATTAGCCATTGAACTTCTGGTGTTCAAAAAGATGTCAGAAAACTTACACAAAAAGAAAATGGAAAAGTAGCATATGTGATTCTTTAATCAATTGCAAGGTAAAATAAGAAATGGAATAATGGGGTTTAACTTTTTTGTTGTAGTTTGAGTCTAGTGGCAAGGGTCTTACTACTTATGTCTCAACATATATTTAGTAGAATCAGGAAACAAGGTCAGAAATTAGGTAGATAAAGGGGATCAGCACATCCAATTATGCACCAGTAAGAAAATGAAAAAGGATGCATGAACTGTAGTAAGGAAACACCTCCAAGAAAGGAACCTTATGATTCTCATCATCCAAGGACAGAGAGGCCATACCTGTGTGTATACTTCTAAATAAAAGGGAGCCGGCACCAAAGCTTCTCCCTAAGGCTAAGCAACACAGACTGGCTGAGTCCACGCTACTTAGCTCTTAGCTTTGGGATCCACATGATATCTCTTTTAAGAATACTTCTTTTTCTCTATGGGTCTTCTTGGTTCAAATTATCTGAAATACAGCATGGGCTGTGTTACAGCCTATCAAAGTGATAAATTCATAGTATGAACCTCAGAGTGTTCATGGCAAGTTTCAGGATATAGGAATGAGGGCATATCGCAGAATGAAAAGCTGATACTGTGGAAGAATGGGGAAGATGCAGGGAGGTACCTTGTATGTTCTGCCTGCAAGGAAGAGTCCACAAAAAGCACTACCCCCTGAACCATCCATGCCAGGGCATTATCTTGAAAAGTGTTAATTGGTATGGGGAAAACAGAGAATCAGAAACTGCTGATAGTTTGGGAGAGAGGACTGCCCAGTTCCCTGGCTCTATTATTTAGCAGCACAGGTGCAAACACTGAGACCTCCCAATTAGGAGGCTAACTATTTGGATAACTATGGTATTAGTTATCTGCAACTCACATATATTGTCTTACTTCTGCCTTGACAGATGGGTCCTTGTCTTCCTTGAGGAAAGAAACAAGAATACCTGAATTTCCTAACTTCTTAGGAAAGACAATGAAGTAGTAAGAAAATGACAGAATCTTAAACAAATATTTAGCTCTTGTGCATAAACAAAATAATGATAGACAAAATTTGATGTTAACAAATGCATCATAATAGCTGCACAAAATAAAATGAGAACTACTTTTGTACATTGCAATTTTCTAATTAAAAGGAAGATGACTATAGCAGTGTATTAGCATGCATAAAGACATAGAAAATATTAAAAAAAATACTAAGAATTAAATGGCATTATGCAAATTAAAACATACACCTTCACCTGTAATGTCAGCAGAATCGAAAGACATCAGAAATGAACGCAGAGTGCTATATGATGTAATACTAAAAGGATGCGAATTGTATAATTCAAAGAGAAAGAAAAGAAAAGAAAGAAATTCGTTGGAAGTATAGAAGAGAATGGATAGTGTAACTAGGTTACTTAGATGTTCCTATGTACACTCTCAGAGTATAAAGGTAGGTAATAGGTGTTGAAAATGAAAGAAAACAACTACCTTGTTAAGGATCCATTTCATTCTCACCCCTTCCTAAGAAAAATCTTTCCAGGATGGAAGAAGTACTATAATATATCTGTTTTTCACGTGCTCTTGGAAAGCCAGTTTTTTGGTACTTTGTCTCAGTTCCACCCATCCACACACCTATACATCACCATTAGCTTCCTGACTACAATGAAAGATAGAGCAGTAAAAGGGCTGCCCACTGCACCTGATCTGAGAGCTCTTTCTGTGGCAAGCAATGGTAACAGCACAAGGAACCCTTTCATCCAGTTCTGTAGAGCACCATGATCAGATTATAGCTGGCCTAAGGACCAGGTATTTCACTGTTCACCTTGCTTCACATACCTCTCAACCATAACACTCTTTAGGTGGACATCTCCATTTTTTTTAAAGAATTGGGGGAAAAAAGGGAACCTCAAAAGACAGCTCATTTCTGTATTTTCAATGGAGCCTCATACAGTTATCATATTCACACTATGTCAGTACCTTGGTCTCCCCAGGTAGTACCTGTTAAAGACTAGAACGATTTTTATATTTTGGGACAGTATTTTTCTATACGTGGTCTTGACTCAAAAAAAATTGTGATGCTTCAGTGCAGACTGATAAGATGATTCTTTGCTTAGAAACCAGAAATAGAAAATTACAGCCCAAGAGCTAATGAGTCACAAAATCATTATTTGAAATCAGGTTTTAAAGCAGAAAACATTTTGCAACCTCAGTATCACTATTGCCCATGCAGGAGTACAAGTTATTAAAATCAAGAGCATAAGGGAGAAAAGCAGGACAAGCAAGATAGGTCGTTTTGAACCTGTAATAGCACCAACAAGAGTACTGCTTATAGATGTTCTCATCTGGAAAAAGAGAAAATGGAATTTTAACATAGATTTTCTCCCACAAAACATATTCGTGTTTCATTGTGGAGACTTTCCATGAACAGCTTTAGCTCTATTTGACCATATAGATATCAAACACAGAGTGAATGAAAGAGAACATTTAAATAGGAGCGCTAGCACAGACCCACAAAAGGATTTTGGTGCCTAACATGGGGTGTAGGCTGAAATGGGAGCCTAATGTGTTTGCTGTTATCACTATTCTGTGGGATTTATGCAAAAGTGACAGACTCATATAGCCTGGGTACTTTTAATAATAAAATTCAAGCACAGTCCAATCGAAAACACAGTAAGTTCAGTTACTTCATTCTGCTGTTTCTATTCTCAGTCAGTTTATCTTACGAATACTCAAACACCTGGATCTCTCTTTGCAGTGCTAAAATAACCTTTTGGTAATTTCTGGCATCATACTAAAAGACTATCAGGAAAGCAAGTTTCTGCAAAACAAGCAAACAAGAAAGTACTGAATTTTCATTCACTCACTGAAAGAAAGAATTTCAACCACGACAATACACATGAAAAAGAATTTCAGTCCTTTCACAAAAGGCAATATGATGTAGTAATGACCTAAGGAGTGTTGAAAGGGGACTGACTAAATGACATTCATTTGTTTTGAAATTAAAAGAAAATGAAACCATTTCTCCCTAAAAATTGGTATTTCCACTTGAAGCACCTAGAACTAACATTAAATCATCTTTTAAAGTACTCAAGCCCTGCCACACAGATGTAAAGCTGCAAGATTTTATAACTCAATCAAGACCATTCTGTTCTCTCATTGAAACAAGAAAAGAAAATGGAAGTGTGTAGGTGATGCAAAGATGAAAAGAAAGGTTCAAGGAGGCCACTGGGCAAAGTGCATACTAGTTCCTAAAATTGCCGTTATGTACTTTTTCAGCTTGCAGAGCATACTCACGGAAAGACTCTCATCAAGCTCAATTGTGCCTGTTCCTCTGCCTGCACATGGAAGAGAAACATTTTAAGCAGTGCCTATTCAGGGCAGCAAAGCTTACCTTTCTGCAGTTGTTCAGGGAACATTTTCAATCTAAGCTACAGTTATGAGGTCAGCCTAGATAAGAAGCATATTCACCAGGAACCGAAAGTATTATTCCTTGTTAACGTAATAAAGGGAGAAGTTGCACTGCTACTGACAACTGCTAGATAACTCAGTACCTCACACCAAATGCTTACTCATCCATTTATCTAGACAAATCTACGATGATACAGGCAGAATTTTTCAGCTCCAGATCAACAGCTTCTATTCCCACCATAACTCCCTTTAATGACCTGAATACATCAATTTATTTAATTTCTAGGATTTCTGAGCATAGTTTCAGAGTGGAATGCTGAAAAGGGGTATTCATCTTACACACATCTCTGAAATCTTAAAAGTTGTTTTATTCAGAGATAGTATTTCCTTACTTCTGGGTCTGGCAGTTCCCAACGATGGAGCGCAACAGATCATAAACTCAATATGAGCCCATAAAAATGTATAAATGCAGGAAATTTAAAATTTTGCATGAAATTTCTTCTTCCACTGCAATAACTTTCATTACTTCATTTCTACTGAGAAACATTTTCCATCATAAAGATGAAAGGGCATGAAGGTGTGTTATATGCCAGAGTTTGCCTCAGGTGGTGACAATTTATTTTCCCCTTGTTCTTCAGATAGCTGACTGTTTTGGACCATTTTCAAGGACAGAAATTACAACTTTTTTTTTTAATTCAGTTATGAGTACTAGTTCTGTGAGTTCAAAATTGCCCAAATTACTATCAGAAGATGCTCTCTATCTTACTTTTCACTTTTTCCAAGAGCGACATATAATGGTTTTCGCTTTATTCCTGTGACTGCCAGTATGGAACTAATTTAAAATTCTGTATCAGTGCAAAGTTATCTGTATCTCAACCTATCAATCTTTCAAATGATTTCATGCATTCTGTTGAAAAAGTGTCCAGTAAGCAAAGATTTGCTGTATTCCTTGGGTGGAAACAGAGATTTTTCAAATAATGCATTACTTTCTGGTTTTAGATCTTAGTTTGGACTTTGATAAGAATTTTGTGCCAGAGATTTCCCCTGTTTGTATTAAGTCAGAAACCACTCCCATTGTTTATCACCTCTTAGAAACCTCTAACTCTTTTTGGTTTTTATTTTCTCTCTCTTCCATATTACTGAGTGCTGGTTTGAGTCTTGTAATCCTAAGATCTTGTGTGTGACATGTCTACAGTGGTTCCAGATTATGTAGTCAATATTGGTTTAATTATCATATACATTACAGAAGGAATATCTCTATTCATTGAGAAAACACTGTAAGCCAGTGTTGTTAGCTTTATCCTCAAGAAGCACCAAACCCAAAATGGCTACTGCAGCACAGCAAGTGATGTATACACCTTTTTTACCTCAGAACTAGACCTGCACTGGGATGAAATACTCATTTCACTTTCACACTTTTAAGGGGTTGAGTTCTAGTCTGGGCATGGCATATGAAAGCAATGTTGCCCATTGCAAAAGGCCAACTTTTCCTACTTTGGGCCTCACACTAGCTTGTTCTCCACGGGTCTTTCTCATAAGATTCTGTAAAGCAAGAAAGGCCAATATAGTGTCTGTGAAAGCATCTCTTAGAAAGTTGTAGCAAGTAGCATAGTACTGACCAAAAAAAAAAGCAAAAGCTTACTCATCTACTCAGCTTTTCCACTGAAATTCTCAGAGAGGAATATGAAACAGACATATTAATGAGAGTACAGCATTATAATCTGTATCGCATATACAGTAACATGGGGACTGAGTGGACACAAAGGCCATTGCTATGTCTGAGCATCACCAGAATGCACTTCTAGCAGAGAAACAGAAGCCTCTGCTCTCCTGTTTACAGAGGATGTTAAGGGTAGGGAGAACAACAGTGAGAAAGGCTGTAAGGAAACAGCATTTTCTACGGATAGCCAAGGTAGCAACATTTAGTGCCATGAGCAGATCCTCTACTAAATTCTTTCTTTCTCACCAGTTCCATGTCAATGCAAATGCAGTCAGACTTTGATTTCTATTGCAGGGAACAATAAATAGCTTTGAGACAACATCAAACAAAAGCGTAAGTGATTCTGTGATAAAAAAAGAGACAAGAAACACATTACAAATGCTGAATTTCACGAAAAAAAAAAGAGTAAATAAAATAATTTTATCTGGATTTTTTCCATAGTAAGGATTTTTAAATAACCAGCTAGATTTTAAAAATATTGTGATTTGGAAGTAGAAACCCATAAAAAGAGAGGTCGAATACAAGGAAGATGGGAAACAAAGACAGGAGAATCCCCGAGCATTTTATGGGAAATGCCTCTGTCTTTCTCCTGCAAGACCAGAAAGCAAGGCTGCTGTCCTACTCTGCTTTATGTAGTTTGGCAGCAGACCAGTATGTCCAGTATGACAGGGGTGGCCTTGGGTCTTATTATTAATGTGTCTCCACCTAGCATTACTATTATAAAAAGGCCATTCCAGCCTTCTAAACTGGAAGATTAAGCTGCTGTAATTGGAAGTATCTGTCATTCCTTTTGCCTGCTTGTTTTATTTTTTGTTTTCCTTCGGCTACTGATCAGGACTGCCATTTTCCTACTACAGTCACCCAGCCTGAGTGAATAACATGACAGTTCACAGTACTACTCACAATAGACAATAACCCAATCTTCCTTGCTGCACAGGTTATCAAAGACTATTTGCATGAATAATTACAGTGTCAAAAGGAGCTAGGAGTTACCTGTATGTAACTACCATCTCTGTGTGATTTTTTTCCCTAGTTTTTCCTTTAGAAACAAAACAAGCCACTCACCACAGATAAAAAACTTGCCTGCCCTGAATTCAAAGGGGTCGTGTGTCAAAGCAGCACTTCTGGTGAACTCTTGCTCCCTATCAACCTCTTTTATACTATACACTTGAAATTTCCAGCTCAAGGTTCTCAGTTAAATTGTTTCAGCTGTTCATTTGAAGAGCCACCCACTCATAAGTAAAAATGACTACTACAAAAATAAAATCCTGACAGGAAATTAATGAAATTCATAACTCCTAGCACAAAACTAGTGCTTTATTTTCAGGAGTAGCTTTTTTCATGTATTACTTCACTCTTTCTCCTTTAAATAAATATTAATTATGGTGTTTATCTATACTACTGCTTCATTCTCTATTTCCCAGAATTTGAAAGGTTATCTTTGGATTTGTGATGATGAGGAGTGCTTTTAAACAGCATTGTATTTTTCCATATGACTTAACAGTTGTATAGAACATAATGAAGCAGGCAGGAATCTGCATGTATTTAATTAACACTACCAATCTGTCAGTCCTATAGCATTCACCTTTAATTGTGTTCATTATATAGTTTGATTGTGTTTGACACTGTTAGGTTTCTAAACTTAGAATGAGCCATAAATAGTGTTGCCCATGGCACAGGTCTCCTGTGCAGTATTCAGGTCTCCCTGCACTACTCAGGTCAGCAGGTTTGCAGTTGTCCTGTACCATAAATGAAAAAAGACATTGAAAACTAACCTTTCTAGTGGACCCAGTTTTTCTAAATTTAGAAATTTATTCAAAAAAGCTGGCCGGATATAGCATGATAGCTGCATTTCATAAGAAATTATCCACATCAAACGACTGATAACGCATACAAAACGCCTTGCTAGGGTAAATTCTTTCTGGGGTTAAAAAAAAGCAACAAAAAAAAAACCAAAGAAGGGAGGATTTATTCCAAAGTCTGTTTATGATATTTGCAAAGAGCATTTATGAGTCAGAATGCAAAGTTTGCTCCATGGTGACTTAATTTGCCAGCCAAGAAGTGCTCTCAAGCTCTGCTAATCAAAAGATTGAAATGCCGCCTTTGGGATCAGGCTCAGCCTATTACTCACAAGCTGAGAGTATTTAGTTGAGTTACCAAACCAAACACCATTCGTTTTCACATTCTGCCACTCCAGTAGAGTGAAATCTCAGCACAATGCAAGACAGCTTAGACATGCAAATGCTTTTTAATGATTAAGACAGGTAGGTGTGTCTTTTTCACAGTTCAGGAAAATTACCATGGTTTCTGAAGGCCTTATGGATTTCAGAGGCCCATTGTTGAATATACCACAATCTAGTTATTTAAAGGTTAGATGACAAATCTGTGAGGCAGTTGGCTGTATGAATAATATTTTTTCTTCAAATGGATGTCTTCTAATGCAATTATTTTATTCTCGTCTTCTAATATAATTTCCTGGTTTGCCTTGTTTAGATAGCTAAAAAAGAATCAGCCATCTCTCCTCTTACTTGCTGTCATGTAATCACATATAAATGTCTTTCAAGACACTCCTAGTGTATGTATTAAATTACACTGCATCCTCTTCATAATTCATGACTACCAATTGCGAAGTCTTCCTTTGAATGCCCTTTGTGCCTTCAAAGTGCAAAACTAGTCAAATCGGCATTAGTAGTACTATTAACATACTCTGCAGGGGAATATATGCAAATTCAAGAACAGGTATGCACCTATAGCTATGCTTAACTGTTAGAATCACAGGCTTGTTGAGGTTGAAAGGGACCTCTGGTGGGCACCTGGTTCAATTCCCCTGCTCAAGCAGTGCCACCTAGAGCTGGTTGCCCAGGTCTGTGTTCAGGCAACTTGTGAATATCTCCAAGGAGGGAGGGTCCACAACCTCGCTGGGCAAGCTGTGCCAGTGCTGCATCACCCTTACAGTAAGTGTTTCCTGATGTTCAGAGGGAACCTCCTGTGTTTCGGTTTGCCTTTGGTCCTGTCACCAGGCACCACTGAAAAGAGCCCAGCTCTATCTTCTTCACACCGTCCCCATGAGCCACCTTTTCCCCAGGCTGAACAGCCTCAGCCTTTCCCTCATAGGAGAGATGTTCTAATCCATTAATCAGCTTAGTGGCCCTTCACTGGACTCTCTCCAGTATGTCCATGTATCTCTTATACTGGGGAGCCCAGAACTGGACACAGTACTCCAGGTGTGGCCTCACCAGTACTGAGTAGAGGATAAATGCGCCACTATACAGTACTTCACACTTCAAACGTACACCAGCACTTTCTGCAGAGCAGAAGTGACATAAATAAGAAGTTGTTTTCGTACTTCCAGGTCTTAGGACCAGTATTTCTAAATTTATTTTTCAATTACTGTACAAGATACACTGACAGCAATTATTTTAATAAAACAGCCTGTGTGGTCTATTCACCTATTACATGTGTACATACACATCTGTATTTCATACAGGAAAAAGATATTCAGAAGACCTCAGTTATGCTGAATTTAGTATCATTTTATGCAGAGTCTCAGCTTGCTCCATGTTACCATAGGGTTTAAGTCTTTATTGAATAATTCAACACTATACTTTTCACTGTTGGAACTTTCATTTATGCTGCTATTAGGTTCTCGTCTGACAGACAGCTATGGTCCTTGTAATTCTCTTCTTATCTGGAGAAGTAATTTTATTTTCTTACCCAGTGCTCATGCCAACCATGCATATCATTTCCCTTGTCTCTCCTTCTGTAAAGACATTTTTCCTGACATTTGCCTCTTGGATTTCTTAATTTTAGAGAAGATTCATGCCAGTGACTAGTTAAATCATCTTCAGGTATATACATTCTCCAGCAGCTGTTTCTATTTAACCATGCTTCTTGAACTTCAAGGAATGGTCTCTGTGAGTCCTGTAGGATTTTTTTTTCTACTGATCCAGAAAATCATATATTTACTTGAGTTTTAATATCTTCTCTTTCACACTTGCATAGCCCAGCACAGGTCTTAGTAATTCTTGGATGCAATTTAAAAAGGGTTGCAAGATCAACATGTAAACAAAGAAGTAAAATAATATATGTCTTGTGCACAAAGAAAGCTTAACCCTTTCCACAAACAACCACCAAAGGAAGCCCTGTGAGTGTTATGCAATTCTCAGGAAGTGATCTGAAAAGCAAATAACAATATGACTTTTTTCTTTGAAGACTGCTGTCAGGCATCTATGTCATTTACTAACTGCCCAGGCAAATGGTCCTGATACGTACCATCCTCAAATGATGAATAAGGCTCTCAACATCCTCCTGCCATCTGCAAACACTCAAGCTGACAGGTACCTTCAGAACTCTCAATAATGCTTTGCTGATTTTTATCACATTTAGATCACTGAGATAAAACTTTATCAGAGATGTGTCAGTAAATACAGCAATAAGTAAAATTAGAATTTTATGTATTTCAGATTACATCTCTTCGTGGTTTGTGCTTAAATACATACTTCATCAATCTGTCTGTCGTGAACTGATGTTTTTTATTACATCAGTTCTATATGAGATACATTTTTGATGGAACACAAAATTTGGATATATTCAAGAGACAAGCTTACTAGCAATTTATTCATATTGATTTCAGGGCCATGTAAATGTACATAGGACTCATCCTCTTATCAGAAAATTCCCTGTTATCAAAAGGTTTTCTTCAGATGTTTGCTACTTTGCTTTGATTATATTGATAAAATAACTTAAGAAAACACTCATTTTTAATATTATCATAAATTCTGCCAGGAAATGATCAGGCAGGATCTGAATGTTAAGCAGAGACAGTATACAGAGGTTTCATATTACAAGTTCCTTCACTTTTAAAAACTAAATACTTTGGTAATGGAATAGTTCAACGAAGCATTCATCTGAAATACCCAAGATTAAAAACAGCACAATAATTAATACAACTACTTGTTATGAGGAAATAATATAAATAGGACCAATAAGGAGATGACATTTTGCTCCCTCATAACAAGAACTGAATTTACAGTTCAGGACTTAGAAGGACCTATACTCAATGAATACAGAAAAGGTAAAGCTACTAAGCTTCTATTGGCAGAATTGACAATAAAAAGAAAAGCAGTAACTTTGATCCTAAAAGTAAGTCATATTGAAAGCTGAAAAAAAGTTTTCAAGCAGTAAAAATGAAACAGCTCAATGCTAACAACGTTATTAATTTTTATAACTATATATATTAATGAAAAAATGACATTTGGAAGAAAATTAGAACCAATTCCAGTCTTCTGCACTTCACTTTACCACTTGAGAAAGAATACATTAACCTGCACAACCACAACCAATGTACCGTTGAACTTCTAGTTCAATGCAAGGTCCACCTTACTCTATGAAATAATACCCCAATACACTGTGCAAGACATCCAGTTATTTTATGATACCGGCATTTTAGAACAGCTGTGATCTTTGTTGTAAAAGACTTCTTAAAATCAGGGAAGAAGTTTACAAATGGCAGATAAAATGGGACGTAAAATCATGCAGGAATCTGGTACACATATGCAATCCTGTAGCATACAGAGAGAGCTATCCTGTCAGTCCTCTCCACATCCTAAACTGTCTTTGGCTTGACACCCAATATGGTAGATATTCTCAAAACACATGTGCAGAACTGGAGCTGAGAAAGCGAGAGGTTGACCCACACCTGATCTGAGATCCCTTTCCGGTCTCAGACGTGTTCTGAGCAGCGAGGCAGCATCAGCACATGTATAGCCATGTTCAGGATAGGTTTAACAGAGCTGGGACTTTAAGCATTTCTTGATGCCCAAACACCATTTTTACCTTCCTAGAGTAGCGTATGATTTCCTTGTGGCTCTGTTCTCAACTTCTGGGAGCAGATCTGCAGCCTTGTAGTTCATGAAATATGGGATTCCCCCTGCTTGTAGACCACAGTCATCATTCTAATACACTGACACAGACCTCAGGTCTTGTGAGGCTTTGGTCTTGTCCAGACTGTCTGGAGCCATGTTTTAGTTTATTTAGCTGTAACAGCAATTATAGAACAACCAGGTGACTACTATTCTTTTAGCTTTTGCTAAGATTTCATAGAATCATAGACTCATTTAGGTTGGAAAAGACCCTTAAGATTATTGAGTCCAACTGTAAACCTAACACTGCCAAGTCCACTACTAACCCATATCCCTAAGCACCACATCTAAACATCTTTTAAATACCTCCAGAGATGGTGACTCAACCACTTCCCTGGGCAGCCTGTTCCAATACCTGACAACTCTTTTGGTGAAGAAATTTTTCCTAATATCCAATCTAAACCTCCTCTTGTGCAACAATTGTACAATTGTGTGGTGAAATACTCATATATTTCTGTAACTAACAGATGATAATAACAAATAGTTACTGTAGGGGGTGAACTACTTTTTATACTAAAATAACATCGTATGGAGGAGTACAAGCACGAGATGGCAGCAGGGACTTGGAAGTGTGGGCACAGGATGATACTGGAGGCCAGAGGGCTATAAACAACTCACCAGCGGTCACCTACTGGTTATTGAAGGAATGCAACCTTGGGAGCTGTGCAAAACCAGACATTGTTATACAATGCACCAAAGTAAGAAGTACCCTTTTTTTCAAGATCTGGAGAAGAGAAAAACATCAGGCCTAATAACAACATCCAAAACTAAGATATAAATGATGAAGGGGTCTGTAAGAAAGGAAGAGGTGATAATACGATTCGCGTCATGTTGCTGACAGTCAGCCCCATAGCCTGCTCTGCCAATCACCAGGAATAGCAGTACTCACCTAACAAGGAGAACTGATTACAGGCAGTGAAAGGTAAGGACAAAGATTTTGTTCCTTTGCTGGGATTCCTGGCTCCTCAAATGCTGAATATTTATGTTAACTTATCACTGCAGTTCACATACTTCAAATGCAGTGCATAAATTATTCTGTGTGTTACTGAAAAATAAATGGCATTTTCTTTGTAGTTAGCTATTCCGGACAGAATAAGGTAAATTATGGTTAAATAATTGATGCCTTTGTTGCTGTCTTTTCTAATCCTGTGAGTGGTTAGTGAGAGCAGTGACTCAAATTTCTAATTATGATGGATCTCTCTTGCCTGTGGAAAACAGATCAGAGCATGAAAGAAAACACACCAATTCAGGTAGCTGCTGTCACAAGCTGCATGTAAGATGACATCATCCAGTGCTAAAAGGCTACAAACATGAAATATGCTTTAAAGGTGCATATACCAAATCAGTCTGCTATTGCCTGAGATTGTGAACATGTGTGTTGCTAATAGGCACTGCAAAGATAATTACGGAAAGTTCCACAAGTATTTCCCTGCAATTTTTGCTGTAACAGATCACAAGATACTTCTCGTCTTTTCTCTGGGACACTTCAGAATTACTCAGATCCTTTCAGAATGAACACCGAGTGATCCCTTCACTTCCAAAGCTCTCATCCATACAGTTTCTTAAGTCTTTGCTCAACTTTTCCCCAACCAGTCCCAAACTTTCAGAACCTTGTTGGACTGCTGACAGGATGAAATACATAGCAGTTCACACAGACATTCTTTGCTTCCCATAAGCTATGTGAAGACAGCAGTATAATTCATGTTTCCTGATACATCCCAAAGTCTGACAGTCTCAAATGTTACAGCAGTTGGCTAAAGCTGAATCTCCATTGTGTTTGGAGAGGAGAAAAAGAACAGGAAATAGTTCTGAAGAATTTGCTTCCTTTGAATCATCCTCCACTATTGATGATATCTCTTGACAAATTTTAAGTACGTCTGCACCCAAAAAATCCTTTTGGATTCATTCAGTGTTTCTTGATGCCCAAATATCAGTCGCGACAAAAAAACCCCAAATGTATGACTAATGAATGAGAAGGTTGTAATCAAGTGTGATCTATCATTGACACAGTGATGCCAACAGTCAAGATAAGCAAGCCTCACCCCTGCAGTCCAGGTAGAAACAAAGGCCAAAAGTAAGCAAAATTCATCTCTGTACAACTGTCTCATTCCTTTGCTAGCCATGTGCCGGAGCCCTCTGCAGCAACCCTTTCCTGTAACGAGATAGTCGTGGCACTCTGTTGGATTGCTGAATGACCAAGGATGGATCCTTACAGGAAGCCCTATGAGACGGAAGAGTCATGCTAGATCCAAATATTGCAGAAAAACTCAGACCAGCTTGAATGTGTCCTCTAGGCCTAACACTGACCAGTCCAAAGCAGAAAGCTGATGTTTATCATTTCTGAAATCTCTGACCATCTGTTCTCTAAAGCCTTTCAATATTTATATTCTGCACATGTCTAAGCAACAAGGCCAGCTTTGTAGCTGATTTATAATCCTACTCCCTGAAATTACTTCATTATATTAGGAAAGTAGTCTTAAAAAAAGGGGATGGGAACCCTTTCCCTTTTAAATCGCTGCATCTAACATCTAGAATGTGCCCATCTTTGTTTACTGTTCTGTATGACTGAAACCAAGTCCCTAATGAATATCATTTAATGCCTGCAGTATCCTTACATTGCACTGGTAGAAACATTTAAATTCCCATTTTTGAGATAATTGAAGCTTGGCTTAAACAGGCTCCACAACATTCATTTTGGTCCGGACAAAACAATAATTTTTCTCTTTTTTTAATTCTCAGTGATGCAAAGCTAACACGCCTTCCAGTGCCAGCTACATTTTGTTTTGGGGTTAGTGAAAAATGAAGTAATGCCTTTAAAATGCCTAACAGCTGGTGATGGAGGGCTCATCCAGGAGATTCTCAACACCTGCAGTTCAGCTTTGCCCTAGAGTATTCACCATCTCTGTGTTGAAATATTTACCAGTCCACTGATGGGCAAAACATTGCTTTGCTTTGCCTAGTCTCTTGGATATCCTCAGTTCTTCTTATGTCCTCGTGGATGCTAACAATCTAATCCATTACTAATAACATCAACCCTATAAACTAATGAATGTGATTGCTAACTTATGTCTCAGAGAGTACTTGCTATGCTCAGCATAAAGGTTAACTGTTCTTCGTTTGTCCACAATGCTGTTTTGTTTAGCTAGCCTGTAAAATAAAGCCCATTGTGTTTTCTTTAGCTGCACTCCATGTAATTTGTGTTTGCATGGGGCAACAGGAGGAGTGGCTTTGAATAATGCAAGTTCAAAAGCCCAAGAGTTCTCCACAGAAGCATTCCCCTACTCAGCTTTCCAGGGAATTAGCACAGCTCAATACCTTGCAGCACTGGATCCTAAAATATCCTTCACGCCTCACTGCAATTCATTTGGTGAGTATACATGTACACAGAGACTCAGTTCCTACATGTATCACTGAAAGTGGTTTTAGACTTCATTTCTCAGGGGTTGAATGCCATAGAAACACAGTTAAAAAGCATTTTCCGCACTTATTAACAAAGTCCCTTAGCAGGCCAGTCTCACAGCACAAAATCCACTTAAATACTCTATTGTATATGTATAATAGATTTATGGATGTAAATACCCTTTAGCTTTTATCAGAAATACCAACCAGGCATTAAACACTACTGTTGGGACCTCTGGGTATATCAAACATGGTATTTTAACGGAAGTGGGGGGAGCAAGGAATAATAGTATGACTATCAAAGAAACTGGGAAGGGGGCATCAAACTTTCACAGTCTGTCTCCAGAGAGATAGCTTTACTGCATCAAGTCATCAGACCTGACAGTGCTAGCCAAGGGATATTTATTGTGACACAAAAAGGGGAGACCTTATAGCAGCTTTCCAGTATCTGAAGGGCACCTACAAGAAAGCTGGAGAGGGACTTTTTACAAGGGCATGTAGTGATAGGACAAGGGGCGATGGCTCCAAACTGGAAGAGAGTAGATTTAGATTAGATATTGGGAAGAAATTTCTCAGTATGATGGTTGTGAGGCACTGGAACAAATTGTCCTGGGAAGCTGTGGAGGCCTCATCCCTGGAAGTGTTCAAGGTGAGGTTGGATGGGGCTTTCAGCAGCCTGGTCTAGTGGAAGGTGTCCCTGCCTACGGCAGGGGGGTTGGAACTAGATGATCTTTGAGGTCACTTCCAACCTAAACCATTCTATGATTCTATGAAAAGCAGATTAAAAAATGACTTTTTTATAAGAAAGGGTTTTAAGCTCACTTGTTGCCAGACCTTTTGAACCATATCTACTTTCCAATCTGCAAAATGTTTCAAGGTTTAACACCTACTTGTTTTGTCAAACTTTGTATCAAATGCCAAGACCAGCTGTAGACCATCCTACTCCTATGCCCAGAAACACTGTTCAGCAGAAAGAGAAGGAGATAGCTAATAGCCCTCTTCCTGGTGGGAAAGCCTTTCAAAGGGGAAGGCCAGTCAACACATGAATTTTGAGCAGTACGGTCTCAGGAAGTGAGAAGTTGTCATCTCATAGAGCAAAGAGGATATTACAGCTTCTTGGGCTCCTCAGCCAGGACAAGCTGAGGAGCCTCTGTGATCTGCAATCTGATTGACCCAGCAATTTAGCTTGTTTCATTACTCCTGCTGGCTCTCCCTATTTTTTTAGGGACATTCTCCTTTAATTTTAGGATGTTCCTAATGAGAACCAAAAGCAAGGGGTCCCACCACAGCTCAGCTCTGCCCCCTTGTGCATACAGTCTTACAGTATGACCACATACTGGCTACCATGTTACTCCATATCAAGTCATTTCCTTCAATACAGAGCTTGCTTGCAGCTGAAAAAAAAAAAAACCAAAATGTATTTTGGTGTCACCTGCCTTCAGCGTTGCAACAGTATGCAGTTTTACAGCACTAGCGAGCAACAGCCACAGAAGCAAAGGGGGCCAGTGCAGGTCCAAGTGGCCAGGAATGCTTCCAGGGTTTGTGGGTAGGCGATGAGGTCCCACACTTTCTTCTCCTACTAAAGGAAGGAAGGATCTACCCTGCCAGCAGACAGCATTTTGTCATATAACACAGATAGGGGGTGTCAGAGCCCCATCAGGACTGCTGTCTCTTGCTGCACGGCAAGCAGGGAGTGCTCACCTTTGGCATGACTGCGGGGTTCAGGAAGGCAGCTATAGGGCAGGGATACACCGCGTGCTGCTCTCTTTATTTTGTTGCCTAAGTTGGTTATGCTTGAAGCCAGCTCTGCTTCTACATTATTGGCCTGGAAGATGAGCAGTGTGTTGTGGGAAAAGCTTCTCCTTCAACAGGTACGCAGAGTGAAAACGTAAAGCACACATAATTGATGGGGGATGATACTGCAAGGTCTGGATACAGAGGGGAAAATCCTTCCAGCTCCACACCTTATGGTTCTAATCCTGCACCAGAAGGTGAATCTGAATCAAGATCCTGAAATCCCCTGCTCTTCTGAAATTGTTATCTGTTCATAATAATAGTCCTGTTCTCTTGGAAGTACCCCGGAGTACAGACAGCTTCAGCAGTTTTACATAAAGACAGTTCCGAAATCCCTCACAAGCTAGGGAAACAGACACAGCTTTTCTTTTGCATGGATACTAAGAATTCACAGGTATCTCTGGAGGGAAAAAAGAAAACAGACTTTAAATCTCTCACTGGCCCATCTGTGAGATAAAGAGTTTCCCTTCTTGCTGCCAGAGAACTCAAACTCAAAATAGTCTGTTCAGACTCACTTCAATAGGAGAAAAAAAAAAAAAATGAATAAACTGAAAAACTCAGACCTTTTGCAGGCAAAGAGCAAATGAAAAAATGGCGAGTCTAGCAAATTCCCATCCCACAGCCTGCTGATAGCAGTGCCCTTCTCTTGTTATTGTCCTCACTTAGTTTCTGGGCTATCCAGTCTTCTGATACCCAGTTCTCCCTGTCTGAAATCCACTGACATTGCCTTAGTCATGCATATCCAAGTCTAACTCTACCTGCCCATGCAGGTTTCACACACACCACTGGAGAGTGCAACACAGAGTTGTTCAACCCTATGAAGTCCGCTTTGGTTCAGCAAAGCTTATTATTTCAGTCTTAGTAATATGACAGACATCGTACAATGTCTTCTGCTCCATTCTAGTTAGTAACTCAGAACGATAGGGAAGGTGAGAAGACATTCCCCAGCTGGTACGGCTGAACCGCATCTGGAGACAGGAGGTAGAGCTGCTGGACTCAAACTTACTCTCATCACCCAGACTTCTCAAGTTCTTCCCTCTCTCCTAGCACGTGAGGTATCATCAGGTGATAAAAAGAGCAGCTCACATAACAATAGGAAGAACTGCAGTAACAGGCTACAATAACAGTATTAGGCTGCTCCAGGTGTCTTGTAGCTGCATGTCATTGCATATGAGGCCTCATCCTGCTACATTTTCAGCAGTGCACCTCCACTACTCACTGGCAGATAGCAGATTAGGTCAATCGGTGTATCTGGAGGAACCTGGACAGGGAAACTAAATGTATTCCACTGATGCAGATGAGTGAGATGCAAGTGTAACTGCAGGAAGGTGCTGGGCAGGAGCTAGATGTGAATGGCCTGCTCTCAGGGTATGAAATTTTCAAGGCAAAGAAAAAGTGAAAAGAAAGATCAGCAGTACTTTGACTTTTCCTCAGACAAATCCTTTTGAGGATTGTGAGGATTTGTTCCCCTACCATATAACCAGTGCTGTTCCTTTGCTGATTTTATTAGCTTCATGGCTGGACCAGCAGAAGTAGTTTCAGCTATCTTTGCATAACATAATATGTAATCAACTACTCAGGGCAGATCCTCAATGCATTTGGGGCAATTCAGTACATGAAGTGCATATAGTGGCCAGGATAAAGGTACAGCGGGGTGTTGTACAAAAAAAACAGGGTTACTTAGGACAAAGGACAAAGCTGAATTCAGAAAAAATAAGCAGAGCAGAATCAAGCCAGGACATGATTTGTCTCTGATAATTTCTCTTCCCCAGCCTGCCACCTCACCCTCTGGCAAAGCAGAAAGCCTTGGTTAAGGACTCTTATGGTCTACTTTTCTGTGCTACTGCAGGGAACAACCACAAGGAAAAGCTAAGTTGGTCCCTGTGTCCATGCGTCAGTCCAGTACAATGCCCCACCGCACATAACACTCTCACCAACTTAGGAGTGACTGCCTTGTCTCCTATGTCTCCATATAGTTGAGAATTCCTGAGGAATCTAGAGTTTCATAGTAGGTCACAGCAGATGGGTATTACTGGAAAGATGCTAAAGAGGCCTGTGAATCATTGCCAAACTGAGCGTGTTCCTGGGGGGAGACACAAACAGCCCGGGATGCCCTCACATGAATTACCCGCTGGCAACTGCCCAGTGGCCACTATGCTCAGAACCACTGCCTCCAACGGCTGCTCGCAGGGCACAATTAACGATACATCCATGAGGGGAATTTGCTTGACTAGGCAAAGAGATGCAATAAAAGGTGGCTTCTTGTGTCAATGCAGGGAGATGATACCATCTAAGTGAGCTTCAGTATGGGCCACTTACAAGCTCACTGCAGCCACTGACTAAGTGACATAGTTCTCACCATCGCTGCAGCAACTAAGATAAACCTGAAGAAGGCTCGTTTGATGATAGCTGTTGATGACAGAAGCGCTGCTACAGCGGGCCTTGTTAATCATCAGTGGCTATGGAGGCAGAAGACCCCTGTGACCTGGCATTAATCCCAGCAGTATTCGTCTATTTAAAGAAAAAGTTAGCTATAAACTGTTGACAGTGCCGCAGCCATTAGAGTGGAAAAAAATGAGAATTTGTTCTCCGGCCTGGAACGGAACATGGGTCAACTTCAAGGCAATTTGATGGCTTTGAATGTGAATGAAGAGCAAATTTTCCAGAATGGTGTCATCTGAGGGCTCTGAGCAGATGGACAACAGCATGTGTTGGAGAATACTGTTAGTATAGTGCCAAGAGGAAATGTTCCTCTGAATATTAAAAATAAGTTATCCAAAAAATCAGCCAGGAACCTTAAATCTGTACATTTCAGATACCCCTGAAGGCCTTCCACAAGGAAAATATTGTATATGTCATTTAATTAGACTCTGGACTGACTTAGGCATGTGTTCTCACATTAGTTAACTGCACTGAAGCAAGTAAGTTTGCCATTAGAGCAAGGATAGAGTATGCTCAGATGTTTGCAGGATTAGTCTTGCAGACTGTCCGGCTCAGGAACTAAGACTTCAAACTGCCTCTAGACAAACAAGTTTACTAAAATACTGGGACTACAAACAGTCGTATTAGCATCTGTACGCATCTAAAACCCACACATGCCCTGAAGCTGGTTTTGCCTCTGGGATGCACAAGGAAATGGAACAACTTGGCAAGTGAGCGTGACTGCATTGCAGTGACCAGATGTGATTTAATTGTTCACAATGTCACACGGATCAGCCCTGAAGTAACGTTGATTGGAGATGCAGAGATGATCATTAAACTGCTTCTTAGACCAAGACAACTTAATCATATTTCCCGTTGGCTCCTTTTCCTTCCGAAGACAAAGTATTACTCTCAACAACAGTCATCAGTAGCCCTGACATTCTGGCAATACTTAAATACTGTCATCTCTTGTAAGCATGTCACTAAAAAAGCAGAGGAAAGCTTCAGTACAATCGTTAAGTGTCTTCTGAAAGCTAAAATAAAATTAATCTTTTCCCTTTTCTTAATAAAAAGCAGGACTGAAACAGAAATACCGCCAAGTTTCATTTTAGTCGCAGCACTGTTTCTCCAAGTTGCCAGCTTTTTATTCTTCGCTGGTTTGTTGGTGCTTTTTAATCCTCAGATTGACAAACCTGGTTATCTGTATAGCTTCATCAGGTAATCGATGATTTCAGATAATAGTTAAGCTTAACTTAAACCTCATATGTCTGTAAACACATCAGCTTTGCAAGCAGCTTGCTTTTCTTCACTTCCTAATTAAAATCTGAAAATGCACTCTGGATCCCAAAAGGGCTTTTTAATCATATTTTAATTTTATGGCTCAAAAAGGTACTTACAGAGTATACTACAATCAGAGTTAATTACAATAACTCCTTGCAATCAAGGTCCCACCCATTTTCAGATGCGTATCATAATGTCACTGATCTCACATGAAAATTAACAGGACTAAGAGTTTTGGAAATACAAGGTTGATACCCAGTGTCATCTGTTGCACTGTTCACACTCCCAAATTAATTAGCTGCAGCAGTTTTATGGAATCGTGGTTTGTCCTTGCACTTGTTTTTTTTTTTTTCTCTAGGCCTACACACTTGACTACACCTCCTTGTAACTATCACTATTAGTTTACCACTGATAATTCTAAAGCTATTTAAAATTACATGTTCTGCTGCTTTAATTTCCTTTAAAGGTAAGTATCTATTTCATGATCACATATTCTTTCTTTGTCATCATTCTGTATAGGAATGTTTTGATGGAAACAATGAGAAACCCAGTGAAACACAATCAATAAATATATTCCCACGGACAAGTCTGCTTTTTTTTTTTCACTCATAGGACTCTTGTTAAGAAATCACATTGATCCAAAAATTCTGTATAAAATGTAGATTGATAGACTGGGCAAAGAAGGTAGGTGGGTAATTCCTTATGCTGGTCTATGAGAAGGGCAAATCAATGCTTTTATTCAGTTGTTCAAATAGTGAAAAAGACTGTGTGAATTCATATATGATAGGCATGTTAAGACTACAGGTACGGTGCTTGCAGGGTAAGCCTGAACTGGCATAAAATTAGCTAACTGAAGATGTCTGTGGGAAATTTACACTCTTCTCACAATTTATACTCTTCTTAAAGGTCCTGACAAACTGTAGGTTGAGACCCAGTCCTTGAAACAGTGAAAATAAGTAAGTCATCATAACAAAGGGAAATAGATTCAAGTTTCAGATTACAAGGGTATCCAAAGGTGATCATGGATTGAAGGTCTGATTTGTAACTGCTTTTAAACTGCCTCCCTGCCAAAAAGAAAGGGTGAACCCCGACCACTAAGGTGCAGCCAACTTCCCCAACCAGAAAACGTAAGCCTACCAGAAACAGGTTTGCTTTTCTTAGCTTTTGCAGTAGTTATTTTTAAAGAGACTACATAGACTTCCAGGCTTCTATAGAAGCTCACTGGAAACTGTAGAATCTCACTGGACTGAATAGACCCCCCACCTGAATTTCAATGTAGCCCAAGAAGATTTTCAGCAAAGCTTGATCCTGTTCTCCTTGTTGTAAACTGGAGTTGAATCTTCAACAAAAACAGAAAACATAAAGTATTTTTAAAGGCCAAATTTGTTTCAGTGTTTGGGAAAACAGTAATTGCACTATCTACAAAAAGTAACCCATTATACGGTATTAAAATGTAAAATGAGTCCTGTAGGAAAGTACAGTCCTGTGGTACAGGGTGGTACAGTGGAAAAGTACTGAACTATGCATAGCTATGCGCCTGTAGTAGGACCTTCCAGCTCACCTGAAACATTCTTTGAGATGATATGGCTCTCCTGGGACAAAATGAACTGTACATGTGAGTAACGCATATAATTCTTAGAAAGCACCGAGTCACATTTCTTATGGGAAGCTGATGCAGTTCTTTGCCCGATAAACAAACCACTGCTAAACCATTAGATGTCTCAAATAGCAAGTTCTGCCATGGAAACTGCATGGAAATAACCAATGGATTTTTAAAAATGAAGGATTCTTTCCCCTGCAGATGCAAAACGCCACTCAAAAAGCAAATCTGAATGAGGACAAAAATCCTCACTCTTCTCAGAATTCACACTCCTGCAATCTCTGCTTTTAGCTGTGCTGAAGTGCAAGGCACAAGTGAAGCTAACGGTTAGCACCAAAAAAAAGGCCGAATGCGATGTTCTGGACCAGTCCTAAGGTGCGATTTAGGGTCCTGAAAGTTCTCTGTACCTGTAATCTTCTCTGAAATAATCTGGAGTTTCATGCAATGTGCAAACATGATCAAACTGTGCTTGATGGGAGAACGACTACTACAGCTGATCATCCTGCAAATAGTGTGCAGCATTCCCCAGAGCTATCAAGTTGATACAAAAGCAGTGGAGTAACACATTGCATTTAACAAAAAGGGGCACAAACAAGGTATAAGTATAGTATATTATATAAATTCTCTATTTTGTAGCCTCGGGGTGAAATAAAGCAGCTGCGCAACAAACTTTCCAATATCAAGCTGGATGTGAAGAGTCCTGCAGCAAACAAATTTCATGGGAAAGGTAGGTAGGAACCCAAATGTAAGTACCTAAGGGGAAATTTAGCCCTGACAAGACATTTAGTCCAATGACTAATATCCAGAATACAGCTAAAAGATGTAACACAGTGCTATGTAACACACACACAAATTAGCCATGCCACTGTGGTACAGCTTCTTGCCACACACCTCTGTAGCCACCAGAAACCGGGTTTCCACCTCCGTTAGAGGTGGCTCTGGTACTGAAGCTAACAGCTCATTTACCACAGTATCGCAGCCATGGGGCAGCATCCCAGTTCCAGTGAGTTAATTATCTCATGCAAAGCTTAGGACAAGGGGAGATGTGCTACTCTGGCAGCCAATGAGCGTGTTCAGAGCTGTGCTGGGTTTTTCCGCACTACGTTGCACTGTGCTGTGTAGAAATAATTCTCTGGCCCTTGTAGCACCAATTCTTGAGGGAACCCAAAGGGTCATAAAAGTCACGAGAGTAATAGATCACAATTGTTATCTCATCTAACCTCCTGAATACCTCAGCCATTCTATTTTTCTTTAGAAGTTAGATGAAAGCAAGCCTTTTAGAAAGACTCTGATTTTTGTTAAGATTTCAAGCAACGTGAGTAATTGGTCCCTATGTTATCCTTATTGCTAGAACAGTACATCTTAGTCAAGGTTGAATCTGTTTAACTTCTAGTCATGGGATCACCTTATGTCATAAGACTATAAATTTAAAGACTATAAATCCTTCCACTATTACACCTCTTCCATATACATGGACCTACACACAGTGATTCAGTACCTTCTTACCCTTTTCTTTGATAAGCTTTGACTGAGGTCCTTAAACCTCATGTCAAAGCTGATTTTTCCATCTTGAAAGGAAAACACCAGATCCGGACACAGTATTCCAGTCAGTTGTTTTATGGATGCTGTGCATACAAGAAAGATCATTTCCCTGGTTCTATTTGCCATTCTTTTTTTTACATATTCAAGGATCACATCAGCCCTTTTGGCAACATCACACCAAGACCTTAATGTTGAGACAGATACATAAGAACACCCCTCCCAAAAACAATCTCTAGTCCTGGAAGTAACCATTGCGTTCTTCATCACTTGCTTGCAGCAGCATTAAAACACATTATTTTTCAAATGTAAAAATTTAGTCCAGCTATTCAGAGATTTTTTATGAGTAATTTGGACACTTTATTACAGAACCATAGAATAATTTAGGTTGAAAAGGACCTGAAGAATATCCAGTTCAACCTCTTGCTCAAAGCACGGCTAACTTGACGGTAGGAGCAGGTTGCCCAGGTTCTTTCCCATTCAGGCTTGAAAAACTTGAAGGATGAAGATTTCACAGCCTCTATGGACAACTTGTTTCAAGGTTCACCCACTTCCATGGTGAATTTTTTTTTTTTATAACCTGTGTTATCTAAAAGCACAGCCACCAAAGCCTCTATATCCACATTTTAGATCTTTGAACAAAAGCAAATTTTGCTTAAAAATTTAGCTAGAAAAAGTTTCCAAGCATCCCATTAGCAATAGCGTTGTTCACTGGCACCTGACCACTGACTACATGTTGAAGATGTGTCAGTAAACCAGTTTCCCATCCATATGATATAAAATCTCTTAATTCAGTCTAGTTCCATTGGTTCCATTAGCTCAATAAACATCATGTGAATTAAAAGCTCTAATTCAGCCCAAGGAATCAAGAAGAGGACTGGGAGTCAGACCAGTTGTTTCCGTTTAAAGTACCTGGTCCTTCCTTCCAAGACGGCAGGCTGGCTGGCGCTCATTCTCTCTGACTGCTAACTTTTGCTATGAGAGTCCACTATTTCTCCTGGTAATCGGCCCTGGAAAGCAAGAGCTACTGCACGGCTCCCTGCCTCGTTCCACACCCCTTTCTCCAGTTGGTGAATTCAGCTGGACAACTTCTGCAATTTTCCCAGTTCAGACACTTACAATATTCCTCAGCTAGGTCTTTAACATTCTCAAGTATTAACTATACAGCTATGCTGATTAGGAAATGTTTAATTTCAGCAAATGCTGCTTTTCATCTTCCTTGAGAGGAGCTAATACTCCCATTCAAGTCTCTCATCCAAGTGCCAGTTAGCTCCTGTGGTAGAGCACACAAAATCTGACCAGCGGTAGATAGAAAATGGATAAAGGAAGAAGTAGCTTACTGCTTTCCACAGGCACCCTGCTCAAACCCAAACATTCATTTTCCTGAAGTTATATGTTTCTAAAAAAGTTATATATTGGGCAATAGCACTACACGTTTATTAATAGAGAAGTTATCATTATAACTGTATTTTGCTTCAAAATGTCTGTTCACAAGATGGCAGTTTAAAAGAGCAAGTCTGAGGGCTATGAAGTCCTATGTGGAAAGCAACCTGGTCGGGTAATTAACTTGGCACCTTGCTTTTAATATTATTTAAACACACTTTTATATCTGTAATAGATTTTTTTTCAAGTGTCATAACAGTTCGGGAGTTGTCACATTAGGTTGTTATAGCTCCAAATGCGTACTTCTTCTCTGTTCAGGACTACGAATCCAATATACAGTAATGTGACTGCTTAAGAGGAGCTGTTGCACTTTATGTCAATCCAGCTGCTACGCAAGTACATAAAATCTGCATAATAAAAGCCTTATGATAATTTTGATTTTAATAACTGACTGCTTGCCAGGAACTGATCTCTTGACTTTGATATTTTAGCCAATTGAAACATTTTCTTGTCAAGACACTCAAATGGACTACTGTTTATTGTTTATTAATTAGATAAACTTGTGCTGAATTCAGTTTATCAGAAGAAGTGGGTGGTTCATATATATTATTTAAACTTAAACTCTCATTTTAAAGCTGCCGGATGTATTTTTAATCTGCTCTGGACACTTTTAATGGCAAAATTTCCACAGCTTCCCTAATTACCTATACTAGTGCTTAACTTCCCTTGCAGTTGAAAGCTTTCATTGATATGCAACCTTGAACCGCCGTACTTTCAAGTCCCCTGTGGTTCGTGAGATCTCGGGTAGGTGAGGAGAAGAGCGCTGCTGCCTTCCCCTTGGAGTGATGACGCTCCACCGTGTCCCAGCGCTCCTTGGGCAAACACTAGACTGCAGGTACTACACAGGGCAATAGTCAAAGAGGACACCGTTCTTTGCTCAGTCATTCCTCTCCACCGTTGTTCCCAGTAGGGAAGGCAACAGAAACTCTGTGGGACTCTGCCAGATCTTTCTCGGACGGCAGCTGACCAGGTTCCTTTCACTGCACGCGAAGGACGAGGGCCGGCAACCAGAGGGCTGCCAGCAAACTCGGCAGAGCTCTAGTGCGAAAACTCCACCTTCACGGACGGTCTTCTGCGAAGGCCTCCAAGCGCACGCTCGCTGCAGCGGATCGGCACGAGGCGGCCACCACATGTCCGTGACCGACCTCCCAGTCTGCAACCGTGAGGGCTCACCCCCCACGCCGCCGAGACGCGCCGGGTGCGCTTTATGACAGGAGGACGTTGGGTTTCTTGCGGATGGCCGGGCCGGGCCGCACCCAGCAGGTAGGAAAGAGGTGACGGACGGACCGATGGCGAGACCGACAGTTTGGTCCGTCCAAAAGGGCCGCTCCGGGACACCTCTCTCCGGCCGAGGCCCTGCGCCGGGGCCAGGCCGCTCCTCTCCCGCCTTTCATCCCCTGCTGCCAGCCCCGGGAGCGGTGCCTCACCCCGACACACCGTCCCGCCTGGCCGCTCACCAGACCCTCAGCCCAGGGACGGGGCGGCGCGGCCCGCCCCACCGCCCCCGGCCCGGGCGAGGCCGAGCCGCCGGATCCGGCCCTCGACCGTCCT
>VZSZ01003862.1:93331-167627 GCA_013398815.1 Ibidorhyncha struthersii
GTGTGTGCGGGGAAGGGAGCGGTGGTGGCAGTTTGTTAATGATGTTACCCTACAGAACAGCGCGTCTGCTTGTACCTGTCGACAACTGCTCGGTCCGGGTAGGGAGAGCGGGTGGTGTTTTGCTGGCCTTGAGACTGACTGAGTCAGTAACCTTACCGAGGTAATGTCAGAGGGTGCTGAAATCGTGAAGTTCCGTCAACATTCAGCTTTTGCCTCCAGGCTGTAAAAATCGGACTTCTCCCTCGCCATGCATTTGTGCCCCTAATAAGGCTCAGCAGAAACGTTATTAGATTTCTGTGGGTTACAGAGGAGAGTAACTTGCCGTCCTGATTTGTTTTGCTTCTTCGGCTCCATCAGTTAGAGAGGTCCAACAGCTCCCGATACAGCATCCTGAATTGCCAGGGCATCCTTCCTTCCTTGTAACTTGCACCCAGAGGCTCCAAGAGGCTCCCAGCACATGTAAATCTTGTACTCTGGAAAGCGTGATTGAGGCCAGTGCCTTCATTTTTTAAATATTTGGGTTTTTTTTCCAGAGGATTAAAATGGGCTTTCAAAGCAAGATAGAGCTTCTTGCTGTAAAACCTATGCAAAAGAAACCTGATGAACTGAGTTTCAAAATGATAAAGGAGAGGCAGGCACCTTTACTGGAACCCAGCTGAGAGCAAAACAGCCCACAGAGTACTGAAAATACAGTTTGCTGAATGGCTTAAATTCCAACATTAGTAGAAAAGGAGAATCTGAAGTTATTCTTACTGAAATAACAAAGCGCACTTTAAATTAAACTGCTCAGAAATCCGCTGTGTAATCTACAGTTTCACCCTAATACTGTTTTCAGTAAGCAGGACAAATCTATTTCCTGGCAAAGGGCTGAACAGATGGCAATCCATTAGCAAACCTGGCTTTTCAAAGGAAAGTATTGCTATTTCAGAATTACACATTCCTTTTCATTACTAAGACTATGCTTTAAAAAATTCACAATACACAAAAATGCAAATTAGTCCCAATTTAAATATAAGCATCTGTTGTCTGTGTCCAGGATATGCCTAACCATTTGGCAGCGGTGCCAACATTACAGTCTCCCTGGTTGTCAGCCAAGGCCGATATTAGTGCGAGGGAGGTAAAACATCACAGAATGATAGGATGTGACGTGCAAAAGGAAAATACAGATGAGAAGAAAGAGATTTAAGTGCTGCACCTGGCCTGCAGATGGCCATTTCGTCAGAGGGATACACTTTCTCACCTATAACATGTTGCTGCTACGTCAACTGAAGTGGGTAAGCTGACGCAGCCCCAGAAGCAACTAGGCCAAGGCCAGTGCTTCCAGATATTTCCTCTTTAGTCTTTCTTTCACAACCATAGAAGAAGGAAGGTGCTACATGGTGAGATTTTCCAGATTTCTGTTGCTTTTATTAAAGCAGACGCAGCTATGTTTACTGTCACTGTGCTTTGCACAGCTCCGCTGTGATCTAGGCGCAGCCCTGAAAAGTCTTGTACACTCATATCCACTTTGCCATGTCCCACAGAGAGCTCAGCACAGCGAGAAAACAGCGAGCGTTTCAGGAGAGGCAGCATTAATAACCTTGCATTGCTGAGGGAATTGCTGCTTGATCTCTGGCCAGGAAGTGTTCTGCATTTCACCCTGCTAAGGATCTCCCAAACAGTAAAACATCATATAGATGCATACATCAGAAGTCTGAATTACACTCTGATGTCGTCTCTTCCTGGACAAAACATATACACTGTATTCTAGTACGGAGATGGGAGCTTTCTTAAAGCCTGACATAAATGGAATTCAAAACCTGTATGGTACAATGAATTACCATTTAAAGGTGAAGGGCATGTTGTGTGTGAATGATTGAAAGCCAATTACATTCTGGAAGATTACTTCAGTCCAAAGCACAGGAATTAATTTCCTTAATTCCTGTCATCATGTGCCTTTCTACCTGCAAAAATGTGTGCAGGTTCCATTAGGGCTCTTTAATATGTGGAACAAGTTCACAAAATAATTGAAATTTTAATCACTTACAATTTAATCTCAAAGGCTTTTGCCTGACCTTTGCGTGGTGCTCTGCTGGGAGGAGGGGAAGGAATCAGCAACTGTTTCAGGGAGGAAATGTAAAGCAATGGAGCTACATGTGGGTACCTCTTCGGGAGGGTGGCCCCAGCGTTTGGGAGCTCTGGGAGGGGGAAGAGCCTACCTGCGGGGCATCTTCCAACAGCCAAGTAAGTCTTCTCTGTAAAAATAGTGCACCCTTCTTATCTTTATTGCAAATGTCTTACAGCCTGAATCAATACCACCCCATCAGTAATCCCTGGTGCCCATCAGAGCTAACTGTTTTTTTTTTTTTTTAGCCCAGTTGAGAGTTGATGTTAGAAATTTTGAAAACTATACCTTTTTGTAGGTTGCAATGAAAAGTTACGGTGGTACCTTTCATAAAATGACAAGCAAAAAAGTAAGGCTAGGACTTTTTTTTCTTCTTTCATTTTATCTTCAAGGTTAGGGATTTTTAAGTATGTTCCCAGTTTAATTTACCTCCATTAAAAAAACCTAAAGTGGTCACTCGAAACCAAAAGGGAGGTGTTTAAAAAACACCTATACAATTATTTTTTAATTCTTCCACATGTATTTCTTTATCAAGAACTTGGTTGGCACTGATTTTGGTTACAAACAGCTTTGATTGCAGTTAGTTGGCGTTTTCCAACAGTATTTGTTTGAATTGGCAATACCACTCATCATATCTTGCATCTCATCCTGCTCCGCATGGGACAGGCAGCGCTGCTTTTGCCTCTCCTCTCAGTGTCCTTTGTCTTCCACAGAGGCATTGCCTCAGCCTACCCCGTGACCAGCAATTGCTGCCTTCCCCTTTATTATCCAGAGCCCCACGTCTCCCTCACATGCCATCTTCTGTTGCCCAGTTCTTCTCAATGTCTTGGCACAGTTAACTCCATCGCTCTGTGCATTGCCCGTAACCCTTATGCATTTTCACTGTTCAGCAACCCAATTTCCTCTTCTAATCCTCTGTTTTTCTGCTGTCCCATGACTGTTGCCATCTCGTATATCCATGTGTGCATAGAAGGGTCTACAGCACAAGTCTTATGAGGAGTGGCTGAGGGAACTGGGGTTGTTTAGCCTGGAGAAAAGGAGGCTGAGGGGAGACCTTATTGCTCTCTACAACTACCTGAAAGGAGGTTGTAGAGAGGTGGGTGGTAGGATGAGAGGAAACAGCCTCAAGTCGCACCAGGGGAGGTTTAGATTGGATAGCAGGAAAAATTTCTTCACCAAAAGGGTTGTTGAGCATTGGCACAGGCTGCCTAGGGAAGTGGTTGAGTTACCGTCCCTGGAGGTATTTAAAAGATGTGTAGATATGGCACTTAGGGATATGGTTTAATGGTGGACTTGGCAGTGTTCGGTTTACGGTTGGACTCGATGATCTTAAGGGTCTTTTCCAACCTATACAGCTCTATGATTCTATNGCAGGAAAAATTTCTTCACCAAAAGGGTTGTTGAGCATTGGCACAGGCTGCCTAGGGAAGTGGTTGAGTTACCGTCCCTGGAGGTATTTAAAAGATGTGTAGATATGGCACTTAGGGATATGGTTTAATGGTGGACTTGGCAGTGTTCGGTTTACGGTTGGACTCGATGATCTTAAGGGTCTTTTCCAACCTATACAGCTCTATGATTCTATGTCGCAGGTGGTGCATACACATCCAGCAGCTCTGCTCTTCTCCAAGTGCGGCATCATCCCTTTCAGCCAGTTCAGCCTCCTCACAGTTCTCCGAGAACCTCCCTTGAGTTCCTGTGTGCCGCAGGTACACATTGTGAGCAATTAGAAATTAAAGGAAGCTTGTTGTGAGTGTGATCACTTAAAGGGTGTGTTAGCACACTCCGATGGAAGCATTTTCTGCAAGTACCATTGCGCTCCCAGAAATATGTTGGGAGGGAATAGATTTCTGTGCTTCCCTTGGCACTCATTTTAGGAGTGGTCATATGGAGGCCTGCAAATTGAAGCAGACATCTTTCTAGCTATGCATAATAGATGTTCCACTCTTATCTGAACTTCTTTATTTTGTTAAATGTCTGGCAAATTTTTCATAAAGCTTATCTTACTTAGAATTTTACTTGTGCTCTTCCCTCCAAGATGAAAATCTGCTCTGAAAGAAAACTGACCATGTATTTGCTCAGATGATTGCTGCAAAACCTCAGTCCCTGTTCCTCTCTGCATAGGACGATGAAAGTGGCAGCTTTGAAAGGGCACTTTTCAAAAGTTCTTCTTGTTTTTGAAGATATTATACAATTAGCCTGTGAAAAGACCATCTCATGATTAAGAGCAAGGGAATATCTTTTCATGTGAAGGGGGGCTTTCAACTGTCTTTTTTTAATAATCCATGTCCTATTACGTTTTTCCTCATATAGTTACTATTCATGTCACTTCTTCATGTGACTGAGGATAAAAGAAGAAATTTGAATAGACTGAATATACAGTGCCAATATTTTAATCCCTGTGAAGTTTCATAACAAGGTCATAGCTATTGGCTATTGACAACGAAATTTCTTGCTTTCAAATATATCCTTGGAAACTGGAAAGATGTTTTGCTATTGAGCTGTAACGCGTAACTGAGCTGTGTTGTTTTTTTATGAATTCAAACAAATATTTTTCCAGTGGAGCGGATATCCCAAAACTTCCTGAAAATCCTTTGTAAAGCATGATGTTCAGTGACAATAAATAAGAATACGAATGGGCTTGGAATCACCATCAGCTGTTAGAGGTGGTAGACAAACTCTATCATGTGGTACTGGATGGTGCCTGACCATTAATATATATTTTTATTGCTAGAGTACTCCTCCTTCCTTCTTCCTCTCCTCTTCTTGTCATTTTTCTTCGTATTACATTCTCACAACCTGCATAAATGGTGTTTTTTCCCTGTCTGTAACCATATATATGTATATAACAGAAATTGTACTGAATGTAAGTTGTGGTAGACTGTGTGTGTATTAGTATAATGTATATTATCTTGGAAAAAAACATATAACGTACTTACCAGGAAGAGAAAATCAGATTCATACAGTGTGAAATACAGTCCTTGACAGAGGTGCAGCATAAGGCCACATCTCTCTCACAGGGGGTGAAGCCCCATGGAGCAGTGCTAAGCGATGTGCTGCTCCCCGCCTGGCTCCCTGTCTGTCATGGGGATGTCTTCCCTTGCTCTTCAGCCTAGTGTGCTAAAATTGAAAAATACGTCTGCAAGTGCCACACACTTTAAGTCTAACATTTCTCTGTTTGGTATGCCAACTGACAACATATAAATAACCAAATTCATTCTTCCAAGAAAAAAAAAAAAAAGCCCTATTGTTTGTAGGAACAGAAAAAAAGCGATAATTCTGTTCACAGACTGAAGTGTTTGGGGTTCTTTTTACATCAGTGTGTCAACATTTATTTGATTTTTTTTTTATGTATTTTTATGAAGGAATGGATTAAGGTAAGCGGATTGAGCTGCTGATTTACGGGTGATGACTAGGGACATTTTGTGAGGAACCGTGCGGTTGAAGCATTGGTTAGTTAAGCGTGCAGTTCAGCTGTACCTCCCGGAGCTCTGGAGCTGGAGTAGGAGCAAGTACCTACCTACCTGTCATCTTTGGTTTCCATGAGCGGTGTAACAATGTATAGCTTGAAAAGTTAAATGCACATGTCTAGCTTAAATGTCTTCAGGCATGTGGGCCTGACCTGAAGAGGTGCTGGGGCACATGGCGGCACAGGAGCACAACCCTTCGGCCGGCCTCACCCTCCCAGATGGTCATCAGAGAGCTGCGCCCATACACAGACACATGGAAACGTCTCGTACAAAGCTCATGCCATCTTTTAACATTAAGTCACCTTTGTGGAGTGTAGAGGGGGAATACCTTAAATTTCCAGCCATGTTTCCTTCAGAAACAGGTAGCTGATAATAAGGTGGATCTCTGCAGAAGCTGGATCAGGAAATGTTTGTGAGGTGCCTTTGAGAGAGCGGCCAGGCTCATGGTCAGCCAGTGCCTGTGCAGGGACGTTGTGTTCCTCCTGCTCTGTCAGGCTGAAAATATTCTTAGGACATGGTAGCAGTGAAGTAATGATTTCAGTCTATCTGAATTTATCCTGTGTAGAGCAATGTGGTAAGCTGAGCTCGCCTGCGTGTGTCCTGCTTCCGATCCTTCAAAGGGGACCTGCTCCTGCAGCTGGGTGAAGTGGATGGAGGCTTTGACAAGCCTCTGCACAGGTGTGGGATTCACCATTTGCAACAAGTTGCAAGTCTCCTAAACACTCTTAGAATGCTGTTAGAAAACACAAGGGATGCTATTTTTGTATATAGTAAATGTATACTCTCTGTGTGCAGATAATGTTGAAAAAGAAAGATTTATTTTATAAATAACATACCCATGCTGGATCCTGCAAACTTCTGTTTCACACTGATGTCTGAGAGACATTTGTGTAAGTACAGAAAAAAAGGATTAACCTCTTAATGTGATTGTAAGTAAACAATTTGCTTAATTCCATCATACAGCTTGAGTTGGACCCCTCTGATGGTGTTATCAGACAGAAACTTTTTTTAAAAATGTGACAAGTTACTGAAGTCATTAGCTTTGTACAGAGGATAATTTGTCCTTTGCATTCCCTGTTTCAGGACACATACATGAACATCTCTCTGTAACACAGATGACACTCATGCAAGTGCAAAAAGATATAAATACAAGCTTTTGGCTGTCCTGTGTTATTCAGATACAAAATAATGTTCTTGCAGGTAATGCAATAGAATTTGAAATATGAACTATGCAAAACTATTGATTTTAGTTACTCATTAAAAGCACAAATAATGAGAAGCTGATTTAAGAGGAAGCCAAGCAAACGCCTGTAGATAGTGTTTTGAGAAGCACGAAATTGTAAATTTGTAAGTCTGCCTTCCGTCATGCACAGTTAATTTGTTTCACATGATGCATTTTTGACATTTTAAAAATAATGCTTACTAATGTGCTGTAAACTGTACATATATGTATAAATCCAGGCATTTTCAAAATTAATCTCAGTCAGTTTAATCTTCTTTTGAGATATTTGCTGGAGAGTCAGACTCTGAATGAGAAATGTTTGACTGTTAATTCTCTATTCAGATGAAAAGATTTGATTCAGGAATGCACATTTACATACTAACAATATTTTCCTGAGTATTTAAACCACAAGGTCAGATCTTATATATGTTAAATACAGAGGGAGGTGTATGTACATATGTGAGAACTTGTTTCACCAGGGTCCAAAACAGAGTGGTTAAATAAACCCCAAATTTCTCAAATGTAATTCCACTAAGTTACCAGGAAATGCAGACAGCTTCTCATAATGAGTTGTTACCTCAGTGCTACTTTACTAATAATCATTAAAAAGAAAGAGAAAATTTTTATTACAAAACTGTGTTTCCAGAAGAGATTGAAGGAGGATTGTTCTTTATTATTTAAAAGATGTCAATCTTAAAATGAAGTATCCATGAATACACAGAGCATCAAAGCATTGATTTTAATTGTGTCTCTGTAAACACAGATAATTGTATAAGGAAGAGTGTTGCCCAAAATAGGCTCTTAATTTATTTCTTCTGAGCCAAAATTACATTTTTACTGGTTCTTTTCAATAGAAACCCTTGTTTAACCACTAATCCTTCACATCCACTAACTCTTTAATTGTCTTGTTCAACCATGTTTTCTGAAAAAGAGTAAATATCCTAAACCTTAAGGTATCAATCCCTTTACAATCAGTTAAGCATTGGGGAAGAATGTACTTGAAATAGGTTAGTTGGATGACTGTGGCCATCAGCAGCAGTCTTAGCCCTCAGAAATTTATTTACCGTCATCTCTTCACTTTTCAGTAGATTTGGCAGCAGTGTTTTGTCAAATGCTATTTACTGAATCAGCACAGGAGCAAAGAGGTAATATAGCTGTTCCATGTTACACAGAGTCAGACCAGAGGAACTTGTAGAAGGCATAATGGCTTTAAAATCTATGAAGCAGTCTTTGGAAAAAGAGGTGGTTGTGTGTCCGATCCCTGCTGTAGCCTGATAGTCTTGTAACCCAATAGTAATAGCTCTGGAGTTTCTACTAATTTATACAGCACATTTTGCTTGCTAACAATGTAACTGTATGAGGTATGCTCCTCATATCTTAGGTAGATACCTTGTGAAATGAGGCTGCAGCCCGAAATGACTTCCAGTTCTCCTGCTCCTATTCTCAGAATTGTTCTACACGTAGGACAACAAGCAACAGCCCTTCAACGGTGACAGTGAGCTCTTTGTTTCTCACAGGGTTTTTCTGTTTCAAAGTTTTGTTTGTAACTTGTAGCAGCAGTTCAAGATAGTCACAGCTTTCTTCTAAGGTCATACTTGTTTCAAAGTTAAAAGTTAAGAATAGCCAGTTATTGATGTCTACCAGCAGTATATCTGTACCACCTAGTTTTGCAGGGATTTATTAGCAAATTATTTTGTTTATATTGCTTTCTTCTGCTGTTGCAGCTTTTCACATACACACTTTCAAAGAACAGGATTTTTTCCTTTCCTGAGAAATGACTAGTATATAGCCAGCTACCAGAGGGATTCAATCTGCAAAAAGCAATATCCTTAAATCTACTAAAATTGAAGAGATAATATTAACTCTCTTCTTGTTACCTGAGCCTACAGATAAAAGTTGTGTTACGTAATGACTGCGTTGCATCCATTGTATTGCACAAATGCCATCTTTTGACAGTTGTCTCACTGGAGCTTCAAACCACCTAGAAAAACAGAAGATAAAATCATGATGCTAGACTTAAGTGACAATTTGTATTGTCACTAGGTACAATTGCCAGTAGCCCACAGCCATCTTTCTCATCTTTCTGGTAATAACAGAAAAAGATTAATACTAAGATTAGCTGGAGAGATAAGAACTGAGGAGAGGCAGCAGGAGATTCTAGTAATGACATACGAGCAGAGAAGAAAGTGAGAGTTACTGCTTTGGCTCAAAACACAGTGCCTGTTGTGAAGGAGAATTAGCATCCCAAAGTTAACCTTACCTCCCTTTGCGAGACACCCGTTGGGGACTTTTTTTCCCCTCTTCCCGTCTTCTTCCCTGCCAACAAAAATCTCTCTGATGCAAACGAAAAACACACGCTGAAAGTATCAGTGTGGGAAAGGCATGAGGTTGCCCATATGGCCAATGCTTTTGTTTTGTGATGTGCACATAAGATGCATAAATACTTGCTTCTGCTTAGGTAGGGGAGCTAGAGAATGGATTTCAGCTATGAGAAAAATGTGTTGGTTTTCATCCTATTTTTCTTTGTTCAGGCAAGCTTATTCATTGTAATTATTTCTGTTTTCTGCTTCTCTAGCTTAGTCATTTTTTTTATTCCTTCACTGATTTTAATGTTTTTCTCTGCATGCTTGTGGTTTAAAACACAAAAGCAAGTATTCTATTAAGTAGGGTCCTTGGGGTACGTTAATGTACTAGCCTTGTTTTCTTTTAATCTGGGATCAGAACCTCTAAAGTGTTTACGTGTGCAGTTTCAGCAAAGTGTCCAGTGTGCTTTTGTCTAGTGTTTAAAGCAGCTCCACTCCAGCATGGTGAGCAGTGTCTGCTGAGGCGGAACTGATCCTACGAGATCAAGTGGTGTGATCAGGAGATAGATGAGGCTGGTGGGGAGTTATCAAGGCATCTCTTTACAAGTTATCTATGACTACAGGAGGCAGTAGACAGCTTCCTTGCTTTCATGTAGTTCAACTTGTGAAAAAGACTTTATTGAATAAAGCCTTAATTCATTAAGGCCAGTCTATTCACCATACTGAATTTCTCAGGGAGGTATAGCTTTGCTTCAAAGGATTTTCTTTTTGTCATTTCATAGTTTCAGGAAATCAGACAGAACACCATTTTGCATGTCCTGTGTAGGCAAATAACTGCTTTAAACACCTGAGATCTCTCTTTAAAAAAAATACGTGCAGAAAGACTGAGAATTAAAATAAAAAACACAAAGTCTGAAACTTCAAAATATCCTGCCTCCTGCAGGAAACAAGGATTTTTTTTTTATTTAAGGAATGAATATATAAAATATATTAACTACATAGAATATATATTTATTTGAATACAAAAAGAACTGTTGTCTTTTTGTATCATATTTCTAGCCAACTATCCCTAGTCAAAAAAAGGACCAGAATCATGTCTCATCTGTTCTATTCAGCAGTGAGTGGCTAGCTATAAATCATAGTTATGATCACAAAGAGCAAGTATGATTAAGCAGTGGAAAGTCAAAACTATACAAGGGAAAAAAAGGGAATTTTATCTTCCCTTCCCTTTTCTCTACAGCTGATGCAGGGGAAAACTCATGACATTCTGTTTGAAGTACTGTGTTAGAAAATACCATAGTTTTCAATGCTTTTCTATTCATTGCATTTTCAGCTTTATTTTTTAATCTTTCCTCCTAAAGGGTAATTTGGTAACCTGTTTTCACACCAATGTTATGTATTGAACATAGCCTTCTATACAAAAGCAGTGGGTGCTGTCAAAGGTAAAGGGTTGATGTATCTGTAATTTCTTGGTTTCTCACAGATGGCAAAATATTCTGGTGAAAATTTTCAAACTCATATTTATGCACCTCCTTATCCTGATGGCTTTCGAAATTGCAATGAAACTAAGGATTTGAAAGAATAAAAACCATATCAGCGTTTAAAAATGGTTAGGTTTTAAGGTGCATTTTAAATGCCCATCTCTGAAAATTCTGAATTGCATTGTTGCTTTTCAGGACTCCAATTAAGCCAGTGAAACTCATCATATTGAAATGATCCTGAATTACCCATTAATTCAGTCTTTACTGTTTTGTGATTTATTGTTATTCCTTTAAAAAGCAACAATGGAAATGTGAGAGTACTAAGCCACTTTCTCTAAGTATCTGATGAACTCTTACTAGTTTTAGGAACTCTCTCTCTCTCTCTCTTAAATACACACACACACAAAGCAAACAAAATCTGAAAATTGCTGACAAAGATGCTCCCATGACTTACATCAGTTATGTGAAGGCTTCAAGGAAAAAAATTTGAGGACTGGCTCTATCTGTGTAGAGTAGTGAATATGCTAAGAAGATTGACCAAAGTAAAGCAAATCCAGTTCTCTCAGTGGCCCTTCATGGTAGGTTAAGGCTATGAAAATCCCTAGCTTTGGAGAAGAACAGAAATCACTAGTTAAAACTTAGGAGAATGGGAAGGGGGGGAGATTATTCAGACATTGTAGACATTGTGAAGTTCAGAGAACACAGAGGAGCATATTTTTTCATTTAAGGGAACCTTTTGAATGTTACATTTGACCAAGCTAAGCAGAGTATTCAGGAGCAGTATGCCTGAAACGGCAGTATTTCAGGCAGAATGTCTGAAGCAGCAAAAGTGACTGAAATTGCTGAAGAGGGCCCTGAAGGGCTGTTGTGGAGTAGAGGATATGGGATGGAGGGGTCTCCGTGCAGTTCACTGTCTCAATTTGCATCACAGGTGGCACTGCTTTCCCTGCAAATAAACTGTGTCCTTTCCATAAGTAATTTTGCTAAATGTCTCAGATCTTTGCTGTCATATTCAGGTGTTCCTGCCAAAGCTGCTGGGAAAACTCATGGTGTATAACACTGCCTTGGGGTGTGCAACAGCTGGGTCACAGGCTCTGTGTCTGAGAAATGGAGTGAAACAGAGAACTTGGATGCCCATGGTGTGCCTGAGAAGCTAGAGCCAGACAGAACCTGGGTGCAGGTCAAACATACAGAAATATATAGACCAAAACACAGTTCTGCGAGTAGCCAAAGAAAATGAGCCTGCCCAAGACAGTGGTGAAATGTATGTAGAAACCCATGGGGATATGCCACTAATGTCAATGGGGGCAGTCGTCTCACATCAGGCAAAATGAGGCAGACAGAGATATACTCAATCGTATTTCATGGTTGATTTTTCTCATTCACTAAGAAGAAAAACGTCCCTCAAATCATTGGTTAAGGCATTTTTGAAAGCTTTAACTAAAAAACACATTGACCTGGCTGCTAATGACACTGTTCTTGTCAAATGTAACTGTTCTGAAGTAGAGTGTCTCCTGGACCACATGGAGATAAATTTGTATGAGTCATTCACTATATATCTGGACAATAAGAGTGGGTTTCATCATACTGATGTAGACGTCTAATACGTAGGATGCAGGCATTTACATCTGAGTTAATCATGTAGTCTCCCTTTATAGTCAACAAAGGGAACAGGCACTCTCAGAGTATGATTCATCTCATCTAAAATAGGTCAGATGAACTGTAGCCTCAAAGTATCTGTTTTTCCTCACTGACTATAACAACAGTCTAGGGTGAGTTGCTGAGCTGCCAGTGTCTACATCAGAAGTGTGGCAAGTTGAAACCCTCACTCCAAGCTGAATCAGGAGAGCTCTGTGTGTTTGTGCTTTGTTATATTTATTTGTGCATTCATAGTAATGTTTAACCACAGGAGTCTACAGTGACACTGCAGTAAATCTATAGCTACTAACTATATCATCTAAAGTAGTGTATGAAAGCACTGGTATTATTCTTGTTGTAATTAATTTGAATAAACCTCACAGATACACACCATAAAGTGCTGAATAATGTTGCTGTATTCTGACAGATTAGCTCATTGCTCCCTGCACATTGAGTGTGATTTACAATGGTGAAGTACGCCTTTATGCTTATGATCAGCATGAAATTTTGGGCAAGAGAAACGCGACTTCGCTGGGCAAAAAAGGCTGTTCTTTGCCTTTTCTGAAGTCTCCAGATTAGATTAAATAAATATATAAAATTAATGGAAGAGCTGTTGTATTTCAGGGGAGCGCTGTGCTGGTAGTAAGGAACCAAAGAGGTGAATGGAAGCATAGTGGGCAGTCTGGTATTTGACACCAGAGTAAGAATTGCCATGTTGTACAGCGCAGCGACTGATAGCAGAGCTCTATTAATACGGAAAATTTTCAAAAGATCCACGCTGAAAATTTTCCAACGCTGGTGCTTTAACCGCGAAGTCACACAGATAGTTTGATACAACGTACTAGGTCTGCTGGCTATGAATTATGAATGAACTTTGCTAATCACCATGGAATTCTGATTGCCCAACTATTGATTACCTGCTGTCATTTGACAGTGTTTGGAGAAGATTGCTAAATGTAATAAAGCAACCCATGCAGGCTTTGGGAATTATGATAAAAAGTTGACAGAATAACATTAAGAATTCTAGAATGTATTCTCCTGAGCTTAAAGGAATGACTAAACCTGAACAAAAGTATTGGAGGAATGAAAAACTACTGCAATTAGAAGGACCTGTTATGTCATGCAAATTCTTCACCTTCAGCCTGATTAAAGGTCCTCAAGCACGATGGAACAGAGCTTGAAAATTGCCAGGATTATTATTCTGTAATGCCATGGTGAAGCTAGTGAATATTTTAGAGACTTATTGAGTGTCCTTGCTGTCAATTTCTAGTGATGTTCTGCCTCTGAGGTACCAAAGGGTGGTGTTTATGCAGCACATTCACTTTTGCTAGTAACTGGCATTTTAATGCAGTGAAGGTCTCCTGAATTAACATGAATGAGACAGTAGAAAGACCTCGAGATGAGAAGCCTGTTCTCTACCATCTTGTTAATAAACAGGTGATCACCATATTTTAGCTTTGGGAGCAAGCCAACAGCATGATTCTAGAGTAGTTATCAAAGTACAGAAATACTATGTTTCTGAGTAATTACTGTTTGAACCCGAACAGCATTGTAGCTGCTATTTAATTGCCTCATAGTCTTTTAAGTCAGAGGGTAATATATTTATTTTAAGGACTGCAGACCAATATTTAGTTCACTCATAGACTAGCACGAGAGAGGAAGGTGAGACGCTGGTAGATATACAACAGTTTTCACATTTTACGGTATAGAGCATGCAAGTACATTCTTCTTCAGGAGTCACTCTGGTATTAAATGAGAAGCATTTAGCATGCTGAAATAATTTGCTACATTTTTCCTAATAATTTTTAACCTATCTGACTAAATTGAAACAAACATAAATCCTGCATATAACCTACCAGAGAGAAACCAGAGACTGGACAACTTTCACAGAATGCTGGATGCTGGACTACCCAGTTTTAACAGTTATGTGAAAGAGCACCAAGTTCAGACCAGTCAGGATTCTTTCTGTGGATTTGTAATTTGCTTGCGAAGTATTGGAAATAGTGTTTACTTTTCAAAACATACAGCAAATTATACAGGTCAGTCTATGTGGTACATTGATAGCTGTTTGAACAAAAATCAGCAAGTGAAATCAATATGTAACAGAACAAAGCGATAACTAAGCATGATGACCTTTTTTTTCAACTGCACTATGCTATATGGCCATGTATACATGAGTCATTTAGTATTGCATGGGAATGTTCCGCTTTTATCACAGTATGGTATCTTGCTAGTTCTATCTTCTAGTGATTCCTCTCCTTCTTAGGGTTTGTATAGTAGCGTCTTGCTTGTGTCCTACTAACGATGCAGATGAAACTTCATTCAAATGAAAATACAGAAAGAACACTTGAAATGAGTTTTTTTCTGAGTCATGCTTTTCTTTTGATGAGTGTACTTGATAAAATGTGTTCCGCCTACCCACAGCCCCCTGCCTTCCCTGTGTTTCACTGATAACGTGACCCACCACACTGAAATCAGTATTATTTCCCGAAACTCTGTAGGCAAGCATGATGATGAGAAGACAAAAAGGAAAGCGAATGTTAAATAAAATGGGAGAGAAAAGAATTGTGCATATGTATGAAGAAAAAAATGGTAAAAAAAAAAAAGATGTGGTTAGAGTTGGATATAATAGGGGGAAATAAATCCATATTCCTTTTAAAGTATATGCATCATAGAATACAGAGGAATAATTCTACCCACACCATTATTCAAAATTCCCACTGAAATCTGTGGGATATAAATGTGGGAAATGAGCATAGATATTAATGAGATTAGTATGCGATTAATGTTAGTATAGTGGAGTTCGTATTCTGGAAAATGTTTGAGAGTAGGCAAAACAATCCTTTTCAGAAGTCGTGTTAAACAATATCTTTCCCTAAAGGAAGGACAAATCAGAAATAAATAGCAAGGGTATTTTATTTACATAGAACTTAACTGTTTTTAACATAATTCCAGGAATTTTTTTTACACGTCTATGTAAAAACACACACACACACTCTTTTCATCAATTTGCACTTTCCTTAAATATGTAAGAAAATGTTATTTAAGAACAATTCCTTGATGATAATGTTTACAAGCAAAGCTGGTTACATTTGTAATCAAAGGTGGATTGAAGACAAGAAAATATCCCAGCAGAGGAATACCGGACCTTCTGAAACATGTAACAGTATTCTAATTGACTTCAGCAGGGGTGAATTCCCTGCTATATGCTTTTTTTCCAACGTAACTTTGAAATCTTTCTCATTGCCGGTCATATGACTTCTTTGAGCAAGCACTTGCTTTAGTTTTAGCTGGAACTCACCTTGAGTGAACCATCAGCAAAAAGCCTATGCATCACTTAAGTTCTTGTGCACTGACAAATCTCACTTTTTAACCTGTCCTAAAGCAATCATTCGTTCCAAGTCTCCCGTTCAGAGTTATTAATGGAAGGAGACGCAATCTATTTCATGAGGTCATATTTTATACAGTCATGTTTATACATTTTTAGTCTGCTCAAAATCTTCTGTTTTGTACCAACTGTTATATTTTGCTCCTGACAAAACATCAGCTGGTAACAAACAGCTTTGGCCCTGAACACATGCCTCATTTTCATTCTATAATTTTATCCCATTAAGCTTTTTATTATTCTATATTCTCTCTACTGTGAGCAATATCCCACAAGTCATTGCCAAATTCAGCAAACTATGGGCCTAATTGTGACAAGAGAAAGAAGACTGCTTATTGTTAACAGATATGATAGGTGAATAATAAATCAAAGCAAGAACTTGGGTAACAGCATTCATGCATTTTAGCATGTTGGATGAATTTCAAAGTGTGGAATATCAGAATGCTCTTGGGATACTTTTGGGGATACTCTTGACTTTTCTTTACCCCAAACCACTTATTAATCACAAAGTAGTCTAGTAGTGGCAAATGACAACTCAGTGCCCAGTTTTCTGTATGAACGTATGTACTGAATGCCCATTAATTTCATGCCAGACTTTCAAACTGGAATATGAATTTATCATTTGTATTGTAACACTCCTCACTGTAGAAGTGATTATTTACCACCTAGAGTGTGGTACATGCCCTAGGGAAATGTTTAGATGCGTACTTAAGTCTTTTAGATTGATCAGCGCACCTAAAGCTATGTTTCCTTCTGGATCAGAACAGATTTCTCAGTCAGTACAAATCTTTGATTGAATATCATTCGGTTCAGGACCTTAGCAAATGTGGAAAAATGTACAGAATTTTCAGGTGTGGAGATGAAACAACTGTAAAATAGTAACCAGTCTGTCATCTGTGGCACTGACCTTCTACAAGTATAGCTGGTAATAGGCAAAGACAGTTCTAAACTTACCTGGACTGGCAGTGAAAAAGACTCCAGTCTGATTTAGACTATCTGAATAGCTGTCATGCATCACGTGAATTTCAGAGGCCTTGTCTGATCTATCACAGTAGGCTGCTGAAGCTTATTCAGAATAAATCACCTAATTGCTTTGTGCTGTCTAACATACCAGTTTGCACCAACTGGTCCTAGTAACTGGGAGTGAGAGTTTAATATTTAGCTAACTGCAAGTCTTGGGTGGCAGATACAGACTTTAAAAGAAGAAGTCCAAGGTAAATGATTTGATAGTTTTTTTTTCTAAAATAATTGTGGCATTATTATTAACAACATTACAAATCATGTTTGTCTGTTGCATCATACTTTATTTAATGCCTTGCCATTCTTTTGCACTCCATTGAAATGGTTCTTGCTAAAGAGTCTACTCACCTCTTCTTAAATCACAAAACCATCCTCTTTGATGTATTAGCTGCCATCAGTCATAGTCTTCTTTCTAGAATCTCATTTTCTCTCAGTTTCCATGGCCTTATTATTCCCCAGGTCTCCTCTTAGCTTTCCCATCATCCCTTCAGTGAGGGCTTTAGAGGGATCTTTCTTGGTACACCTCCACATCATCTCTCCCCTTTTTATTTGCAAATACAGTCTCAACTGCTGTCTCTATACATCCAGCTCACAAACCTGCTTCATTAATCCAGATCCTCTCTTTCCAAGCACACAAAGCTCTCTGTCTCTCAGACGATCCCTTTTGAATTATATGGGCTATGTCTCTACCAGCAGATAGCATGGAGTGGAGAAGCAGGGGCAGATCAGCAAAGCAAAAGAGGTGGTGCTGAGGACCTCGTGCCCACATTGAGGACATTGTGCAGAGAGGTTATTTCAGACTCTCTGTGATCTAGTAACATGGACTGGATGCCCACTAGCAGTTGAAGTAGTGCTCGGAGCAAAAGCACAGATGCAGTCTATGAACACGGGGTTGGGGTTACTTTCATCTGAAAGCTCACGAGCTCCAAGACTGTTCTGCAATGCAAACTACAGCCCAGTAAGTGGAAACAGCCTTCTGAAAGAAACACTGCATGCTTTCTGCCATGCTTCCTCTCACACTTAGAGCTGTCTTTTGACAGATGCCTATAGAAAAGCTTGAGAATTGTTTGGGTGTTAATCTACCATGGCACAACCTACCATGCTGACCAGTTGCCTGCCTCTTTTAATTAGGTTTTTAATTCTATGAGGGGTCATCTTCTCTTTTCCTAACACTGATGCCATTGGATAGTAATTAATTTCTTATAAATGCAAATATACGGTTATGATTTTATTCCCATTGCAGCTCATCTACTGTCATCTCCTTTCTATTTCCAGAAAACTTCTCATGTCTTTGTTGTATAAGACATCTGGTCAGTATAGCTCAGCCAAGGATTGTAAGAACTGTTTCAATTAGCATAATCTCCCAGTCACAAACAGTACAATCTTTGTCATTGGAAAGGAGAATTATATAAGGTTGCTTCTAGCCATTGTAGTCATTTTGGAGTTATGTGGTTGGGGGGAGGGTGTTTGTTTCTTTTTAGTGCAGTGAAAGCACAGAATTAAAATGCCTCAAATATTGTTTTATCTTTTAGTATAACACATTCATGTCATCACTAGGATACAGACCTATTTTTAGTAGAGTGGTGTAACTGGCCAGTAGGGGCTCTGGTAGCTACACAAGAGACACTAGATGTGACAATGACCGCACAGTCAAGACAACAGCATTGCCAGGTTCAACTGTATGAGCAAATTTACAGGAAGATCTGAAAGACAGCGTTATATGGCACAGCAGGAGAAAATCCTCTATTAAGCTATACCATCCTGACGACTGACCAGGATGTGTATTGTTTAGTTCACTCGTGTGTGTGTCAGTGTGTCCCTTGCTTGACTAGGCTAGCCTCCATGAGACCGGCAGCTATTTTCTTCTGCTTCTGTGTCCCCAGCCATAAAGGATGATTGGGCATCTCATGGGTGGGTTTTTTTTTTAATATGCATCTTAGCAATAACTGTGTAAATTAGAAACTAGTTGTTAAAGAGGAAAAATACTGTGAGAGGAGGGCATGGACTGTGGTTGACTGAACCAGATTCCCACTCACCACTCAAAATGGCTACTCACTTAAGCCCTTTGGACTGCTCTTCAGAGACACTTCGATCTTTCCCTTGACCATACACAGCTGCTTAAGGAGAATTCAGGCCACCAAGAATATTATTCCATGTATTTCTGTGGGTCACACAGTTTTTTTGTGGCAGATCAGGTCTTCGGAGACCTAGACAAGAGCCTTACATATTTACTGTTCTCTAGCAGACTTCCTGTTCTTCCCTAGCAGACTTTACTTGTCTATAGAAGACTTTCTTCATCAGTTGTTGATATTTAGATTTAGATTTAGATTTAGATTTAGATTTAGATTTAGATTTATGAGAAGAAAAGTTGAAATACTTTTCTTAGGTGTTGTCATCCTGAGGGTGCTTACATAAGGACTCAGCTTTGTTCTTTCAGACTTTCTGAAAGAAGGTCCCATACTGTTCCTTCGCTACTTTGTCTTATGCAGAAAGTAAGAAATATTTCAGGTCTGCTAGTATGGACTAGCCGCTTTGAACTGGTAGCTTTGTTCCAATGAATGTTTGCAACTAAGACTGAACCTCTCTGTGTGTCTGTTGTACATGTCCATGCGCAGTTTGTCCATACTCTGGGATTTGGATCTCTGAACAGCAGTGGTATTAACTAGGTGAGGCTGGTATAACACAAGATTAATACAGTATGTGTTGGTAAAGCTGATTTTAAATTTAAAGTCACCATCAGTGTGCCACTTTTAGTTACTTATTAGTCACTGTTCGTACTGATCTGTATTCCTTTTTTGTCCCCACTCAGATGTTGCAAGAGCAATTGAGTTACTGGAGAAACTGCAAGAATCCGGAGAAGTACCAGTACACAAGCTACAGTCCCTAAAGAAGGTGCTGCAGAGTGAGTTTTGTACAGCTATCAGAGAGGTATGAATTGACATTTTTAGTTAGTTCTCAGAATAACATCCCTCTCCTGAAAAGAAAAGTATATTTGCCTTTCAGTGCTGGAGAAGCAGGAGTGCCTTGTATAAAGGATGATGGATGTGACATGCATCTGTAGCTGTCTGCTACCATGCAGAATGCTGAAGTTACTGAAAAGCAGACACAGAACAGTTGCATCAGCAAGGCACCAAGCCTGAGGCAATTAGCCTTGCTAAGGAGAAAGGGTGATTAATTAGTACTTTAGTATTCTGCTCATGCTGTTTCAGGGTCTGTGCTAACCTGTACAGCACTGTGCTGGGATATGGGGACATACTAAGTTGAGTCAGTGCAAGCTTAAATGCTTCTCCTTTGAGCTCAGGTGTGTGATAGGGATGTGCTGATAAAATCAGGTTGTGGAGAGAGACAAATGGTGCAAGCACTGAAGTTAACTGAAGCTGACAGGAATCTTGCCATTGAAGTCAGTGGTCAGGTCCCAGTGGGCCTAGCTCCACGTGTCAGAAATCCTTGTCTAATTGCAAAGAACTGTGATCATTATCCTGCCAGCCATGGTCAGGGCCTTTCCAAGCTCTGCCCAACAGTAGATAAATGATGATTGTTTTCTTCTAGTCAAGCTAGAGAAGAAGCACCCCTCCTTCCTACATGCATACAAGCATTACCTTTAAAGTAGTTAGAATTACAAATACTTCTGTTAGAAATTTCTTAGACAGAAACCACGAATTAATACATTATGTCAGACTTCTTACCTACTAAACTGAGTGCTGTTAGCCTGCCAGACAAAAGCAGTTCTAAATGCCCTAATGAAAGCAACATCTTTTCAGCAGAAAATCTGTAAGAACTTCTGTTTATCTGTCTGCTGCCTGGAATTAATCCCCCCTTGCTGAAATCAATGGGGAATCTAATGTTCCCCTGATGGTAGCAGGATTGAACTACTGATAACTAGGCAACAGCAACGTATTGATTGAGTGGACTGCTGGGTGGCTGGAAGGAAGAAAGAGAGGAACAGACATTAGTTTAATAAGCAAAATGCAACATGCTCTTTATTTTATGGAATATATTCTTCAGTGTGAGAAACACAGAGGCTTCCACTTAATTAAATGGCAGTTTTCAAGGCTTTTTAAAAGGAATAGTGTTCCATGACAATAAATAGTGGCACTATGTACCCTGAAAAGCCAATATTCTGACTAGTCCTTTCATTTAGCCAACTAAATGCTTCTTCAATTGACCACAGAGCATTGAAAAGTTGTGGAGTTGGCTTTGGTTCTTTTTTTTCAGATAGCAGGGCCTGGTACTCTGGTTGGTAAAGGCAACTTTCAAACTTTGCAGCATCATCAGTGAAATCAAATATATACTCATCTCTGGAAAATAGTCTTAGCAGGAGCAAACAAAAAGCTTGTTGAAACAGGTACAGAGCCTAGGAAGCAGGAAAATGGCTTAGACAAATGCACTCTCAGTTCAGTGAACTGAAAGTAGAATTTGACAAAATCATCTCAGTGGCACAAAAGGTCTTTATAGAGTGTTGTATAAAGACAACCTGCACATGACAGACTATCTAATTACTGTTAGATTCTTACAATCAAATAATAGTCACTTTAAGAAGCCTGGAGCTAGTTGTTACACAAGAATTGAGTGACGATGAATGAACGATTACATCAGTTCTACCAACTTCATAAACAAAAACATACATTTCTTTTTATATATTTAATACATAATATATATAATATAACCTATCTAATATATCACAATCAGAGAACAAAATTTCTAAATGCAAAAAGATTATTAATGCCATTCATCACCATGTACGTAAAACTTTTCTTAGAAGAAGTCTTCAAATATAAAAGGCACAGTTACAAATCTTTTCATTTGGGGAGAGTGGGAGAATTGACATATATACATTGCTAGTACCTAAGGTTGTTCAACTTGTCTCTCCTCTTTTCAGTTACTTACCTTAAGGTCTTGGCAAATGTTTACACTGTAACTCTCTTCTTTTCCACCCATTGAAGAGTTGTTGGAAAATTACAGAAAATAATTTATTCCATTTTTAAAAAAAAAACTAATAAGAAAAACACGGAATATTTTGGCCATGTTACATTGTTAGACATCTTCAAGCACTGCAGCAAGGGCTTGAAGGATTTCTGAGCTGCGTCTTGCCATTAGCAGGGGTGCCCTTCTTCATGTACACTGGAGTTTATGAAAGATCGATAGCTACTTTGTTGACCAGCACAGTCTTTTCGGAGCACATTTGAGCTTGAGATAGCTGAGGCTAGACAGAAATCTCCCTGCAAATGCTCCCTCCCATTGTTTATCTTCTCTTATCCCGAGTGCAAAACATGAGAGTTTGACAACTAGCTCTTAACTCACTCTATTAGCACCTACATAAACTAGAGGAGAAAAGTTGTTGACCTTTACAAAAGAAGGGATGGCAGTCAATTGGAAGTAACAAGAAAAGTGGGAGTTGTTTAGAACACAACAGCCTTCGTGCAGAAAGTGGTGAAGCAGACCGAGTGTGAGCAGTAGGTAAGAGTAAACAAAATGGGATGAGGAGCAGTGGCAGGCTTTGTATTGGTATGCAAATTCTGGAAAAGGCTGCTTATTATATGTATGCAGAGATTCAGATCTGCAGTGTGGTGTGTTCATTGTATAATGCAAGATCTGAGCCTAACTTTCATCAGAAAATCTAGTAAAGAGGTTAAGGCTGACTCCTGTAGTCCTATAAACTCCGTAATGGAGGAGCTTTAGAAAATAAACATTTTCTTTTCTAGTCTTTATGGACACTTAACTGTCCAGTGGGTTTGACTATTAAAGTACATCCCAGGGAAACTCAGTATTGGGCTGAATGCAGGTAAAATGATCAAAGCTAAGATATAATCTACATAGTATTGATTGACTGTGACTTGTCCCTTCTGTAAGTAGGAATTCTTTAACTACAGAAGCAGGAGATCACTTTTATGATCAATTAGCCTTTGAAAGTATGAGGTATTTTGTTAGATGACACACATTCCAAACTAATCTATTAAAGGGCTTTAATGAATTGTATTTATGGGAGCTTATTTAGCAAATCAACCTGCCAGTTCAAATCTCTGCACTAATATCCCATAGAAATAAAATATTTTTGAATTGACTGAGTGAATGAAATTGAAATATAAGTGCTTTGGCATTTTTCTAGGATGCTATGTAAGGAAGTGGTGATTAATGATTCTCACTTAGCTAAATATAAATATAAGTGCCACCAACTGAAATATTCTGTCTGGCACTAGACAAGAATATGTATTAGCTCTGGAAATAATGGAAATAATTTAAGTATGTAATGGCCTCAGATTTCCTTTTCACCTGAAGACCCCCAAACCAGAAAACAAGTTAACTGAAGTCTGGTCACATTGAAATTGAATTTTGGAAAAAAAAAAAAAAAAAATGCATTTTAAAGTTACTTGTTTCAAAAGCTTCCTAGCTACATGAAGATTAATTAGCCTTCTATATCCTTGTCACTTGGCAAAAGATGCATAAATCTTGTCCATTATACCATTAACTCCTTTACCCTTCCATGTGTTTTTGCTGTGTATTCAAAGCTGTTGCTATGTTATTGTCTTCTGATTCCCAGGGGGTTACTGGAATAGATGAAGGGCAAGGCTACAAAAGTGAATGTATAATTGAACTACTGAGAAGGTGTATTCACATGGAATATAAAACTAGGCGACCTGAATTGATAAAGTGACTTTAATTGCTGTAAGTCAGTAAAAAGGAAGTTATGAGAACTGTAAGATAAGGTGAACTTCTGGTCTGGCAAGAAACCGTAAAGATCTGTAGGTACAGAAGATAGAATAAACAGCTGAGCAAAACACACTAAATCATCAACAAGAAGACGAGGCATACTGTCGTGGTTTAAGCCCAGCCAGCAACTTAGACCATGCAGCTGCTTGCTCACTCCCCCCAATCAGAAGAGTAAAAGTAAGAAAAAACTTGTGGGTTGAGATAAAGACAGTTTTACAGGCCGAGCAAAAGCCACGCACACAAGCAAAGCAAAACAAGGAGTTCATCCACTGCTTCCTGTTGGCAGGCAGGTGTTCAGACATCTGCAGGAAAGCAGGGCTCCATCACACGTAGCAGTTAATTGTGAAGACAAATGCCATAAACTCCAAATGTGTCCCCCCCCTTCCTTCTTCTTCCCCCAGCTTTACATACTAAGCATGAAGTCATATGACATGCAATAGCCCTTTGGTCGGTTGGGGTCAGCTGTCCCAGCTGTATCTCTTCCCAAGTTCTTCTCACTGGTGGGGTGGTGTGAGGAGCAGAAAAGGCCTTGAGTGCTTAGCTACAACCAAGAACATTTGCTACAAACATTATTCTCATCCCAAATCCAAAACACTATACCAGCTGCTAGCAAGAAAGTCAACCCCATCCCAGGCGAAATCGTGACACGTACCTTAGCAGATTATGGGAATTTCATTTACTGTTAATATCTGGTAATCGGCACTGAAATGCCAGGAGAGTAACGATACAGGTTGATGAACCCATGCATCTCCTGTTGAGCAGGAATTTTCTTTCAGATTGATTCTCAAGCTTCTATTTCTGTATGTTAAAATTCAGGTGTATCTTGGCTTCCTCCTAGCCTTCCTTCGCTACTCCATTTTCCATTTCAAGATTAAATCTAATGTTTTTCTGCGTGGATATTATTTAAAAGAAAATCTGACTGGTAAACACCTATGGCAAAACATTTATCAATACCAAAAGTAATCACATCAGAAAGACTCACAAAAATAACCGTTATTACATTCTGTTATCTTATGACTCCCACCAAAATATCAGGTCATCGCAGAAAAGCACTTTTTCAGGACAGCATCACTGACAATCATTTATTGAAAGAGGGAGCAGTCAACAAAAAGTACTCTACTGTTGTATGTTTTGTATGAAATTAGCCTGTGGAACAGCATGTTGTCTTTGAAGATAGTTCAGTTTCTACTTCAGTAGTTTAAAACTTTCACTATAAAAATATCTTGTGGACAGAGCATCCTGGACATTTAAAGACCACTAGTGACTTACAGACAAAAAAAATGGCAGTGGCAGAACACTGACCCATTTCTGATAAGGTCTGGATGTCCCCCACTTGCTTTAGAGATATATTCGATTATGTTCTGTAACACTAAAAACACCATTGCACTATATGCTAGGTAGGACAGTTCAACAAGCCTAGTTGGTATATTGGAATGATTTCCTTTAATTACTAATTTTCATGCCTTAGCAATCTGAACGCCTGGAATCCCAGTGCTGCTGATAGACAGTGTGTTATTATCTGCTCACTTCTTCAAGCTGCCTACCTGCACTTTTCATTATTAACCTTGATATATGTCTTTGCAAATAGAAGAAGAACCAGAAGGTGGCTGCTGGGTGGTGAAAGCTGAGTCTGGTGATACTGTGCTCATTACGTTACTGTGATGCAGCGTGTGACAGCAGGAGGCTGGCTGGAACCATTAGCTGTTCACTTCAGTTATCCCAGTACAGTGGTGTATTCTACTTAGAGATGTACTTGGAGGGCTGTACTAAATACAACAGTCAGGGTATTACCTGGATGCAGGCGAAATTTCACATGAATTCTTTTACTAAAATTATTTGTTTGGGATTTTAATGTAGGAGTCATTTAAAGTCCTGGTTTTGTTGTGTTTCAAGAATCCCAAGATTTGTTTGATCAATGTGCAGTACAATGCTGTTCCTCCACCTCCCAGACTTAGCCTTTGAAAGCAGAGTTTCTTTGTTCTCTGCCTGATGAATCCCATTCCCGGTAAAAATAGAGGCTCATCAGGCCAAACCTTCTTGGTTGGCACTGAGGGCAGCCCCAAAATTCAAATCCCGCCCTGAGTCGCTCTTTCTTTTCACTGAGAGCTGAATATTTGTTACAGGAGCAGAAATACAATTCCAGTCAGTCTCTCATCTCCACAAGGCAAGCCCAGCTTTTGAAGTCTTTAAATTAGAAGATGCAACTTCAGGGGAAAAAAAATACATGTATGTATCGAGGGGACTTACCGCTATAATTCACAGCACAGAACTGTGATTAAGGCTCAGTAGGAAACCTGACATCTGAAGTCCCCTACTGTCACATTTACCCATGCAAATGGAGGTGTTGGTCAGGATTACGCAAAAGTGGTATGTTGGACTTACTAATAAGGCAATTAGTAAACAAAGGGCAATAGGACAGCTCATATGAGTAAAGCGAGCGAGATTTGTCAGCTCAGATTTGTAACACAGGTCATAAAAGCAGTATGGTTATATTAGCACGATGCCCCATTAGACTGGCTGGGAAGCAAAGTTCTCCTTAGGCTAATCTGATACCTTGTTATACCTTGTTCTGGTATTCCAGATAGCTTATTCACAATTACTGCACCATTAATTCAGCAGTAGCACTTATGCAGCAGCAAATATGGAATTGTGCAAATTGACCAAATCCATTCAGATTCTCACATGCTTATGCATGGATTGATTTGTACCTTTTCATTACATTTTGCATTCCTGGATGCTAATTGTAAAGTTTCAGCATTTTATCTTTTTTTAGATACTAGGGTGGATTATAACGTCAGTTGAACCAGGACAGCTGGGGCTCAGTTCTGGGACTGTCTAGCATTTGCAAGAACCTTCTTTTGTACCTTTCCATCCCTTTTCCATTACCAGTGTCCTAGCAATGAAATGCCGTATAACACAGTGATAAAAATTTCCACTAAAGAAGTACTTCAGTCACTGTTTGGGAACGGCATGACTTAACTTCATTCAAAGATGACAGTATAGCAAAGTAATAATGTTTTCAGATTTTACAGAGTTTTGCTTTCCCTCTCCTGGTTACAAGTACTGTATCTATGAGTTGAGAGAAGGATTTGTAATGTATGTAAATTAGGGCAGAAAAAAAATCAAATTTCAAAAGATGGGCTGCCTGCTTTTTGTCTTGCCACCATGCTGTATTAGGCATTTAGAAAGTTCAATGAAAACCTTAAGTTAGCAGTAAACACAGAATATTTTTTTCAATTATGCTACTGTGTTCAAATATGTGCAATGTTTTAGAGTGAATGCAACCAGAAATTACACAAATTTTGAAAAACAATGAAGTTTCATTTACCACTTTACCGTAAATGATGGAAGCATTACTCTGTTGCTGGCAAGCCCTGGATGGCATGAGTGAGAACTGTTAGAATGATTACCTTGTCACTCAGCAGATGGCCTTCATTAATGGCAATTATATGAATTTACCAAGCTGCCCGAGCATTGTTTGAGAGAAGACATTATTAAGCTTCTGTGCAATTACTAAGTCCCTACGACTTCCATGACTTCACTGCAGGAGATTTACAACAGCTGCTGTTGTCACTTTTTTTTAGCTGCCTAGAGCTAAATGCATTGATTTCACAGATGTAGCACCCCAGAATCTGGGGCCAGACCATATCACTGGTCTTTAATCAGTGCTTTCTCCCATTGGTTTTGATTAAAGATCAATTTTCAGAGTCAGCTGATGGCTATATATCTACTTACATTTGTGCTCTGCTTGCATAGTTGTGCCTTTCACAAAAGGTAAATATTTTAGTGCTGCAGGAGTCCTGCAATATATAGAATCAAAGCGGTGACATATCTTGTTCATATCACAGTTTATCTGGATTGCAGTACCATATTTACTAAAACTCTCTGGTGAGTGGTGCTCAGGTGATGTTCTTGGTTCTGCACACGGCTGCAGTTGCGTATGCTGCAGAAGGTGACTCCAGTACAACATGGGTGGTGCATCTCAGCATCTTTTTCGTTTTCCTCACGTTATCATTTTAGTTTAATGTTGCAGTATCATATTTGCTTACAAAAAACTCCTAAGAATAAACAGAATAGCCTCTGCTGCAGTTCATCTTAAATGAGAGAAAGCAGCAGCAAGGTGAACTACCGAGGAATATTTATGCTGATTGATAGGTTGTTGGAAGCCACTGCACCGCTGTTTCTGCCTTGATGGAGCCTCAGTATCCCCCTGCTTCTGCTTAACTGATGTCACTGATGAGACTCCTGAGAAATGCTGCTCAATCTCCATTTTTTAATTGTGCCTTCAGAAAAGAAAAGAAATTTTAAAACTGTTTTTAAATTCCATTTTAGCTACAATTTTTTGTTGATATTTAAAATAAGAAACATCAGCAGTTTCCTTCCTTCTCCCTGCTTTCTCAGCCCAATAGGAACACTTGAGATGAACTCACGTGACAGGCTCAGGTTATCTCATGTTTCCTCCAGGTGCTGATTTTGGCAAGGTTTTGACAAATCTGTTTAAAGTTCGGAATATGGCTATTGCATACAGCAGCCCCAACAGCATATACAGACTTACTGATGAAGTGGAGGAAATTAGTGTTTATTAATGCTTGGCTTATTTTGGAACTCAAAAGTAACTGGCAGTAAGGTCTAAGAGAGAGAGAGTTTTAAATTATAAGCTACGATTACCAAGTGGTCTTATGGGAATTAACTAATGGCACATGTTGATATTTCTTTTGATCCCAGTATATTGCAGTAGAAGCAGCAAAAGAGCCTTCTAGGACAGTATTTTGCTAAGGTTTAGTGATTTCAAAGCATACAATTTCTGAGACACCTATAACACCGTCTTCAAAGACGAAAGACCATAGTTGCTGTTGACTTAAAGCAGAGTATAGAACAGTGTGTAAGGGACATGAAATAAAGTAAATGACCTAATCATATTTTTATTGTTCCTCATATAAGTAATGTATATTTGCAAATAAAAGTCTATTTTTCATTATTCCTAAGAGCATGCCAAGCAACATCCTATTGACTTTATAGTGTCAAGAGTGACGTTTCCAGACAGAATCAACATAGGAAGTGTGGGATAGATGGATGGACGGTGGGGTGGATTGAGAACTGGCTAGCAGATAGAGCTCAGAGGGTTGTGGTTAGTGGTGCAGAGTCTAGTTGGAGGTCAGTAACAAGTGGTGTCCCTCAAGGGTCAGTACTGGGTCCAGTTCTGTTCAATATATTCATCGATGATCTGGACGAAGGGATAGAGTGTACCATCAGCAAGTTTGCTGATGACACTAAACTGGGAGGAGTGGCTGATACGCCAGAAGGCTGTGCTGCCTTACAGCGTGACCTGGATAGGCTGGAGAGTTGGGCAGAGAGGAACTTAATGAAATTCAACAAGGGTAAATGTAGGGTACTGCATCTGGGGAGGAATAACCCCATGCATCAGTACAGGTTGGGGGCCGACCTCCTGGAGAGCAGCTCTGTGGAAAGGGACCTGGGAGTCCTGGTGGACAACAGGATGACCATGAGCCAGCAATGTGCCCTGGCGGCCAAGAGGGCCAATGGCATCCTGGGGTGCATCAAAAGGAGTGTGGCCAGCAGGTCGAGGGAGGTCATCCTCCCCCTCTACTCTGCCCTGGTGAGGCCGCATCTGGAATACTGCGTCCAGTTCTGGGCTCCCCAGTTCAAGAAGGACAGGGATCTGCTGGAGAGGGTCCAGCAAAGGGCTACAAAGATGATTAGGGGATTGGAACATCTTTCATATGAGGAGAGGCTGAGGGATTTGGGTCTCTTTAGTCTGGAGAAAAGAAGATTGAGGGGGGATCTTGTTAATGCTTTCAAATACTTGAAGGGAGGATGCCAGGGGGATGGGAGCAGTCTTTTTTCAGTGGTGCCCATTGATAGGACGAGGGGTAATGGGCACAAGCTTGAACATAGGAAGTTCCATCTTAACATGAGGAGGAACTTCTTTACTTTGAGGGTGGTGGAGCACTGGAACAGGCTGCCCAGAGAGGTTGTGGAGTCTCCCACTCTGGAGACATTCAAAACCCGCCTGGACGCTGTCCTGTGCAACCTGTTGTAGGTGACCCTGCTCTGGCGGGGGGGTTGGACTAGATGATCTCCAGAGGTCCCTTCCAACCCTGACTATTCTGTGATTCTGTGGAGGGAAGAAGAGAGGGCACACAGAGGTCTTGTGTGTCCTAACAGCAACACCAGGAGTGTTTCAACTGACTTACACAATATGTGCAGAGGATGTGACAGCATGCATTTCCTGGTACATCTGCTATGTTCTTCTGCTTGCACAGAAGGGAGGAAAGAGATTCTGGCCTCAGCGTGTAACCCCTGTTGGGTTGTTTCTTGGACAGGCGCAGACTCATACGGCAAGAACTCAGGGACCAAAACGTGATTCAGCTTTCAGACAGCAACACAGATACTGTCAGAGCAGAGTGAGCACCACCTTTTTCCACACAAAAAAAAAAAAAAAAAAAAAAAAAAAAAAAAACGAAAAATGCCAGAGCAAGTAATATCTTGGCATTTTAACTGGAATCTCCATGAAGTGTTCCACCCTAAATTAAAATATTATACCCTTACAGTGATTATACTTCATTTATTTTTAACAGTGTTTCAGGCCTGTGCTGTTTTTTTCCTACTGCCTAAGGACAGCTTAATAATGCATCAAGATTTGGATTGCTTTTTTCACTTTGGTAAAACTGACCTAGTTTCCTCCATAACACCCTCCCCCCAAAGAAGGAAACTTAAATAAAATATCCTCTATGAAAATGTAAAAGGCAACATTCATAATATTTCTTCCACGTGTTCTGAAATTAAAACTGTCTCATGTCCTCAGGTTGTTAAACAACACTGAGTTTTATTTACAGCTTGAGCTCTTTAATGGGTTAGCATCCCTATTGCATATGTGGCAACATCCATGCAGTGTTACTTCAGGGAAAGGGATTGTTATGATAATTGTGAAGATGATACAGATACTTGGTTTTGAAAATAGACACTAACAGTTTTCCCATGCAAACATGTAACTGCTCACAGGCTAATGAAAGCTTATAATGTAAAAATATGCCAGAATAATGTTCAGAATGCCAGCAACCTTGAATGACCACATTCTGTCAGATATAAATAGCTCATTAATACAGACTAGTTGTCACAAAGCAGCTTTTTCTACAAGTTGTCCAAATTCAGTAGCTGCAGGAAATAACTTATGCAATAAAGATTTTGGTTCTTCTGGTAAGCCCTATAATCATGGAATCATAACATATCACGTGCCTTCCCCTCAAAGGTACTTTTCAACCATTTCAACTTCACTGTACTCACAGGCATGCACGGTCTTGTCCTTGTGACACTGACAAAAGAAGACCTTTTATCAGGTTGCTCTCAGAGACAGAATGAAGATGGTTTACAGTATACACTGTGAACATGGGTGTGAGATTGCCTAATTCTGCTTCTGTCAAGATTAATCAAACCCATAATGAAATGGGCCTTTGTGATTCATTTGCTCAAACAATCGCATTTAAGAAGAATCTAAGTTTATCATAACCTTGAAGCTGCGCTGTGTATAGGTGGCATCCATGGTGTTCTTCCACAGCTGGTGGTTTTCTGAGGTTGTCAATGTCCTCTGCAAGGCCTCCGATTTAGAAAGACAGTCTTGTCAAGTTCTCTTCAGTCATCCAGAATACTCCCTTCCCCATTTTTTTAATTAACTATTGAAGATAAAAGTAGCTATTAACACAATGAAAGAACAATGCTAATTATTTTTGAGTCAACTGAGATAGAAAAGAAAATCAGACTGCTTTCAACTTCCCGGTAGAACTACTGTCTTCTGGACTATGGTGGATGATTGTGTTTAGTACAGTTTCTTAGCTAAAGGCTATAGCTGTGGTGGAGAAAACATGCTTTTTTGATGTAGCCATGCTTTCCTGAGCATGCTTATCACATGAGATAATTTTAAAAAGCAGAACACAGGCACAAAGCCAGAAGTTCCACTTGATATTTAAGAGATACAAAACTAAAGATAAACACACCATCACTAGAGATTTTCCATTTTCATTGAGCTCTCACAGGTTTATGGCTGAATGGAAGCACTCTATTACATTGGGTTTGAGTTTGAGTAAGGTTACAGAGGTAAAAAGTCATTGTGAAAGAGGAAGGGTGATCTGGTAAGCTGCATACCTCCACACTGCTTACCTGTGTTTGACTTGTTTTCCTTCTTTTATGTGCTCATCTGTTCAGATGTCATCTTAAACGGACAATTAGATCAGTTTGTAGGTTATTTTGTAGAAAAGGAAATACTGTTTTAAATCTCGACAAACCTATCATAAAGGGCATAGATATCAAAAATAAGTGCATAGATATCAAAAATAAGACCAAGACCTACAAATACTTCCAGTGGAGAGGAGGAAAGATTACCAAAACAGATGAAAAAGACCCAATTACATCCCACAGTTATAACTTGAAATTGGACAAATTTAGCCATTTTTAATGGAAATGCTGTTAACCAGTTGATCAATTTCCTAAACAAGCTGCAGGCTTGAAATTCACAGATCTTTCTAAAGACTCTGTAGTTCAAGAAAAAATTATGATTGGTGCAGAAGTTGCCAGATGAGGTTCCATGTTTTATGGTGTACAAGAGGTTAAGGGTGACCAGAGTCCCTCCTGATCTTTGTAGCATTTAAAACGTCCTTGCCCACTGATGGGGTAAAAGTATGATCTGAATTGAGTGCTGATGTTACAGCTTTAGGGTAGTCTGTCCAGGTATACCATCAATGCATTCCCTTCCACAGACATAAATGTATTGGATTAAGAATGGAAAATACAGGCAAGAGGTTGCAGAGTAGGAAAAAATGCCAAACAGAATGTGAAGAGGTAAAACCAATGTAAACCAGGGGCGGGGGGTGGGGAGGCACAACTGATTTGTGCCGCAGTTGTAAGTTTGCCCTCAGAAACAAGGCATTCATAGGCACCACAGTGGAGGTTAGCAGCGCTCCAGTGCACCTCTGCACTGTAACTTCTCCCTGTCACAAGAGCAGGTGTCCTCCTGCTCCAAGGCCCGGCCCACGCACACCAAATGACATGATATATGGGTCTTACTGCTCAGGTCAGAAGGAAGCTGAAGGTCTGCAAATCAGCTGTACATTTGGGGAAGAAGGGAGGAGAAAGGCCAGTGGCTATGCTGAATAAAGCACATCATACACACAGACGTGAACTCTTCTCACCCTGTTAAAAGACTAATTGAGATATTCCTTTACACTTGACATCTTAGAAGGCAGAAATATTTACTTCATCCATTCCAACATACAAAGGCAATTAGGAAGGCAGGGATCCAGCACAGTTGACGGCAGAAGCATCATACTGAGGTGTAAGTAAATAATTATTTCTCTTTTGTAGCTTAGCCTCAGTTCTGCAAGGATGCACACAAGTATACTGTTCCATTGACATGACTACCTAAATGCAATGAAAGCAGTTATGTCTTCCGTGCACTGGTTATTTTCATGTTCAGTCTTGCTTCTGTGCTGTCTGTCAGGCTCCTGTCTTCCCTTCCTTGAAAGACTTCTTCCAAAAACAGATATACGATTCTTTTCTACATTGAAGCAATAAATAATATGGCAGATGCACTAAAGAAACCAAACCCAGATGATGCCAATATACGTGTTAAACATTGCTTATCAATCTCTGCAGGTTGCTTCTTTGTTCCATTCTTTAACCTGCTTACCTGTGACACTTACTTAGGTTGTGACTTCTTGAAGGAAGAGTTTTATGTCTTTTCATATATTAGCATACCACAGGCACTGTGGAAACACAGCTGATTGATTACTACTTCTTACATATGTTATCTCATGTGCTAAGAGACCAACAATTTCAAAAAGGTTATTTCCTCACTTACGAATCTCAGAAAAATTTATCTGGGCCTGCTGTTTCACAGGTTTAAATTGCAATGTACTCTGTCTTGGGNCCTTTTGATGTTTAGACCAAGTTGTCCTAACGTCTGTTGAGCATCATTATTGTAGGTACGGTTGCACTTAGAATTATGTAGTATTTCATCAGGGGAGGAAGCACTGAATACCTCTTACAGAAGTTAATGGAACAAAATCTGTTTGATTAAATTGTAACTTGAAGAATTCAGCAGAAATGCTGCATTGTTCGGGTTGTAAACAGAATGCTGCTTCTAGCCACCTTTATAAAATGGGCTGCTAAGTGCACTGTTATTCCTGGACCTCCTCCTAAAGCTTTGCATTAACTTAAGTAGGCCAGCCGGGTACGTGCTGCTTTGTTATGAGTCCATGTGGAGTAATTTCTGTTCAGAAGCTAGCTCCAAAAGTACCTGTAAGGCAGCCCTCCCTTCCCATGCTTCAGTAATGCTAAACCAGCTGCTTTGCCTCCCAACTGAATGCGTGGGGATGAGGACCATCGTCATAACAATAATACCTGCTGCATCTGACTCACTACAGCTCCTGCTGGGAGAAGTAATAAAATGTACGTTTCTCTGTGCCAGCAAGAGCTGCCACAGTACAAGGAGGACTCATTTCCAAGTTCAGATTTTGTAGTCGTAATTTTCCTCCCTCACTCTTTTTGTATTTTTTGAGTACAGTGGGAGAATAACTTTAGATTATGGTGTCTGAGGAGACTACTTGCAGAAGCTGAAAAAGTCTGAGATCTATATTCGTGTTTTCAGCAGTATTTCTTGTTGGAAGTGTTGTATTCTCTGCACCACAGGAAAGAGAAAACAAAGCTGAGTAGGTCTAGCTCCACAGCACAAATGAGAGCTGTGTGAATGAATCCCTGGCTGCAGCACGTTTTTACCCAATGACAGCATACAGACACTGACAATCTTGGTAGAAATTGCTGTGGGGGAAAATTAGCTGAAACATTACCATTTACCTTACAGCTGCAGCTTTGTGTCTTGAAACACTGACATTTCACCTGTAATTTAATCTCTATTATTAATGAATTGCGGAAACTCTTTTCCCTAGGCACTAGACATCAGACTGTGTATGGAGTCTGTCAGCAAACAATATTACTAAAGAGCCATGTAGTCTTTTAGACACTCTAAAAAGAAATATCGATATATACAAAAATAGACACACAGCTCTTTTTCAAATTGGTAACATATAGTAACCATCTAGATACTGTCCTGGGCAACCGGCTGTAGGTGGCCCTGCCTGAGCAAGGGGGTTGGACGAGGTGACCTCCAGAGGTCCCTTCCAACCTCAATCAGTCTGTGATTCTGTGATACATTAATTGTCCGTCTTCAACTCATTCGTATTAGGCAATGATGTCTTTCAAAATGATTCATCTGTCATGGTCAACAGAGGTCACTGTTTTAAAAAACTTCTTTAGTAAATAGCCTAAAGGATCTTTTCAGAATACTTATAATTAAGTTCTGCACCTTTGTTTTCTTCTGTACTGAGTGATATTTTGTCCAAATAAGGAAATCTACACAAGGTCTTATAAGGACATCTTGAGAATACAATTGTTAGATTCAGGAGAATTGCTGTATGCTAAAAATGTAATCAATCGGATGTACAGGTAACAGTAGGCACTGAAAGGAATGATTTTATGAAACTATTTCAATGACTTTGCATGTAAAATGGATTGAAAAAAAAGTGATATTCCACTCCGGGAGGATTTAAATGCCACCTTATTTAGTTTGAGAACAAAAAGCATTTTCAATTTATCTGTTGTGTGTACATAGAAGAGGCAGCAGAACAGATTCATTGTGCACAAATCATGGCTAAGGTGGTGCTGAGAGCAGCGTAGATAAAGGAGTTAGTGTGACTACAGGCAAACAATGATTATTTATGGACTTCAGTGTGCTTTTTGTGCATTGCTAGAATGAACAATGATTAGATCGGAACACTACAAAGAGTTTAAGGGGCTTGGTGGAACAGGTACAGTTAATCTGTGTATGGTTGTTAAACTGACTTAATAATAAGTCATGTAGGTGTGTGGTTTATGCCGCCTTAAACTCAAATTACATAAAACATTATGTAACAGTCAAATAGTAGAATTAAATTTACAAATGCCTCAAGCGGGTATTCAAGACTGGACGCATCTGTTGCTTATAGAGAGTGAGATTTGTCGTGCAAGACTTCTTTTCCTAAGAACTGTGCTATAGATACTATGATCACTGATAACTCTTTGCAGAACAACATTTGAAATCCACGATCTTTGAGATTTACAAATGAACACAAGGATTATATGACACTATGGATTGTATTTTTCAGAAGTTTTTGAGTCAGTTGATTCTTTTTTAACATATCACACACTAGTGAGTTTGTTCTTTCACCAGTAGACAAATTAGTTACCATGGTATTGGATACTATGAAGCCTACTAGCTACATACTGGTAGAATGTGGACAACGTGGAATTACATGACATCAATCCTAGCCAATAATGACATTAATGTATCGTTATCAGCTCATTTTTGTGATATTCTGCCTTAGTAATGAATATACTTCTAGTATCTGTTTGTATATTTGAAATCTCGTGACCTGTTTTCGAAACAATTTAATGTCATAATAGTTCAATAATCAAATATATGCTTTTAGACATAGCCAGCCACAGCATTTATAGCTGTGCAGGCAAAACTGATATGTACAATCATCTCTTATGCTTTAAGATAAAGGGGAACCTGCAGATATCAAGAAAATACAGCATTATCAGTGGTTCAATAGAGTTTGGGTTTTGAAGTAACAAGTATTTAATGATTCATTACTTCAATTACACAGTATTGTTATATAACGTAGTAGTTGTTCTTATAATTATATAAGAATATGTCCTACGACATAACACAATAAACATTGAACTGATCTGTGCAGGATAATGCTGAGTATGTAGACTCAACCTGTTGTTATGATGGCATGATCTAGTACAAAGAGAGAACAAACCAGAGAACCTTTAAAGGCTATAAAAGAGCTTTCTGTTTCCGTAGTTTTGAAATTAAGGGCAAAATCCTGGCCTTTACTGGGGTCAATGTCATTTTTACCAATGGAAGCAAGATTTCATTTCAAATGGAGAAAGCAGGAAGCTTTTTGTCATGCTCCCATTGTCTCAGTTTTCTTCACTGGCCCAAGTTTTTCTGAATTAAGTCCTGGAATGACTTATGTGCTGACAGTAGTAAAGACAGATAATGTTTTTGATGTATTTTGAAAGTGTTTAGCATATTTTAGGTCTCTAAAGTGGATTGCATTTGTTATCTCCTTTCCTTTTTTGTCTTTCCCTTATGTATGATATCCCTCAAAAAAGGTTTGGGGGTCAGTCATCGTGAACATTTTACTACTCAAGCGTGTTTCATTACCACTATGTCTGTCCACTGAGATCAGAAATGAGCCACACATCTTAATTCCCATATTGTTTGTAGCAATATGTTCATCAATGTGTAGGGTTTATAGTGACAGGCTCAGTGGGGAGAGATACATCATTATGATACTGCATTGCAAGTCGTCAGGGCACGGAGATGGGAAGTTTTACCTATCAATGCGACAAAACATTGTTTATAGGTCAATTAAGTTCAGGATCTGACATCTTCTCTGCCAAAGTAACATTTACATTACCAAAGAGGGAAGTTTTGGCACTCTGGCTAAAGTATCACAAAATCAGTGAAAGGTAAATATATTTTGGAAAGTGTGATTGAATCAGCACTCCTCAAGGACCCTAAGAAAGACATTGCTGTAAAAGCTAACGTACTTTACCAGCAAAGGTTATCTCTGTGGAATACAACCTGAGACATAAAACACATGAAAAGACAAAATTCCTTATGAAGTAGGTCAAGAAAATGCCCAGATCAGTGGCAGATAGGAACATTTTTTTAGGTTTGGTGGTTTTATAAGAAAACTAAATAAAATGTTTTGTTTGTTTGCATTCATCTTTTTCAAAAAAAAAAGAATGCATAAGTTATATATAAATATTTTTAAGTTTTAAGCTTTCTTTCAAAATAACTGGCTAGTATCAAGGCATTTTTTGATATTTTTCATCTAAGAATGTGACAAATCTAAAGAACAAAGGCAGTGTGAGGGAGCTTTTTCCTTTCTCTTTACTGAAGATGTTTAAAAGAGTGAGTTAAGGGCCAGAGAAAGCAGGCCAAGAGTGTATACTGGAAAAGTAAACAACAGACAGAAATTTGTCCATATTGGCAGTGCTGATTTTATGCCACCTATGTGAATTTACAATTCCTTTCTGAAGGAAATCTTACCCATTGTCCGTGTCTGACCTACCCGACTGCCAGCTCTTTTTGCAATTCCTAGCTATGGTTGATAGAAACCAGTACTGTGACCTTTCTCCAAAATTTAATTTTCACTTCCATTCTTCAGCATCTGTATGCTGAGCATTTTACATATTTTTGTAACATCAGTCTCCTAAATCTTTAGTTCCTAGGAAAGTTCAAAGAACAAAGAAGCCATCACTGGAGGCTAAGACACCACTCAAATAAGTTCAGCTTATCTGCATTCAAATCAGTTGCCTGGAGACACCAATCTTTGATAACATAGAATCTAACTGTCCTGTTTGGGGGAAATGACATGCTAGAGATGGGAAGGGAGTCATGCTGGAAGAGGTACAGTTAAGTTTGCAAAGTGTCGTGAGAAACACAGATTGATGTTTTCTGTAAACCTAAGCATGCACAAGTTTAGCAGTTACTTGACTATGTGATTGCACGAATACAGCATTAATGAAACATAGTCTTATGAGGGAAAGGGATCGTCCTGTCTGGGTTAACATAAAGTCCTTGTTTTGCTTCTATAATTAATTTCATTTTATTTTCATGAACATTTTAGGTGTATCAATACATGCATGAAACCATAACTGTTAATGGCTGCCCCGAATTCCGAGCCAGGGCCACTGCAAAGGTAGGATACGTGCAACTGTTGAAATACGTGTTACCAAAGTGACCTAGTAATTGACTGTGCGCGTGTGTGTTTCAGGTATTCGTGTGTACACTGTAAGAAAATTTAGACATCAGTGGCAGCCCAGAGTCTAGAACCAGTGCTACTTCCCAGGTAACAATCATAATGGAAAATTTCAACCTTTATGCTGCTTCTGTAGCTTAAGAAAAGAGAATGATTTTATGGAAATTGATGCTTTTTGAAAAGTTGCTTTGCAAAAGCAAATCTACTGGTTCATTCTGTAGAAGTCTGCCTGCAACAACCAATATCTTAATGGACTATTTTCCCATACAGCTCATCCAGAAAGGACACAATGATTCAGGAGATGATAGAAATTAAACAGTCAAAATTCCACTTCTAGCTAATGGGAACTGTAGATACTGAGCAAGTGGTAAGGACTGTAAGGATGGGCAGTGACAAAAATGGCCTGATCAAGAGACTCCACACCCAAATGCAAGCCCATTTTTTTTGATGCATTACCTGCTTTAATAAAATATCTTGCCTCTTTGTCCTTCCCTTTCTCATATCCTTAGACCATGACAGCTACATTGCTGCTACTACTGAAATGATAATTTTTTAAGGGAATTCACACAACCATGAAAGTACCTGTTCTATGTGCCAGTGTGAAATATGCTCTGTATTTTCATAACATGCACAAAGATAGATGCTTCCAAACAGGGAGGTCCACCATGGCTTTCTTTTTCCCATTATAATTTTGTACTCAACACTGTTTTCTGGGTGGTGTAGTGGATCCTATGCAAAACAGGTAAACCTGCAAAAAACATAAATCTTTTTGAGAGATACTTCTTTATGGGCCCACTGCTGTGATATTAGTGACAAAACTTGCTGAAATCCTAATGGAACTAAGATCTTACCATTGTGAATTTGTGTTAAGAGATTTTAATTTAAAGCTGTATCAGAAGATAAAGGTTGGGAGTGTGTCACAAAATTATTTCTACAGTATTTTAGGGAAGCAAGCTGTATAGTAGCCAGCAAATAACCTAATATACATTAAATTGCAGTGTATTTTCTTTACTAAGTAGAACGTTCTTTTCTGTAGGCTGTTCGTCTGATTTTAACCTTCTTCTAATTGAAAGTTAATGGACAATTTAAATGTGTAAGGTCTATGCTTCTGTATAGAGAAATGTGTATATGAAATCCTGATTTGTCTACACTGCAGGTAAACATAGAAATTATTGTTATGTTGTATAGTAAATGGGGAGAAATCCAATTAGTGTTTGCCATTCTCATTTCTTATTCATATAGAACAGCAGGGTTACAGAGCAATGTTTCAATATCGCAATATTTCCTGGTTATTTCTGGGCTGTCTGCATTGCATTCTCCTAGTGCATTCATGTCTGACATAAAATGTATGCATGATGACAAGGTCTGCATGTGCAAAAACATGTAACTGAGAATGATCCATTATGTCACGTCATCCACTAGCTTCTATTAAGCATAAGCATTATAAGGATGCTCAAACAACGTCAGTGTAATGCAGAATTGTTCAAGCAGTTTGGACTACAAACACATGCTGAAAAGGATAAAAGGTTTTCTTAATGTTTATTTAATGATTTACTAAGATCTATAAGTAGGAAAATGCTTGTAGTGAAAAATGAAGTATAAGATGTAATATTTTTCTAGATGCAAGCTTTACAGTTTGTTACATGGGGTTTTTTGCCAGAGTAAGATTAACAATCTAGGATTTTTCTAATTGATTTATAAATCCATTGTCTTAAGATTTAATTTTTCAATAAAAGTTTTGATCCAATTATATTATAAAAACTCATATTCCTGTTCCAGGAGTTATTTAGCTTGAGAGATTTCATAAAAATAATGAATTTAACTTTTTAAAATAGGAATATCCTTTTAGGATTTTTTTCTGTGCCCAAAGAATAAAATAAACAATTCTGTACCTCTGAAAGCAGAGCAGAGGGTTAACAATTCAGTCCATCCACTTTATTTCAACTAGGAACACAGTAGAGATCACATTGTCTTATTCCAGAGTAACAAATTTTCTTCCTGTGAAAAGGCAAGGAAGAAATGCACTAGTGACCTTAGGTGTTCACCACCACGCAGTCAGGCTTCCCAGTGCATACTTCTGGCTCTGCTGCTAACTACCTGCGTTATCTTTGACAAGTCACCTAAATTCTCTGTTTCTCTGCTTATTCCTTGATTTCAAAAGCATTGGCATGGAACTTATTTTTTTTAAAATGCTTTCAGATGATCAGAAAAAGTCAGAAGATAATAAAATGTCTTCACGGGAGTTAATTCTTCCTGCAAATGAACAACAGAGTGTATGTCAATGTTCTCCCTACATAGCCAAATCACTCATCTTTCTCTTCCAGGCCACAGTTGCTGCTTTTGCTGCAAGTGAAGGCCATTCACACCCGCGAGTGGTGGAGCTGCCAAAGACTGATGAAGGCCTGGGCTTTAATGTCATGGGAGGAAAGGAACAAAATTCACCTATTTATATTTCTCGCATCATCCCTGGAGGAGTGGCAGAAAGACATGGAGGACTCAAACGGGGGGACCAGCTGCTTTCGGTTAATGGAGTGGTATGTGGAAATTTGATAGAGCTTTGATTTTCATCTAGCCTTTCATTTTTCACAGCTGTTCTAATATCGTGATTTAAAAGGCAGCCATATGAAACAAAAAGAATTAGATCTGTGAGAGACCTTCAGTGCATATTTGTGGGCCAGTGAGGCCAAGCTGCATCGACAACTTTGTGCCACTACAATTTCTGTTGTAATGGAGAGTGCGTGAAGAGCTTCATTTTAAATCCACACTGCATGCTTAATTTACAAGGAAGCTGTGTCTTTCTTAATTGATAATTCTGCAAATCCTGTTTGCAGTAAAAGCATAACAGGCTTTGTCGTTCTTGCACTTCACGGCCTCTGAGGCACACGGCCCTTTCCAAGCACACTGATGCCTCAGTGGCACTTGTGCAGCCTTGTGACCTTCAAAGCATTTGAACACATAAAATCAAAAGAAGTTTGGTAAGCACATTTGGTACTGATTTGCAGTGGAAGGTACATTACAGACTTCTTTCAGTGACATTCATCCAGCTGTGATGTCTTTGTCACAGAAATCAGCTGTACAAACACACACATACAGGGAGCATGTATTTTCAGTAAAAAGGTATGGTTTTTACATAGTCATTTTTTGTAGAAGTCAGTACTTCAGGGTGGAGTGTTTTGCAGTAGTTTCACTGTGAATGTCAGTATTGAGGTAAAAATAAAAGGGCTTTTGGAATAGAAAGGAAAAATAAGGTTCTGACTACATGATATGGGTCAAATTCTGCTTTGCATTTTGCTTTTTGTTCCCTTTTACAAGGGAATGTAAAGTACTGAAAGGGTAAGCACACTCATTCATATAACCCTACACTTCTCTTAATGAAAACATAATCCCTTTTCATGCAAAACCTCCATCTAAACCTCGTATTTAAATACACCAAAGGCACGTAGGAGCAATTCCTGAATCCAGTCATAAATATAAGACTTTCCAACTTAAATTTCCTCTTTGTTGCAAGCCCATAAAGACTAAAAAAAAATTCTGTTTTCTGCATGCTTTCATGTTGTCATCTGTTTCTCTCAACAACAGCTATTACTTTTCTCTTGAAACAAAATATCAGTGCAACACTTCAGACAGTCTTTTTGCGACTTCTTCTATCAACCGTCATGTTCTCAAAAGAGAAATAATAGGTCTGGAAGCTTACTTGCCCCTGTACACAATGAGAAAGAACATGTACAAAACAAAAAAAAGAAAAGCCACTGAAAAGATTATTTAGTCTCAGGGAAAAAACAACTGAACATTTAATAAGTAAATTGCCTGAACTTCACTGATTGGAAGTAGATCAAATAATTTTGTTGTTGTTCAGCGCTTCTTTCAACAGGTGAATAAAAAGACAGATAAAAAGAGTTTATATTCACTAATTGGTGGATGGTTCTTGAAAAAAACTTTTACTGTCAACAGCGTCTGGGCAACTACCAGGAAGGAAAGTGGTGAACCTGCAGATGGCAAAATATATTGTATTTGAGTGTTGTCACCTCTATTTTCACGATACTTTCTTAAAAAAAATCATGAATGTGCTCTAGAGTATATATTAAGCTAATGTAGCAAAAAAAACACAATATAAAATTCCCAGTTGCATGTAGACACATGAGAAAGTTGATTCCAAGATGCAACAAATATTTTTGCATTCAGAGTCTAAACAACAGAATTTGAAGTTTGAATTGCAGTTGTGTACTTGAAACAATGCCTATGAGCAACTGTTCATACACCAATCTTGGGCTGAATCAAGCCCATACAATATAATTTGTAAAAAGGCAAAAATTATGGAAGTGATAATTTGTTTGCAGACAGCTTGAGACAGGAGGAAAAAGCTCTAAATTTAACATTGTTCACTGGGACTAGTTCACTTTGTGCTTCTCTCAATTTAGCTGGAGAAAAGCAAATAATATACAGTATGTACAATACAACAGACGGCTCAGCAATGGAACATGAAATGAAAATGAAATATCTGTAACTTGTTTGTGCTCAGAAGTTGGTGGTTGTCCAACTTTATAATTATCAACATAAAATTAGAGCTGTGTGTTCAGAATCCAGATCTGTGATCCCAGCATGACTGGGATGACTGTTCCTTGAGCTGTTTCACCGGATGATAAAAAAAGTGTTTTCTCATTATGCTGGGGATTTTGTTACATACTTTTGTCCCGCACCCCCTAAAAGTAAAGGAAATTGAAAGCAGTAAGCCCTGCAGATGGCTCAGCAAAGGCACTTGCTGGTGGCTGTTCATATCTGGCAAAGATTCTGCATTTGTCAGATACCTGGTGTGAGTCAGATACAGAAAGGGATACAAAATAGGTTTATAGTGGCTAATTTCTCACCCAAGCATTTGCTTACAGATATCTAATAGAAATATTCTTCTCAGTTTGTCAACTTGCGGGGTAATGATCAGATTCTCTTTTTTTGTCTGCAAGAGAGTGGGATTTTTTTCTTTTATATTTATGCAAGTCTGTGAGCCTGGATACAGTAATGGTTGGTGTTTCCCCACACCGTATCTGGAGTTCTTTCAGCTGTTCCTGCCTCTACAGTATTTTGCATCCCTTTTTTTGATGCAATCTGCCAGTGCAATAAGGGAAACACAGACATAAGTATATATAAATATATGTAATCAAAAATTACATATTAAAAAAAGATATGCATTCAGAGAAAAAAAAATATAGTAAATCCCATATTTGGTGGTCAGTTCTTAAGTAACATGAGTGTCAGATTATTGCAATGTCCCCAGCCAGTGTAATCCAGTCAGCAAAATCCCTTGTACAGGCATGACCGATACCAGCAGTAGCCCTTTGCCAACACAGCCTCAGAGGTTTGCAGAGGTGGAAGAATTCAAACAGCAAAACAACTTCCTTTGCTGGTATAAGCTCTTTTTCTTACTCCAAGGGGCTCTGCTTTTTAAGTTGTGCAGCTACCACCATGCAGGTGAAGCATTTGTAACACCTTGGAAATATGAGGGCAAGCAGCAATGAAGACATTAAAAGCAAGTATAGCAATCTTATTAATAGCAGCTGAAAACTGTAGTTGTTAAGACCTGAGTTAGGTACATTTGGAGAGTAGGATTTGTACTTAGCAGCACTGTCTTCTACTTTGCCTCTGTTATTTTTCCCTCTTCCGTTATGGTTCAGAGCTTCAGGCTTAATTACTCATTACTATTCAAGTCAATGGGAGTTTTCAATTGACCTGGATAGCAACAAAGTCAAACCCTTCATTTGTAATTAGAAAATACTGGCTGTAAACTAGAAAAAACAAGGCTGGAGGCAAATGGGAAAGAAAACAGGCCAATCATGAATTAAATACAGTTTACTAAGTTGTACAAAGTATTAAAGTACACCATCTAGTTATTCCCTTACAGAGCAGCTAGAATCACAATTGCTTATTGATGTCAGTTAGAACCATCCAAGTCTTTGAAAGCAAATTAATATTTTGGCTACTTCATGTAGCTTGGGAGCTTACAATTCTTCTTCATACCCTGTTCGAAGTTCATACCGTTCCACAGCAAAACTGATCATGACAACACTGAGTACACTGACTTTTCCTGTGAATGTCCATGCCACGTCATACAGACAATTCACAAGCAAAAAATGAATTATAAAACAATGCCAAATTTTAGACAGTTCCTTAAGGTGGGAACTGCATTTACAAGTATTAAAGCTGGTCACAAAGCAATAAGTTATAAAAGATAGCTAGTTACAGTATGTGTTAGTTGTGATGACCTCTTCTAACATTGAGCAATTGTGGGGTAGGGGATGTGGGGAAGAGGTTTTAATTTGTATCTGTGACTTGTTCATTAAAGCAATTTCACATCTATTGCTTTTTATTTTGTCTCTTTTTGGAGCATGAGGTAGATTCACTGTTTCTTATGCAACAACAGATTTCATCTTTTTCAAATATTTGTAAGGAAACTCTTTTTTCCCAAAATTACTTTTGGGTAGCAGTGCTACCCAATTTCTAACAAATTTCTAACAAATCTGGTCGTCACAGATCATGAATTTTCTTTAATCTTTGAATAAGAAACCTACTGGAGGAATGTCATGAACATAAAATTCAAAAACAAAAAGTCATTTATTTCAACAGTCTATTTACTTCAAGTTTTCTCTGTTTCTGGTAATCCTGTCATCACCTACACTATTTCTCTAAGTTGCATTGGTATTTTTGAAGCATCTTACCATCTCTGTAGAAACTCTTGAGTCCAGTCAGTTGACATGAAATAATTATTTGTATTAATATGTTGAGGGATATTTAACAGAAGAAAGATAAATAGCAAGGCAATGAGCTTGAATTGTGTTTTTTATATTATTTATGTAGAAGTGTATTATGTCTGCTTTTTGAAACTTTTAAATCATTATTTCTAGCTCGTTGTGTGCCACAGCAGAAGTAATTCTTATTCACTGTTCTTGCACAATGCTACTCAGTCAAATAGGAGAGATGAAAATAGAAATAATTTTCTTCTGACAGTTGCTATAATGATGCTAAGTCATTCTTGTAGCATGAATTGAACTTCAAATATTTTGAATGCTTCTGCTTGTCTTTGGAGGCCTATGGGTATAGTTTCATTTTAAATAGCATGGTATACAGAAGAGTTTTAAAACACGGCATGTAGCAAAACTTTGATTTATTTTATGTGGGAAGAAAATTACTTATTTTTTAAAAGATCTAAAATCCATGTGAAGAGCTCAGTCGTGCAGTCTTTTTTTTTCTGTGCAGAGATACTTTTGTTTGTTGGAATATATCCTACAACACACATGGGCAATTGTACGCTATTAGAAAATTTCTCCCTTTCTCTTAAGGTGTGGAACATTCCATATGCCTGAAAAGCACTCCAGTCAGTCCACTTACTGGTAGAAATTAAATACTCTTTTCACAGCCGAGTCACTTTCCCCTTTTGGAAATTTGCTGTTTCAAACAATGTTAGCATAGAAATCAGAGCTTGAGCCCCTTTGGGAGTACTCTTGATTTCACAGCAGATATCAGCTTACTGTAAACCATTTTCCAGAAAGGGAGGGAAAATATATATTCCTTCAGCAACAATTTGCAGTGTTAAAGTTATCAGTGTTTGATTGCTTACAACTGACCGGATAAAGACTAGTTTATTTCCAATGGAGAACCCATATCACGTAAATGTTAAATGTGTGACCAATGCCATTAAGTGTCTAAGGCGCAGCTTGTCCCCGGCCGCAGCGGGCACGCTCCTTCGCCTGCAGCTCAGCCACTGCTTCATCACCACATGTCATTCCCTGCGGGATCCAAACAGGAACGGGGTGTAAGAAAGGAACTGCAATTTCAAACTTGCAATTTCTTCATTTCTTACCAACATTTAGATATTTATTTTTGTACCTTGCAAACAGACTGTTTGGGTTTTTACTGCAGGGCTTGGGTTTTTTGTTTGCACAAAGCTTGTTGAGTATTTCCGCTCCTTTTCACACAGTTCAGAAATTAGATTTATAATGCAACTTGAAACAGATTTCTATTATTTAAGATACGAAAATGAATACATTCCCAGCACTGGATAAATCTTACTTAACTCAACACTTTTCCTTAATTCTCCTTTGAAAACTGGAAGGTGTGGAAACTTCCTAAAACCCCGCCAGCCTTTCCGTATGAAAAAGAGGACAGAGCTCTTGATCAAAGATTTTTCCTCATTACATCTGTTCTCCCTGCTCCCAGAGCGTGGAAGGAGAGCACCACGAGAAGGCGGTGGAGCTGCTGAAGGCGGCTAAGGACAGCGTCAAGCTGGTGGTACGCTACACTCCCAAGGTGCTGGAGGAGATGGAGGCTCGCTTCGAAAAACTGAGAACAGCCCGACGCCGGCAACAGCAGCAATTGCTCATCCAGCAGCAGCAACAGCAGCAAAATACACAGCAAAACCATATGTCGTAGGTGAGAGGATTCATTGGTCTTTCCTAAAGCCCACTGATGGCACCGCGCCTGGACCAGCAGCTCCCGGGGGTCCAGGGGTCCATCAGGGCAGGGCCTGGTGCCACGGCCCCTCCCAGCCCCAGCCGGGCACAGGGCAGCTTGGGGGCACTGGGGCAACCCCAGCCGTGGGTGTCGGGCACCTCCATGAGGCTGAGGCCAGTCTAAGACATGGGTCCACAGGTGGGCCCCGCTCAGCAGGGCCCATGGCCGGGCAGGGCTGTGGGGAGGTGGAGACCGGCCCTGCTGTGGTGTCAGTGGGGCAGGGGCTGACGGCTCTGGAGGGCTGATGTGGGGTCATGGGCAGTGGGTGGGCGGGGGGAGCCCCGGGGAGCTGATATGGGGGCCTGGGCCAGGGCCAGGGTGGGGGGAACCAGCGAAGAGGGGTCAGGGGCAGTCGGGGCTGGCCATGCCCTCGGGGCCCTGGCAAGAACATGCTGCCGGGAGGATGATCAGAACTTGTTCTTTGGTACATTTCCACATGGTCTGTGCCAGTAAAAATGCATTATGAAAATAAGTGAAAGGCCCTAACAAATTCTGGAGCGAATTTCCAATTAATAACGCCAAGATCAATAGCCACTATGCAGCTCTGGCTTAGCAACAAGCAAGACTGCATAAGAACTCTGTAGTTCCTGGGAACATTTTTTAATTAAAAAACGGAGCATTTGTGACAAGAATACACTACCAAATTTAGACACAGTTTAATGTATTTTCAAGTAGTCTGTTACCACTCTGCAACAGAACATCAAGATTTGCTGCTGATATGTAAAGAAAAGTCTTCCTGTTCCCTTCCCTGCTATAGGGAACCCAAACTTCACTCTGCAGTTCCTCTGCAGGGAACCCACAGGTGCTTGCTTCTCATCTCAAGTTTGATATTTCATTCCCTCTTGACGGACATTCAATGTTACAATAGCTTCTGAGGGACTTGCAAGTTTTCCAGTGTAGTCAAAACACATGGCGTGTGAGGTACAGAGATTCTCCATATGTGTAGTTTTTCTGAAATCAGTGAGAGTTTGCGACACGACTACATTTATGTATGCTCCATTTGCCCAAATGAAATCAAGTAGGAAACATGTCCCAATGACTTACATCCCCGTCCTCCACACGTCATACCAGGTATTCCCAAAACAGGATGTTTGTTGCAATAAGAGTCTACAGGTGACTCAGAAAGTCCCCAAATGATCAGAAACTGAAGCTCCCAGAGATGGTTTCATCATTATTAATATTGACACTGACCTCTGTTGATATTTAGGGGGAAAAAAGCCACCTTGTAGACCCCTCGTCCTGTGACCACCAAAATTCCAGCTTTGTTGATGCAAACAAAGGCTCCAAGTGGGATTGGAATCCCTCCTCAGGGCCTCAGGCAGGAGGTATAAATAGTACTATTTAATGAAGTAAGTTTTGGGTTTCTGTGTAAAATAGGGCCATTGCAGGAGATGAACATACAAATGGCACAGTCTCATGTGAAGTTTTCCATTTTTTCAGTTAACTTAATCTTTTCATGAGCAAGTAAGGTATTTTTACTGATGTGAAATTTTTCTTAAAGCTGAAAGGGAGGAAAGTCAGGCAGAGACAGCCAGCAACTTAATTCCCCAACTCCTTGTGTTTGCTCTGAGAAATGTGTTTCTTTAATTCTAGGTTATTCTCAAGAAAAAAAAAACCTCGCTCAAGAGTTCAGTAATCAAGCAACCAGAGCTGTACTTCAGTATTCCAGCAAAAGGAAACAACTACAGGAACACAAAAAAGAATTCACCTTTGTGAAGAGAATGTGCAGTGCAAGAATAATGTAGTTAAGACAGCCATAGGGAGGGTACCTTCATGATAAGGTTTTTCAGCACATGGCAGTCACAGGTACATAGTACTTCTGTGACTCTTCCTAATGAGAACAGCATGATAGGTAAACCCTATGAAACAGAGAAGTCCAGGGCTTCCAAATAATTCTGTTTGATCTAATCTTGCACTCCTTACTCTGAGAAATTGGCCAGTTGGCTTTCTCTAGTCGTTGAAAGTTTTGTTTTAAGGAGATCAAGATTGGCTGCTTTTGGGGACAGAATCTTTCTCTACAGTTATCTCCAGAAATGAACAACTACATCAGTTCAAAATTTTGCCACAGACATCAAACTCATACATCATGCTTCATAGCCACTTTGTACTATATATTGTAGAGCTGTTTTAACCTAACTTCCTGTTTATAATTTTCAATTTTCCTTCTGGAAATAGCAATTTACTATATTTATAAAGTATTCCATTTGTAGAAGCAATTGGCTTTTTACTCTTGGTGTTTCCATATATTTTATTATGCATCAACAGAGTGAGAAAGTTTTAGGTCAATTTTAATTTTATTAGTAGTAAAGTTAGGGAATCCTAGAACTGTATTTTTAAACGTAGGTATTGCTTGTATCTATTATAGTTACTATTCAGAAATCTATAACTGGATATATTATATATTTATTCCATAAAATATATATTGTCTGAATGTACCTGTTAGAGAAGTAGGGTCTTTGCTTAGCATGTATTGCAAATGTAGTAAGCTAATGTTAGCAAAAGACCAAGCTTTGTTTGGCAGATATTACTGTGATAGCATAATCTCAGCTTTTCTGTATTCTTTAATTTATTTCCAGTCTAATGTTAATATATTTTAGAGAGGAGGAAGCATAAGTTGTTTCTTTTAAGACTCGCACGTTATCATTTAAATCAGTTTGAAGTTAGAGTTCTTTTTTTTTAATCAAAGCAAATTGGAATGTGCAAAAAAAATATATAACTAAGTTCTTAAGTTTACATGTCTGCTTTTCCAAAGAAAATAGTCACAGCTGGAAGGCTATAAATATCGTCTACTTTCAAGAAAATAAGAAAATGGAACTCCCAAATTCTAAAATATAATCATTTTCAGCATGCCTTCTATGCTTAATTAGAAAAGACTGGAGGAGAAAAGGAGCTTAGAGGAGAACCCTACAGTCCTTGCATGTTGAAAACTCCAGCTCATGTCAGTGAAGGTTTAGTAATGTGAGGAATGTAGAAATGGTCTGAACCAGTTTTCTGCTTGTGAACTTGGAACAAAGTCAGAAACAATTCATATTTTGAAGGATCTATTCTCAAATGGAGAGAAGCAAAGCAAAAGAGGGGAAATTGGCAGTATGGTAACATATGTTAGAAACCAAATGCAGGCTAGCCAACAGTCTTGACAGTGGTTGATTAGTGTAAGTAGCCATTGAAAGGAAATTACAGTATTTTTGAAGCCAAACAGCATGAATTCCTCCAGAGAAGCCTCATTTTATACAGAGAAGTAATTCTATCCAGTGGTCGTTGGTGACAATATCAATTAAGACAGTGGAGTTTGAGAACTACCAGTATTAAAGATGAACTATATTGTATTGTGCTCTGCACGGTGTCTTTTTTATACTTAATAAAATTGTACGTACCTATTTTAAAACTGTATTCTCAGACAGACACTGCTATTAATATTGACGGTATATAAATTGTTATTATGACTGCATATAACTGTTCTGTATCTCCTCAGTATGATTTGAATTACACTGATATCTACATTTTCAGAGACCCAAGTATTCAGATTTAGTCAGCCCACTACTGCATTCTTCCAAACCGCCTCTCCACCTCCTCCCCTCCTCTTCCTCAAAAAATTTAGGTTTGATGGAGTGGAATGTGCTGATTAATAAATTTCAATAATAGGATGTCATTCATATAGAGAAGCATATCAAACTCATTTCCATATATTATTATTCAATAAATTATTTATACACACTAAAATTAACATTCTAGTCTTCACCAGCATTTAACAATAAGATGAAAGAAAATATAAGTAAAATACAACTGTCAATGAATTTGAAGGCGAAGCAGGAAGAAATAACTTTTTAAGGGTCACTTTCCATGCCTTTTACTGATCAATAAAACATATAGCCCCTTAATCACAGAATAGTCTCTGTCCCTAAATCTGTCATCTGCATTTAGTTGCAGACAGTCTTTTCATTTGTGATTTAAATGTCTTTGATCCTGGTGCGGTAAGGCACTTCTACATGTGCATTGCTGAATTAGGACCTAAAAGAAGCGCAGGGAGAAGAACATTTCCCACATGCAGGTCTGCAGGTACTTGTGCATCATATTTTAACTGGTTGGTCTCCTGGCATTTGCTGTTTCACTACACTGCATTCATATTCCTTCAGTCAGCTTAGTGAGTTTTATTGCTCCCATTTACCCTTGGGGCTCCCTCATAATTTCTCTGCATTGGCAGCAAACCTAGGTAGGAGATCCAGCAAGTCTTTTCTGTCTCTTTTTTCCAGTATCCGAAGGGGTGCTACGTGATTTTTACAAGCTCTTGCATCATGTTCACTTATACCAAAGATGCAGATGTAAGATCTAATAACAATAGAGATTTAGGGTTGGTGGCATTTACCTACTGCAGTTGATGGCTCTGCTGTGCTAGCTGTAGTTTTTCTGTTTGTGACTTCTCATCTGACTGGCACTTTGTAGGGGATTGAAGGATTTCGTAGCCCTTGATAAAGCATTTTCCTCTTTTCCTTCTATAGTGACAAATCATAGATGAAAGGTCAATGAATGCCCGTGAATGGAATAAATGACATCAAAATCTACCTGCAGTTCCCTGTTAAATAATACTGCAGAACTTAGTGCTATACGTCGTACCTTTTGTATGGATTTATCACAGCCAAGCTTCAAATCTGACTTAGGAACCTTTGGGAACTCTTGCAGAAGGGACAAAATTATATGCCACATTTGCAGGAGAAGAAACTGTTTATTCAGCTGCTAATTCTAAGGATTTTAGAGTTCTAAATTAAATTAAGATCTCATGAGCAAACAAGGTTCCTAGAATAAAAAACAATGCTAAACGAGAAGAGTGGTTTTGCCTGTGTTTGAAATAATACAGGATTTTAAACATAATTTCAGAATTTAAAATAGTTATTATGCTCACAGAAGATGTATTTCATTACAGGATGAGAAACTGCTTCAGAAAGTAGCAGTTATTTTTGAATCTTTCTGAAAATGGGATAATAAAACTAACCAATCTCCTAATGCAGAACTGTGTCTAGAAGGGCTAAGGGGATTCTTGCCTATATAAGCTGAGGATTCTCAGCTAGAGGTAGTACTGTCCCTGCATAAGCATTAGTGAGACCATTTCCATATGCAGCATTCAGTAAAACAAAACAAGTTTCAAACCCAGAGAGTACTCTGGGACGATTCGCAAGAACGTGCTGCCTGCTGCGATACACGTCTGATGAGAAATACAGCCCATTATGCTTATCCATGAGAAGGTCAGGACGAATTAGGGATGTGCTCAAACAGTCTTGCACGCAGACCCAAGCTCACCTTGCTTGTCCATGAAGCAAATGCAGTCTTGCGCTCTGAACTAGCAAAAAGATTGAGAGACATGTTTGATGGATTCATTGCCTCTACCTTCAGCTGTCTAAAAGCGAGCTGCGGAGCTTACACTGATTGTTTCCATGGTCAACAGAGGCATCCCTAGAATGCGATTCATTCCACCCATCCCTGACATCTATCTTAAAACAGGATAAGGCATCCCATAAAAGGTTTTATAAGCAGGGTCCCTAACTAAACAGCCTAATTTGCTAGCTTCAAGTAAGTAATGTCTTTCCATTTTCTTTTTTTTATTTGCTTCTTCAGTTATACACAGCTTCCTAATAAATAATATCCAGCCACCACTGTTTGAATTCCCTAGGCTAAAACTTCTGTGTGCACAGCTCAGGTGACTCACAGCCCTTCCACGTGATCTGGTTCGTAAGGAGGTTCCTGTTGCTACAGATGCCTGTTCTGAAACGTTCTGAGAAATTGAAGAGCTCAGCACAGGTGCTGTTAGCAAAATGCTTTGGATGTGGTGGGTACAGGAGCATGTGGTGTGTACAGCAAGCTTCAGCCTGGGAATGCTAATCGCAGAAGTCTGTACTGCCACCCGTAACACTGGGCTAGCGTGTGCGCATTTTACAGTCGCTGCAGCCAAAGAAGATGAACAGTTGCTTTTGATTTTTGGTTACAGAGATGCACAAAAATGAAAGCCATCAAACTGCCATCACAGGAATTTGTGATAGCAAGAGTCATAGCAAAATTTGACCAGTTCTGAAATCTAGAAGCCTGCAGCTATCTAAGATTAAGTAAAAAGATTACAAAAGCACAAGATGTCCATAAGGAGCAGCCAAAATCCAAGAGAAAAAAAATCCCGTAGGGATTTAATCTCCGATCTGCTTTTAATTTACTTTCTTATAGTTAGTTTCACTCCTGTCAACTTGTCTGACCAAAAGGGAAGCGTATGATTCAGTTATTGCACTTACCATTATCAAAACCATAACGAGCTCATAGGGTAGATGGATACCTCTTCCCTTCCTTCCTCCTTCCTTCCTTCCTCTGAGGCTTGGACGAAGGTGGGTTCTGTCTGCAGAAAGGTGACACCCAGACACATCCAAATGCTACAGAGAGTTTCTTCACCAGTCAGATTACACTTCCTCCCCCTTCCTCCCCACCTGCAATTCTCAGTATGTTTCCTCAAAGTGGGCATGTTTTATAGACTCACAAATTCATGTTTATTTCAAGGAAAACCCAGTGTTAAGCCTGAAGCTGTAAATCTTGCCCAACCTTTTCATTTTGACATCCCAAACCAAACCAGCTATTGCACTTGTAATAATCCATCTGAGAGCCTGGGATTATCTTGTAAACTGGTCCAATTAAAAACTGTATCCCAGGAGTCACTTCTCTAACATTTCTGTTGAAATTAAAGAAATGTAAAAGATAAACATGAAGTATAACTTCTGAAGTGCAGAGGGTAGCAGTGCAGTGCTACAGAAAGGGAAAAATACTTAGGATTTTTCACACGTGCGTGAAAGCCTCTACAGGAATATAGAATATTGTTTTTCTCTAAACAAGTTACTTTTTTGTGTTGGGAGGACAAGCCTCTTCTCTAGTAGCAGGTTTTGGTAAGAATAAGGCAAGACGCCTAGCTAAAATGAGAAACAGCGTGGGAAGAATCCTGGGTGTGTTAAGGCAGCCATGAACAGTTTAGTGGATAAAGATGGGTCCACTTCAGATGAGAGTAACACAGATATTTCTCCCACTGATCTCTCTCCTATCCCAAGTCTACTCATATCTAATCCCTCTACTTTTTTGCCCCCCAAATTCCCTTTGACTACAGCCTAAGTATCACCACAAAGCTATTCCAACTCTCCCACTGCAGTATTCCCCCCTCCCCTTCTGTCACAAGAGTTTTCTCTTAGCTCAGCGGTGACAATTCTTGACCGTTGCAATCTCCTCAACCAGCTATGGCATTTAGGCTTTGCCAGGTCCACCTCCTGGAGTGCTCTGCTACTTCATTTGCTCTACGTATCCTTCAGCTGCCCTCTCATGGCCACCATAGTCAGCTGTTTTGCTTCCCCCACACAAAATATTTTACCCGTGAGGAATACAGGGGAAAAAAAAATACATTGAGGAGGTAGAAAAACGGTAGGCAATTCTTGAAAAAATTTTGGTCAGGATATACTAAGAATGTCCCCTCTTTCCTGAGTCAGCTCCTTTTCAGCAAGCGGTGATTTTCATCTTCATTTAGTTCCCTGCTGACAAAGCACTTTATGCAATGGCGCTGATTGTGGAAGAGCCATACGCTCTCCTCTGTCTGGCTGAAACAACAGCTCCTTGTCTGGAATTGGTGGGCATCTAGACCTGCTTGAAGGCACCGCACAGTGAGTTCACACACATGCCATAGGTCAGAGTTTTTGTGCACACACTGTCCACGTGAGTGGTACAGATGAAGAAGATACAGCATATCTGGCACGCAGATCCATGTCTGTCTGGGATTCCAGGGATGGAAATACGGAACCAAGCCCTCACAATACCCTAACATAGTGTTAGAGCCTTCAGCGATCCAATCTGGAAATGTTTGTATTATTAGAAGATATCCAGGAACCAATGTTTATTGTTTTCAGAATTCTATTTAAAAGTAAGTGTTCAACAACAGGCAATGAGAAGCCAAGAACCTTCCTTAAACTGTTAAGGACCAAACATGCAGAGGACTATTAATTTCTCTAATAACTTCATGCTTCAGGTGCAGAACTTAACATGCCAGCACTGCCTTTCAAGCCTCGGTTTTATGCGTGCCTGTACTTATCTTCTCTGTAGTGTTGAGAGAAATAATTTAAACTATTTACCATTGGGTGTTAGTACCCCTGAAGGAAAACATGAATTTGGATGCTTACAGGAGAGGGGCTTAAGCATCAATTAACTCAGACTAAAATGTAGGTGCTGACTAGGTCTTTTCTAGCAATATTTGTCTCCACTGCTTTGTATTGCACCAAATAGACAACTTAGAATCACAGAATCATAGAATCGTTAAGGTTGGAAGGGACCTTTAAGATCACCGAGTGCAACCATTAACCTAACCTGACAAAACCACTTCTAAACCATGTCCCCAAGTACCACTTCAATACTTCAATAATTTGTTCCAAAATATGTTAGATTTGTTTCCTCTGTATACATAGCAAGTTTACAGCTCCGTTGTACGAGTATGTCTGGCTGTCCTTACCTGTATTTGACCGTGGTCAGCTGGGCAGTGACTGTGTACAGCTCTCCGTTGGATAAATACGCCAAGGGAGACGCCTAGTGTAAAACGGTGTTCATAGCATCTTTAGCTGCTCAGTCCAGAATCGTTGCTGTGGAGTTCTTTTTCGGCCAGTATTAAAAAGCGGACACGTACAGATGTACACAACATTCATTCAGCATATTTCCGCACATTTCACAGTGAATGGACAGTTCAAAGAAGGTTTCATTTAACACGTGAATACTCTGTGCGCTAAGAATGGCGAATAGCAATAGGATAACAACAATAAAAGCAATATTCTTACTCTGGTAAGAGTTCTATGGTTAATGTAAGTATTGCTTGATATAATCAGTGGACTGCACACAGGCAGGGTCTGATCATACTAGAGCTGCTGGTGGTGCTGCTGAAGATCATACATGTGCTGATGAAAAAATTCCACAAAGTGCCATTAGGCATTTGTGTTGCCCACAACGAAGTAGACGAAACATGAAGAACGCGTCTTTGTGCCTTGCTGAAGGGAGCCATGTGAACCAGGTGCAGTAACAATTTGATGCAAGTCATGAATCTCACACTGCAGCAGCTGCTCTGCTTTCAGGGGGGGAACTTGCCAAAGATCGTCATCAAATTGGGTTTCCCTTGTAGCTGCGATTTTCTTGAAGATGCTAACAGTCTGTACCACTGCCTGGCACTACCTTCCTCAAAATGGCACCCAAACACAGTCCCAGATCATTAGATCCAGGTGTATCTATGGAAGAATCCCTTTTAATATAAAATTAATTAAATTTTATTTTCTCTTTTCTAGACACTCTATAATTTTGTCCTCTTTCTCCCCAAACTCTAACTAAGGCTTTGATATTTAGCTTAAGTGTGCAGGTATTTGAAAATTTTCTCTTTTTTTCAGTAGGGAAAACAAATTAGGAGCTACAGTTTGTACACCATAGCCTATCTTCTCAGGCAGCTTCCTCTCTGAAAGACCTGGAGGAAGACAATACCCGAGAAGCACCAAATTGACGGAAGCCTCACTGGTACCAGTGTTTGAAAGAGAAAAGGATATTGCTGGAGGAAGGCAGCCAGGATGATAAACCAGTCCTACCTTTGGCAAGCTCCAGTGATAAAGTCCAGGCACCAACAACCTTCAGATTTTTTTCCATGAAATATAAGGTGCAAAGACAGCACGTGGGAGGGAGGCAAGGGCTGGATCTCCTGTTCAGTCCTCATCTTCCGAGTATGGGGCTTAACAGCAACCCAAATTCTCCAGTTCTGTTAGAAAGGCACTTACTGTGATAAGGGTTACAGTCCTGGACAAAGAAGGGTAAAACAAGACCTATGCTCATCCTGGTATTGGCCGGTGTGACTATGTAACTGTTTGCCAAACTTAAAGTCAAAAACTTTAAGGCTAAGTAAGGCCAAAACCATATTTTGACAGAATGTACGTTGATTGCTTGGAAGCTTCAAATAATAATCTCCTGACCATCTGTAAACAAGTTTTCCACTGAGACTGGTGTGGCTGAGGCTGGTTTCTTCCCTGTGTCCCTGGCTAAATCTAGGATGATTAGCTTAAATCTGAATGGAGCAAGGAGGTGGGAAACAAGTCATTTGCTCTAATGCAAGTGCAAGTGATTTTCCTGAGATACTGAAGAGTTTCCAACCAGATTCTTTGCTGAACTAATGAACCCTTGGCAGCTATCTGCATAACAATTAGTACACCTCCAAAGCATGATTTAGAAGCAGTTCTCTTGCCTTTAGTGAATTATTCAGCTCAGCTACTCAGGAGTAATACTGATCTGGCTTACTAGGGAGATAACTGCAATCTTAAAGCAAATTTGCTCTGCAAGCCAAGAGTCAAAGAATTACAATCTTCAAAGCCAGAGTAAAAATAGGAGGAAAAAACAGACTACTTCCAAATGTCAAATCAGATTAAGATTTGACAGGTTTCTCTGACTGTAAAAGTAACTGTTGAAGTGGCTGAAGTGACTCAGGAGTCAGTCAGAACACCTGACATTTTTTTCAGAGGCCATTGTCAGTGTCATTCATTGCAGCTAACATCTTTCTAAAATAGAGGTTTCTGGTCTAAGCCAAGCACAAGCCTCTGCAGTTAATGGAGGGAACAATTATCTCCAAGGGGTGATCCACCTCATCTGTGTAACAGTTACTGACACAGTATGATTATTTTTTTTTCCCAGTGAAGACAGTGGAAGAATTTTCTAATCATCCTCCTCTATCCGTCTTCCCCCTGCATTGCCAGTCTTTATTCTCACCCCAGCTTTAACAGTTTTCAGCTTCATCCATTGAAGCAGCATAAAACCTTTCTCTCACCTTCCCCATTGAAAGTACTGTGGTTTCTTGGTTTGTCTGTAGGAACGTCTTATTCCCAGCCTATGGCTGAAGAAGATCTATTGCGTAATTATCTCTCTCCCATCTCAGAATATTGTTAATGGCAAATGCCTCTTTTTCTTCACTTACTACAGAGGGAACATAGATAAGTAGATCAGACGTGAAGCCTAAATTTTAGATGCTACATAATGCAACAATCTACCTGATGAGCACAACACCATTTACCACCGGGACAGTAACTGCCAAAGATTAGTGCACAGAAGCCAAGCAACCTCTCCAACTGTATGAAGTGACTGGGCAATGACTGAGGCAAAGAACTATGTCTGCACATCACCTGTAGCATACAGACGTTATTGAATCAACAACTGCTAGGATGTCATTCTAGGAAACTGCATGCTACCTGGTTATAAAACCATCTGGCGATACGTTTTTGTCAGTTTCAAGAGGACAGAACATTAAAGATCAGGGGGATCACACTGGCTGAAACCAGGGCTAGGAGCTTCGTAATCCAACTCCAAAGAGCAGAAGGTGAGGCAAGCATTACAGTGAGCTCTGCCCCCCCCAATAACTCTTTTCCAGCTTCCAGCAACTTTGAGTTCCTCAGAAGCTTCTCAAACCAAAAGCAGGTGTCATTGGATTTAGTAGCTCTTGATTAATTTCTCTTAAATTTTTCTAGGGGCTTTTTGAAGCTACTGTTTTTAGCAACCACCCACCCTGCAGCAGAGTTTCACAGTTTACTTACACATCCTGCAAAGGACCATTTCCTTCTTTTTTTTTTTTTATGAATTCCATGCCCTCTGGTTGCTCTGCTGGGACAGACATTAAACAATCTTTCCCTCTCTGCCTTCCCATGCCACTCATGGGCTTTTATCATGCCCTTACCTTTTATCTAGGTCTTTTAATACAGTACTGCATCTTCCTTGAGTCATCAGTCTTCTGATGTTGGACAAATGGTAAGAATTAAAAATACAACAGAAGTCCTAGGTTACTCTGCAACCTACATTCCTTGTAGAGAAGACATTTGGGAAACTTCTGTCACATTAATTGCCTTGCCATGAATTTTTTCCTATTCTGCTACATAAGTCTTCAGATGGGAGTAGTAGAGGAGCCTGTATAGTCTGAGGATACACTGAGATTTGTATAACAGCATAATGATATTTTCTGATTGCTCATTATCTCTTTCTCTATAACACCTAACACCATTTATTATAACTCTCAGATCTCTTTCCTGAGTGGCAATCGGTAAGATAACGTACTATTTTATATGTGAAGTTAGCAGTGTTTTTCCCTGAGTGCATGATTTTATATTTATCAAAAATGACTTTCATCTGCCATTTTAAGAACCAGTCACTGAGTCCCATGAAGTCCTTCTGCAGTTCTTACAGACAGTCCAGATTTATTATTTATTATTTACTACCCTGATTTATTAACATCAATAAACTTTTCTTCCTTGCCAGTCACATCTTCTTCTGAATCGCTTACAAATATGTTATACAGTGCAGATCCCCACAGGCCTTCCCTAGTGACTCCACTGTGAAAACGAACCTTTTACTTCAGCCTCCTCTTGTATAACTTTTCTCCCGTTATTTATTTATCCAAGCAAAAGGAATGACAAGATCCCTATACAATTTTGATTCTTTTTTAAAAGTGTTATCTTTTTATTAAGATATTTATTCAATAATCTTAAATTGCTAAAGAGCAATTTCCAACTGTAGTAGAAACTGATATGCAAACTGAAGCTGTATATGCAAAGTTTTTGGTTTTTTTTTTATTTTACCTCTTCCACCCTCCAGAGAAGCTTCACATCCCCTGTCAAATTTGAGAGCTGCTGGTGGAGGGGGTTCAGATGATCTACTCAAGGCTGGTGCTCCTTATACTTCCCAAGACTGAGTTTCTTCTGGGTGTGCACATATGGAAAGCAATATGGAAAGGAAGATTTGTTTATAAAAAGGCAAAACATGTAGTAAACAAAATAGATCTCTGTATTTTACATACATTTTTCTTTGTGTAATGGGCTTTTCCCTCTTTTTTTTTTTTATTTACAAACCAATACTAACAACAAAATCCCAACAAGCAGAGCTTAGTCTCACTAACAGACTGAAAGAGACATATGGCCAAAAGAACAAAGACATTATTTCATTAAAACTTGAGCAAAACAAATGTTTACGTTGCCAAAAAAAAAATATTTAATTTACTTTAACTGCATGCTTGGTGTCTTCTAGCAATTGCTTTAAGAACTAATAGGAAGGACAAAAAAATGCAACCACCACACTGACCACGCAAGACCATAACACAGCTGGCAACCTGCTACTATGCCCAGTGGCTCCTCAGCCCGGCGGGCACGTTATTTCCCCATTGCCATTGTCACTTGGTGTTTTGGGAGCACCCTCGGGGCACGCCACACTCCCCCAGCTGCTGTCCCACTGCCCAGGGCTGTCCCTGCCTCTGGAGATGCTCCACTTGCTGCCCACATGCACTTCCTTACTACAGGTATGTATGTGCTGCCCTATACAGCTACAATGTCCGTACAATGTTTAATCCTCCCTTCTATCCCATATACTTGCCCTGAGGCCAAACACTGCCTATTTTCCAGCAGAACTGCAGTCACTCTACTTTGTATCTTTAAACTCATGCATTTGTGATGCTTCAAAGAAAATCAAAAGCAAGCGAGCAGGATCTTTGTCTGGAGAGCCATTTGCTCATGAAATGGTGATCCAATGCTGTATTTTACAACTAGATTCCCAAATCCTCCAAAAAGACAAATCCAAACTCTGTCTGAAATCCATTGTCTGAGTGTTTGAAGTACCACCTGCCTCTTGCTAAAAGAAAACACTCCAGAAAACAACTTCATACTGAAAATGTTAACCATATCTAGGCAGGATAAATTAATTTTACCAAAATTCATAGCAGATGGCACACAACATCACAAATGATTTTGCAGAAAGTTTACCAGTATAAAACTAGATACAATAGCAAATTATCACAGAAACCTGCCGTGTACAGATTTTAAGATACTATAAAAAAAGGTGACAAAATTACACTTATGCAATCAGCATATGACTAACTGTGCTTTTTGAGCACTTTCAGAGTGCTATTATTTATTAGGTACTGATCTGAGGTACAACCACAGATCAAAACTTCATTGCAATGTATGGTACTAAAAACCAGAAGAAATGATTGCCACCTATAGGCCAAGGCCCAGCTGGATTTATAATGCATACCCCTGGCTCCACCAGGGAGTGCATGCCATCATAACCTGGCCATGCACAGAAATATCCTGTTGAATTGAGATCTTACAGACAAACTATCTTAAGATACTCAGGAGTCTGTAAGTAGAGGCAAGACCCCAGGACTAGATCCCAAAGGCATCACGGGAGCTAGGAAAGTCCTTCCTTGGAAACATTTAAGACCAAAAATGAGATTTTTCCAGATAATCCCTCAGATGTCAATAACCCTGAGGGTACCGACATTTACCAGCGCCTCAGTTTCCACGAGGACATTTCTGGAAGCCTGCACTTCCAGACAGCGCCCTTTCTTATCTCACCTTGTTTCACCCTCCCTGGTGACCCTGAATGTCAACCAGAGAAACTCCCCCATCACCCACTTCCCCAAAGAGGCAGGTGGCCACTTCAGGCCCATGTTTGTTCACACTTTGTGTGGCCCTTTACCACTTATGTGACTAGAGTTGTCGAAGTGGCATGATTTACCCTGTAGTTCTATTACACAGCCCAGCAAATGGGTGGTGGGATCAAACATCTCCTCTTAGTTAAGCATTTCTCTATATGTTACAAAGATGCTTGTTTAATAGCCCAACACGCAACCAGTAAATGCAAAGGGGATGGGAATGGACAGTTGATGAAAGCCTGGGTACAAAGTCAGGTTGGGGATGACAATTTGACGAGGGCTGACCACAGCTTTGTCAATGCCATCAATCAAGTTACAAATACAAATTCTTAAATTGATAAATTACAATGTAATGGGCTGCAGCAAGCCAAGTGGTCAGGACAGCCTGGGTCATCTCCCAGGGTGGGGGCTGACACTCTATGCCCTTTAATTTGCCACTTTTAAAAAGATTTCTATGTCTTTCTGTAGTTCCCTGAAAAGTGTCCCTTACTAACTGATTTCCTGTTTGGAGTTTTAAAACACAATCTAAACAACTAGGTTTGCGTTTTTTCATTTCAGATATTCCTGTCATTTGTGGGGTTGATTTTGACAGTCAAGTCCTTTGTAGATGCAGACATTTCCTAGCTAGAGGGGAGCCATATAACGGATTCAGTTCTGCCCATCTTTATTGCAACATAGTTCCTAATGCTTGCAGAACAAAGTCCTGGAAAATGTGTGGATGAGATTAAAGGACAGTTTAATCTGATGAAGTCCAAAATTTCAAAGGAGGACTGTGGAGGGAACCATAATTTGGTGAGATGATACCATCTGGTGTATCACCATTATATGTAATTAAGAAGATTGGGAAGCAACAGAAAAAAAGGGCTCCATTTAAACGCATGAAGACAGTATCCGCGTTCATTAATCCGTTTCCCCAGTGACTCAGATGGAAAATTGTTTTGTGTGCATTGTGCTGCCACTCCACGTCACAACAACTTCTGAAAAGTATAAGCAGCAGCCTGGATCTTTGTCATGCATTAGTAATATTGGCTAGATTTATTACGGCAGCGTACACTTTTCAAACAGTTTTTCCTTTGGCGGAAGAGATAAGCAGGTACAAGCAGGATAAGCAGTTAAAAGCATCCTGTGTACTGCAAAACGGACCTTGCTGCTTTAGCATCCTTAAATGTGCAAAATCCCCAAAATCTGACACAGGTGACTGCCACCACTTTACATCACTTCATCACAGAATTTTAAAAGATACAGGCTTTAAAAAAAAAAAAAAAGTGAGAAATGCTGGTGCTGGATGAGTATAGTCATGTAGGGAATCCTGCCAAATTATACTGCCTATGGTGCAGGGAAAGGACAAAAAAAATCTGCCTGGACATTTCTGCATCCTTCAGCATTACCCCATAACTGTCTGCCCACACACATTCATTCTGAGGGTATTCAAGCCAGCAATTACTTGAGCATTGGAAAAAAGACCGCTGTGTGCTGTGCTCGGCTGCCGGATCCCAGGGTGCTCCCCAGTCCTTCCAGCGTGTCCCAGCAACCCAGAGCTTTGCAGCTGAACTTTCTCAGTAATATAACAGATGCAACACAACAATGTGCTCCAGTGTGTGCACCTGAGCTAACTGCTGATGCCATTTCACCCTCGGTTCATTAACCTGCTTCCCATATAGTCAGCATTCAATTCAACAACAGAGATTAAAAATACTTGTAGGTAACACAGATTTATCTTTCTCCGTTTCTCATTCAACAGTCTGGGTTGCTGCAGCAGCTACTATATGTAATAAGCAAACCTGTTCATCTTTCTTGGACATGACTATTCAAAGTACATGGTCACCATCAGAAAAATACCTCCTCCAATACTTGATGAAGGCAGAGAATAAGTTGCTATTACATTGCTATTCCAGTATGTACGCTTGATATTTACCAGAAGCCTCGCTGCAATCATCGTAGAGCGCTGTCTTGCCCCAGGAGGATCAGGTTTGGCAAGGAGACCTCCTCTAGAAAGCAAAGAGGTCTAGAAATATTTACCTGCGTCAGCAAACGGTTATGGTGGATTAAGACCTCCCTGTTACTGCCATTCATACTCCCTCTCAGGCCACAGCAGAGCCGATGGCCATTCGTGCTGCAGGTGCTTCGGTTTGCAGCCCAGCATCCAAGCACAGATCCACCTTCTGCAGCATCCCAGTGGTTGCAAAGCTCTTGGTCTGGGATGTCCTCGCAGCCTGTTGAGAAAGCTTCAGTGGGCTGTAAATCCTAACACTGCCTATTCTGCACAACGGAAAGTGTGCCTCCTTTGTGACCGAAATACATGTCTCACCACACAAAGGACACACATGAAAGTCAGGATGAGCAGATTGCTCCCATCACATGCCTGAGCGTACACAAGTGGCCTTGAGAGCATGGCTGGCCATGCTCTTGTTGCAGGATGAAGAACACGGGCAGTTGAGCCATTTACAAGCTGTGCTTCCAGCCACGTGACCAAAAAGATCTCCCAGAGCCCTTCAGAAAAAGGGGATCATGTGCCACACAATCCATCCATCCCACAACCACGGGAACAGGGAAGCAGGAAGCTGATTTAGGGGCAAATTAAATGTTTGAGAAGCTGAAGACATCCCGCGAGCTGCAGGAAGGACAACCTGGTTTAGTCATGCAGTAGAGCAGCTCAAATATGCATGGAAGACACCATGCCCCAAAACACCTTCATCTCTCCTAATCAAAGCACTCCCTTCGATATAGGCAGGAAAGGGCACTGGTGTGAACTCACTCCTCCTGAGTGAGTGCTGTAAGTGGTAACTTTTTAATAAAAGGGGAGCAACTTCACACCCCTCTTCTCCTTTGTAAATGAAGTGTTTATTCCTGCTTAGACCACGAAATGCAGGGCTCAGGCACATGAGAGAAAGAAAAATCTTGAGTGGGGGAAGGCACTATATTCCAACCCAGATTAAGACATTTAAGTAAGACGCTTTCTTCATCAAGTTCTTCTTGCTATTTAAGCAGAGCCCTGCTTTGCATAATGTATTCCCAGACATTACACTGGGGTCCAGGTGCCTCACTGCATGTTGTGAATTTCCCATATTTACAGCATTCTGTAAAGTTAGAAAACGCACTTGGCACTGGGGATCCCTAACCCCCCCTTGTGGCTCTGGAGTCTGATTCTCAAATATATTTGAACACCTAATCCCACTGGAGAATTTGAGCCGTCATCTGCTGTAGGATCTCGAAAAGTGCCTAACTCCTATAGATTTCAAGGCTTTAAATAGCACAGCTGATTTTTTTGAAAGTCATATATTTAAAATTCTGCACTGCAACATTTTAGAGAAACAGGATTTTTTTAAAAACCCTACGTTCATTCTTTAGAAAATCTGTCCCTTAAATTTCAGAACTTTTGGGAAAAAAAATCAGACCTCATACTGCACTTCCTAATTTTTTTATTCAGACTAGAAAATTTTTGCCATGATTAGAACTACTACTGGGCCCAAAATAGATTTCCATCTCCAAATACTTCCCAGCAACAGCTGAGTAGCATAATGATGCTTTATCCCATGTTAGTGACAAAATAAATTGTTTTTCCAGCACACACACAGAGCTTTATAAAAAGAATAATCCCACTGGAAAAAGGATTCTTCGGCTTTGAACTCCTGCACCCAAAAGGGCCTCAGCTGCAGCAGCCTCCTCTGGAGAAGCCAGAGGGACCGAAACCTCACGCAAGTATAGGGCGTCACTTGAAGGTAGGCACCTCTGCTAAGACCGAAATAAAATAGATTATAGTACTCTTATGTCTGGGTGCTGCTGCATTATTTTTAATTTTATACGTATTGGTGCATTATACTTTCTGCTGGATCAGTGTTATGCTTATAAATTCCAATTTTCAGGCTGCAGCTCTTTGAGTCACATTTGGCTGGGGTGCACAGCATATGCTTTCAATATGGATTGGATTTTTTTTTTTTTCCATTCTCTTACCAATTGCTTCATTTCATTTAATTGCAGTGGAAGAATTACAGTGTCAAAATTAATCCAGAAGCTCTTCTCCCCACTTCCAGCTCTAAATTAGAGCCCGGGTCTGCCAGTCTGCCATGCAGTACAGCACCGACGTCAGCTCAGGACCTGGCCGAGTCCTGCCGCACAGTGCGTGTCAGTAGAAAACTTTGAGTTATCCCAGCAGAAAACCCCACTGCACGTAGTCCTGGGAGTGAAACCCACCAGCCTGGGACCATGCTGACCCACGGGATGCCATGTGTTGTGTGTCGCAGGTCTCCTGGGTTATTTTAAAAGGCAGCACGGGCGTATTCCAAGCAGACTGAAATGCTACAGTTTGAAATCCCCTTCGCAGGTGTGCATTCACTACAGGGTGGCAGTGGGGAAGACCATGTTGTGTGGAGCAGCTCAGCAACTTCACGTGGTGTGTGACGGGAAGCTCGGCCAAGCCCCAGGACTGTTTAATGTTGGAGCAGTGCTCATTTGCTGCTTTAATTCTTACAATGCAGGCAGTTCTCAGATAACCCGTATTTTCCACCGGGTTATACGCTGCTTTTCTCTTTCTCTAAAGGAAACAAGAAACAAGAACCTAAAAGCATTCATAAACCACAAAATACTTGCCAGGCACATTTCTTTCTGGAATTAGAAGAAGAGTTGCAGGTGTTGCTCATAGCTTTTGACCAAGCGACCTCGAGGATCAGAATCGAACAGAGCTCTTCAGGTGCATAAAACATGCGGAACTTCACCCTTGCAGAGCTACTGTCTGCCACAAGCCTCTAACTTCTCTAGTGAAGCTCCTGAGCTTTCCAAAACAATTATCTGCAGCAATATGACAATAAAGCTACTGTGGAAATGTTTTGCCAGATATACTGTGGACATTTACACCTGACATGCCAGGATTATTTAAAATAAAAAAGTAGTCGGGGCTTGAAGAGTCAGTCAAGCATAGGACGAGAAATCTCCAGACAAACTTGTCCTATGTCAGCTTACATAAATAATCTGGTAATACTTATATACTGTTTCTCTTCCTTCCCCCGAATCACTGTAATCATAAAGAAGGAATTCCTCACCTCTATTTTTAAGCCTTGAACTTGCTAAAACTTGCATATGTAAAGTATGCCTATGCATAGGTATTTCCACTGGTTCAAAAGGATGTAAAAATAAACTTGGTTGCATCTTACTCTAAGATCTTATACACAGTGATTTCTTTTTAATGATTCTAAATTATTTTTTTAAATGTGAATGGTTTTGTCATATGTTCAGCAAAATTTTCTCTCTGACTATACTCTATTTTTAAATATATGGACGGGCAAACTGCAAAAAAAAAATTAGGCTCCAGAGCAAGAGATCTTCGAGAATTCCTTGCACTTACTACCTATCCTGGTATTCAGTAAGAGCTGGTTGGCATTCAAGACCGTCAAAAAATCACTGCAGTTATTGTGAGCATAATGTCAAGCCCCTGCTTCTGGAAATCACGGCCAAATATAACAGAAAACATGATTGTACTTGCTATTCCATAGTGTGTGAACAGAGTGTGGGCCCTGGCTCTCAAGCACGCTGCAAGCTGTGTGAACCGCTGTATCCATTATAATTGCAATAAAAAGCAATTTTCCACAGCATTTTCCATTTAAAGAAAAAGAAAAAAAAAAATCCTCTCAAAAGGGGGTTTCTGGGGGAGCGGCGCAGCAAATCTCCCAAGGATTGCTGAGCCAAAAGGGTCAACCCCCGAAGCTTCTGCCGCAGGAGCAGGAAGGCAGAGTTGGTGGGAGGGCGCTGGGCAGCCTTCAGGGCTGGGGCAGCACCTTAGGGCCGGCATCCCTGCAGTTAAGCCTCAGTATTAGCCAGACTAGTCCTTATTTAAGCTTGAGTACTAAAGCTGTGCCCCTGCCCTTGTTTACCCTCAGCAGCGGTAGCCCCCTCCTTTTGAGAGGAAAGGCACAGTTTCGGATACCGGAGGATTTGGAGCAGAGGACCTGGATATTTTAATGTTGTTCAGGCTTCAGTCATCATGAATATCACTTTACAGCTCGGCGCATAAACAGTCCATTTCTGAGGCATGAGAAAATGAATGTGTTGTAACTATATTCTAGGCCTTCTGGCCCAAATCTGCTCCTGGTGAAACTCCAGGGGTTTCAGTGGAGTTGCGGCAAGAATAAACTTAGCTGTCTAGCCGTACTTTATAATACACTAGGTCTGCTTGAAAGACAGTTTACATGAAGATAAAGATTTGTTTCCATACGTATTAAACCAAAATGGCATTCAAACTTATTCATGTAACCAAGCGCATTGCTTATAAACAGTAAAACATTTCATAGATTGAAGAAAATGGAGAATAAAAACAGGACTATTTATTTTATAAGTAGGAATGTAAGGAAGTGTGGTATTGCTGAAGTTATCTATTAAAACAAGACAATACACCAAAATTCATTCATTTTTTTTCTCAGTCCTTATGTTCCACAGAAAAGAGAGAAGTGGGGACATGGGTTGTGGGAGGCAGATGTGGTCAGGAGACCCCTCAGAGCAGACCACTTCTGCTTGAGAAGTCTAATTTCATTCTTTCCTTCTAAAAGGAGCTTTCACTGTCCTGCTTATTAGGAAGTTCAGAAATAACAAGTTTCTCATGTCAAAATTCAGTCATTTTTGTATTTTGCCCAGGCGATAAACATGTGAGAAATTTGTACCCTGTGAAAAATGTGCATTTCAGGCACTGGTAGGATACAGCTGTCTCAGCCCTTGTTTACTTGGTTTCTTCTCTACTTCATGCTCGGCATGGGGGATTTTAGAGTTATTGAACTTTTTCCCAGTTGCTCAGCGTCACCATCCCTTTATTCCATGCTGAGTAGCTGCGTATACAACCCCTCTCAGCTTTCAGGGCTTACCTTTCCGGCTTCGGCAGGAGCCCTTTTTGCTGTCACCAAGCACATTCTCCAAAGGGAATTCCCAATTTATGAGACACTCACTTTCCCCAGGACTGGGTGTTAAGTCACCCCCATTTCCAGCAGTCAGACAGCTCCAGGCTATCGAGGTGCCCCCTTTCCCACTGCATGAGATACCTGCATGGGATGTGTCTTCCTTGGCCAGTAGCATGACAGGAATGAACTCCTACACTACACTGCGACCAGATACACTGCCTTATAGAGTTTGCAAGGAAGACCAGGGTGGATGCTTAAACTCAGGCTGAGGACCAAAAGATCCCCATTTAATCATGCTGGGAATTTGAGTTTAAATCTGACTACTTAGGTGCTGCTCAGTTCTTCACTACGGTGGTCCTGCAGGTGCCCAGGAGGATGGTGCTCACCCAACTGCAGAAGCTTTGCAGCTAAACAATTCACCTACATGTTTGTGAGCTCACACCATTATATATACCTGAGAATAAGAGGCCTGAAGGACTCCCAATTGCTTATTTGGGACATAATTTTAGTGAAACATAGGAGTCATAGGACCAGAATGAGAGGCGTACACAAGGGGAGAAGGGAGTTTGGTGGTCTGTTCCCAATAACAAGTTGATACTATCCAATGAAGAGAGAATCACGACAGTGAGGACCAGAGCAAAGGCACTCACCTCCCAGATGCCTGACGGACTCTACTGCAACCACTTCTGAGGGGCCTTAATATTTTTAAAGCTACTTTTTCAAGTGTCTGAGATAATTCAGTTAAATCTAGGAAATTTTGCTGTGATCTCTACTGTCCCTGAAAGCATTTGCCACAAGTCTACATAGAAGCCTTAAATTTGAAGAAGGGATTTCAGATATATACTTTGAATGCACCTTCAGTGGGGCCAGCAGAGACGTTTCCTCCTCTGCTTTTCAAAGCACTCAGGCAGCAAGTTTCAGAATTGCACAATTAGCTTAATTTGAGGATGCTTCAAAATAACAATTGTAGAAATAAATACTTTTCAAAATTAAAATACTGTTTCTCTTTCTGTTTCTTCAAAGCATTACAAAGTGGACAGGAAAACAAACAAATCTAGTATTCTTTCATGCCAGAAAAAAAAAAAAAAAAGAAGAAGAAGAAGAAAAGGAACCCACAACATCTTGCATATATGGTTACTTAAAACATGGAAATGAGGGGAACAGAATGAGTTTTCAGCAGATTCAAATACTTCCCCTTACAGAAAAAAGAACCTCTGCTGGAGCAGTGGTGCATTTGCTAATGAGGCCTTTGCACTGAGCTATACACAGGTGTAATTGAAGTTATAGTCATTGTTTGCTCACCATTAATTAAGGAGCTATCAATTTAGTAATTTAATAAATTCTGTGGAATCAAACTATTAAAGGCAATGGGCTGAATTCAAACTTGATTTAATTCACAGTTTGGCTCCCTATAATGTATTATAGGCCCACCAGCTTGAGTTTTATACTCCAGCCAGACTTTTGCGGGGTTCCTGAGTCCCTGCTAGGTAGCTGAGTCCCACTGCAAGAAGTAGGATTTGCCACATAAATAAATAAATAAATAAATAAAATTTTAGATTTTAGGGCTTTTTTGTAGGATTTAATTTTTGCTTAGCATACAGGTTATATTGATTTTTAAAACAGAAAATAGTACCAGTTCAAAAGTATATATTCATAGAAGATCAGAGAAATAAAGAGAAAACCCACACATTTATTCTTCTGCTGCTACTCCAGATTTGAAGGCCTCTCGGAGAGTATCAGATTCAAATGCCCTTGATTTAATGCAGGCACTGAACTACCTTTCTGGTCTCTCACTGGGCTTGCTGACCCTCATATGTCATACCCACTACCACCTTCTTCAAGTACAGCTGAGCAGTGCCTTTGGCGTCATAGCCACCAACATCTTCCAGCAGATTGCCAGGCAGTCCCTAAGTGTTCTTAATGCTCAGAATGAAGCCAAGCTCCAGGACTGGATGGTGCCTTTCAGCTGGTCTGGGGAGCAGAAAGCAGAAGACCTTTGAGAAAGCAGCTGGACTCTGCAGTACGGTGGATTTGGCACGAGGTCCATGAGCATCCAGGATGCGTAACCAGCTGGAGGAAGGCAAGCGGGGCAACTGCCGAATGAAGAGAAAATGTATCACACTGTGTTTGAGAAGAGGAATAACTCCCTCAGTCCAGCCCTGGTCTGGTGGATGGGTTTGTGTCTTGGACTGAATGGAGAGAACAGCATGAGATATCATGAGAGCAAAGAAGGCGACTGGTGAAGCTTATGCTAACAGTCAACCGAAAACCCAATTAAAGCACAAGAAAAGTAGCTTTGCTGTCTCTTTTTCACCCACTCCACTAATCCAGTTGGCTGCAGGAAGAGCCGAGCCCTGACGCCCCAGGGCAGCACGTGGACAGATGCACTGCTTGCCCCCTCCATGTTTGAGGGTGAACTCCTCCATCGCTCACACAGGGTCAAATTAGCCAGCAGGATCCCAGCCCAGTCTCCAGCTGGCCAAGCTCATTAGGTCTTTAGTTGCCAGGAAGGCAGTTGTGGCCAGCTGTAAGGCTGATACCCCGTGCAGAGCCTGCCAAAGGTCAGCAGTCATCGGCTGGCCAGCTGTGGGTCCTCCTGTGGGACTCTAAGGTCCAGCTGAGAGGAACCAGGAGAAGTGATGAGCGAGTCAAGAGCTCTGCAAAGGAGGAGGAGGAGGGGAGGGAGGGAGCAGGTCTGGGGTGGGGAGAAGTCAGCTGCCTGCTGTGGTTAAGTCTGACTGCTCCTGACAAGCAGGCTGGGCTGGGAAGGCAAAGTTTCCCCATGCAGCCATGAATTTGGGATGTTCCTAGGCATATTTCGACAAACGGTATGAATTAAGACCCCTTCATGCTCCAAGAACTAATTACTAAAAGTTTATCACTTTTAAAAGCCTTACCACAGGAGAAGAAAGAGGTTGATCTTTTCCTACAGGGGAAAATGAGTGTTTTTCCACACAAGCAACTCAGAGACACATAGAGCAAGCAGGATTTTTGTCCTGATGTTGTATTTAAGAGATCTTTGCTAGGTTCCTATGTTAGTTTTGCAATGTAGAGTGGACTTTTTGATCTGAGATTAAAATATGTATTTCACTGAAGATCCCCGCTTGGTTTCTTAACAAAAGATAAAAGATACAAGAAGGTCTTCACACACACACAGGTAAAGTATGGCTGCCTCCCACAGTCAGGATATAAGCCGAAGCATGATTTTCAGGGGTAAAAAAATTAAAAATTAATTTTTTTTTTTAAAGTTGCACCAAATTATGCCTTTCATTGCAGTGAGTGATAGTCAGAAACCCTGCAGCTTCTGTATTACATTATTCTGACTCTATGAGGCATCCCTCCCCCTGCCTGCCTGCCTGCGAGACCACTGCGTGCCATTACAGCCTGCAGCACTCAGCCAGGTAGGAGGAATTGAGAGAGGTGGAGCTCAGGTTTTCTAGACCATCATCTTCTCATGTATTTGTGGGCACAGCCTTCTTTAAATGAACTTGGATACATAGAATACAAATCTTTCTTTTCAGTTACACTTGTTATTATTATTGAATATACAAAATCTGACCACAACAGCATGTCTCCCAACACAGCAGCCTTTTGCGCCTTATTCTTCCCAATCATCACAGAACTGTAGAATCATAGAACGGTTTAGGTTGGAAGGGACCTTAAAGATCATTTAGTCCAGCCCCCCTGCCGTGGGCTGGGACACCTCCCACTAGACCAGCTTACTCAAAGCCCCATCCAGCCTGACCTTGAACACTTCCAGGGATGAGGCTTCCACAACTCCTCTGGGCAACCTGTTCCAGTGTCTCACCACCCTCAGAGTGAAAAATTTCTTCCTATCATAGCGAAAAATTTCTTCCACGGGCTAAAGGTGGTTTCTTGGAGCTAACTTCCACTCCTTCTGAGGTTTACAGCACACTTTGGCTCATAGGAGCTTTGTTTATAGATCCTGTAATTAAGAGTTTATTTTCTTGGTGTGTATAACAAACCCCTCAGCAGAGGCTGTGGACAAACATCCCGCAGACGGGATACTTCTCCTCACTCTCTGAAAAGCTGCTTCTCAGAAGTATTGACCTTTTTGCAACTCTTAAAATGTCTGCTAGCCAGAGAGGTGTACATTACCAACATGTGATTTGCTAGTGTTACTCTGCATACTTCGCAAGCGATCCTCTGCCAAGGTCAGCACAGTGCAGAATGAAATGCTGAAAGTTCTCCAGCTTAGTTCACTTTAAGCCATCATTTTAAATGATCTGCACTGTATTAGATCCTGGCCATGAGCAGTATCCTTGGGACAGTATTTTGGTCGAGAGGAACGAGAACTGCAGCACTGCAGCAATGTGTGAGAAATCACGAATAAAACCAGTGACGCTCACAGTCTTGCATGAAGATTTCTATGAACAGAAGGCTCGGGAAGTGATTGCCCGAAACCAAGAAGGACTGTGTTTGAGTTAAGGCACTTTCAAACTCCTGAAGCATCTGTAATGACAAGCGTGCGTGAATGCCTTGTTTGTACCTCTGCACGACATCAATCCAGGGTTTTCAAACCACTTTTTTTATTCGATGATTACTTGGGACCTATCTAGAATCATAGAATCATAGAATTGTGTAGGTTGGAAAAGACCCTTGGGATCATCGAGTCCAACCATCTACCCTACTCTACAAAGTTCTCCCCTACACCATATCCGCCAACACCACATCTAAACGTCTCTTAAACACATCCAGGGATGGTGACTCAGCCACCCCCCTGGGCAGTCTATTCCAATGCCCAACCACCCTTTCTGTGAAAACAGAAATCTATACACACAGAAAGCCCATTCCGGAAAAGGCTCCTCCTGAATTACTCTGGGTGAAATAAAAAAGCTTCCCTCGAGGTTACAGAGCAATGGCAGAAAGTGATTTTGCAGGCAGCGGTGCAGGAGGGGGCGGGCTGGCCTTGCCCTGTGTCAGAAGCACAGCTGCCTGCTGCCCAGCTGAGCGGCACAGGCAGGCAGGTGCCACCTCGCTTTCTCTGTAGCCCTTTGAGGGGCACACGGCCCCTCAGTGTGCTGCGAGGACGGGGCCATCCCTAAGCTGGGCTTCCTTCATCCTCAGTTCAGAGGCGCTGCCAAAGAGTGGTCAGGTGGTGACTTTTGGTGACATGACTAAGCTGGGCTGGGTTCAAGTGAAAGATTTATCAGAGGTGAAATGCCACTTCCAGGCCCTTGGCCACCCATCGCTAACAACATAAACACGAATGGCAAATAGGTTCTTATCCCACGCTAGTGAGGTGGATATCCCTTCCCACTCACAGTGTTTATCACAGGAGACATTTCTGGACGCTCTGAAGGAGCCCAACTCTCCATCTCATCTCTGCCTTTTTTGTGGGGGTTAGAAAAGTTTTGGATTACAACTACAGAAGTGCAAAGGGCTGGAAATTTTTCATGGTAGAAAGACTTAGATTTAGTGCCTGGAAGGAAATACTTGTTAATTCTGAAACTCATGAAGACTTCACCTGTCTATTTCCAGACCCATGTAAATAGAGTAATTAATTTTCATTCTGACTGGTGGGACCAAAGTCATCAGGAGCAAAGAGATCTATACTGCTTTCTGAATATTGTGAAAAGTACCTTGTGGATTGTGAAAGAGATTCTTGTGGTTCGTTCTTACTGCCTTTACTAAATTTGTCTCTGCCAGAGCACTGAGAGTGACTGAGAGTAAAATTCCCCGATAGGGTATCAGAGCTAGATCATACAGTTGTTTTACAGAGGAGAGTCACCATGCAATTTTAGGGCCAAATCCTGAAATACGTGTTCAGTCCTCATACCCAGGGAAACAAACAAGGGCTTTGTGGGGGGTGAGGGAAGAAAAAAAAAAAAAAAAAAAGAGGAAGACAGCTATGAAATATCTTTACTCTTGCAGAAAGTAGAAGGAATTCTGGCCACAGCAGGAGAGGAATGGAGAATTTGACTGTCTGCATTTTTATTCCTCCGATACCCACTGGTGATGGGAGAAACAAGCTCCCAGGCCCCAGCCCGACAAGCTGCCCCATCTCCCGGCCCAGGACTGCTGTGACGAGGCAGGTCCCCATGAAGGCAGGAGCCGGGGGTGACTGAGTCTGGGCTGGGGCTGAACACGGATGCTGACGGGTACCCTGCAGCCGCTTCTGGCTGCTCTCCCCAATACCAGGGAATGCACTTGACAAAGCAGCAGGCCAGACAGCTCTCTTACATACAGCACGTTTTATT
>VZSZ01003862.1:175833-335133 GCA_013398815.1 Ibidorhyncha struthersii
GCCAGCCCGCCCGGGGCCGCCGCAGAGGCCGTGCGGAGGAGGAGGGGAGGGGACGGGCGCGGGGGTTTCGCAGCTGGGTGCCGGGGCGGCGGGAGGAATCGAGCGGCGGTGCTTACATTTCCCTGCTTGGGGCTGAAGCTGAAGGGGTCCCCCCCGATCTCCTGCATTTTCTCCTGCTGATCCAGCCTGTGCAAGAGGTCCTGCAGCCTCTCGATGTAGCTGATGGCGCTCCTCAGGATCTCCACCTTGGGCAGCCTCTGGTTGGGGTTCGCCACAGTCCGCCTTTTCAGAGCCTCGAAGGCTTCGTTGATCTTCTTCAGTCTCCTCCTCTCCCGCAGGGTGGCTGCTTTCCGTCTGTCCGTGGGGGCCGACTTTCTCTTGCAAGTTTTACAAGCCCAGATCAAACACTGGCCGGGGCAGTGAGGGGGTTGTAGTCCCGGGGGTGCCAGCACATGCTCCTCTCCGCTGCTGTCACTGCCGGCCTCTGGCGGCATTTGGTCCTGACAGGGGGACAAGGTGCCATCGCTGCCTGGGTACAGTGGGGATCCCTCGGCCATCTCCAGCTGCTGCAGGGCTCCATTCTCACCGTCCAAGTAGAAGAAATAGGAGCCTGTTTCAAAAAGGTCCATCATCATGCTGTCCCTTGGCCTCTCTGCCTGCTTGAGTTGGGTGGCAGGCTCAAAAACACCCCGAGGAACAACCCAGCTGGAATTTAATTAGTGCAGTGACATAAGTCCCCCCTGCTTTATATAGGAGCTGCTGAAACCCAATCCAACTTTTAGCTGTCGCGGTGCATCACCCTCCAAAACTGATTCCAGCCAGTCTCCTGGGCGCTGTCCTGAGAACATCTCCTATTTAGAAGGGGGAGGGGAGGCACGAGAGGAGGGAGGCAAAATATATAAAAAAGAGGAAAACAAGCGAAAAAGAAATATACAACCCAGCTTCCACCCTCCCCCTGAAATCCCATGAGCTTGGGGTGCAGCAAAAGGACGTGAGGTGGGGGCTCGGGAGCCTGTCCAGGCATGGCGGGCAGCCCCGTCCCCACTGCTGACCTGTGGGGGCATGGCTGGAGGACAAAGGTGCGGGGCTGCGCAGGGAGCCCTCCCCCAGCCCACTCCTCACACCCCCAGCCACACGCTTCTTGCCCCGGTGCTAAATATAGATCTATAAGGAGAGATTTCAAAGGCAGCCATCACTCTCCAAATAGATGGGTTAATATTTTCAGAAGAAGCCCCTGCTATTCCCCCGCCCGCCCTTGAAGCATGCCATTCCTGTGACCCAAGCCACCCGGGCCAGTCCAAGGTTAGGAGCCAAGCTCACTGTTCCTCCACACACAGGGGGAAGGTTGCCAAGGCAGAGCCCTGCTGCTGTGCTGAAGGACCCGCAGTTACTGCACCTCAGCTTAGTCTTTTTATCTGAACTTTCCCACATTGCCCATGAGGTGACAGGAGTGATTCCAGGTGACTGGGTTACAGTCTGATGGGGCTCTCCAAACAGCCTCTGTCCTTGACAGTGTTTAGGGCAAGCAAAGCCCAGGCATATGGTGTAACTGCAGTTTAATCTCTTGAGCCTGGCAAGGTATGTAGAGCTTCCTAGCCCCTGAGACAGAAATGGAGCTTGGGATCACTCTCTGTTAGTGTATACTGTAATATCGTATCGTGTCTAGGCTTCTCTTACATCAAGAAAGTATGGGAAAATGGCCTCTCTGCCTCTTTCCCTGGACTGCCTTTTGTTCCTTACGTCTCAGGTAATTTCTCTCTGTTTATGTAAATATACCTATATGTGTATATGCATATATATATATATATGTGTATATGCATATATATGTATATATATATCTGTGTCCATATCTACAGACACACACGTGTATCTGTATTTATGTGAATAAGTAAGTATATTTCTGTGTGTGTACATATGCCTGTATACATGTATACACACATATATGTGTATGCTTTTTCATAGAGACTCACAATGATAGATGAAGAGTGGATGAAGCTCCTGGAATACTACAGTATCTCTCAAATGTAGCTTATAACTTCATTCTTTCTGAAGGGTACCGTGGCATTTTTGTTCTTTTCTCAAAAGCTACAATGAAATTGATATGACTTGACTGTTTCTCCAACACTGGTTGCAACCCATTTTTTCAGAGTACAAAAATCTTAAAGAGCAGTTGTGATTTTGTTTTGATCAAATCAGTGTTGTTGGAATGGATCTCACTTCTGCTTTAATGAGGTAGAATGATACCCAGTTTTGGATGAGACAGAGAAATTCAGACTGTTCTCAGTGAAACTAATTCTGATATTAATATTTCAGCACTGAGGGTTTTTTTTCCTCTTCAGATTAAAGAAAGGGTAGTCTTGCAGTTAAGGAGCTGGACATAAGATAGAGTTTCTCAGTTTGCATGCTCTGCAACTTGCTTTCTGTTTGACCTTTGACCAGTCACTTGATTTCGCTGTGATTTAATTTTCCACCTTTAAAAAGGGATATAATGTTGACCCTCACCCACCCCTTGTGTTTCTCATTTAATCTGCTGACTATCCAGGGAGAAGCCACCCCTTGGAGTTACATGCTTTGGAGTCCCACAGGGGTGTTTGTCCCATACCATTAGTGATGGTAGTAATAAAAAAAAAATAAATATTTGTAAGTCTGCTGATTATTTAAAACATTTTCACATTTACTACAGTCATTTTTCTTCTTTTAATCTTTAGTTTCTTCACTACTGCTCTGGGAATGTTTGGAAAAAGACAGAGACAAGATCAATCTACTGGTAAGGTGCACAAATGAAAACTTAGTTTAAGGGAGGAATATCATTACCAAATTGTTGTTGTCCTTTCAAGAGTTTTAACTGGACTAAGGGAGTCAGGAAACTGGAAGTTTAGAAGCCAGATGCTCTTTCTGCTGTCAACAGATTATTTTTTTTTAACAGGAAACAAAATACGAAGTTCTTGCTTTCCGGCACTTAGTGCTAGAGTAAACAGATTTGGTTCCTCACAGTAACAAGGGCACAACATAGTTAGCCCTTTATTGAGCAAAACTCCTATCAACTGTAACTGAATTTTAATTCAGCCAATTTGCCCATCACATCATCACATAAGCAACTTGAATTTTGCTGTAGCCATCACACTGCATCTCCCATTCCAGTTCCTTGGTGAACATAATACGGCTAGCAAACAACCCTAGCATATTTGAACAAAATGTCCTCAGTGATGTTCTCCATTACAAAAGTGGATCAAGTGGAGCATTCAAAAGTTAGTGCTTTTTTTCTCTTCATGCCTTGTGTTCCAGTTCATGTTAGATATAAGCACAAAGACACAAGAGGAAGTAAAAGCATGTGAATAAGAACAACTGGACATAGAATTGGAAGAAGGGTCATTGCTGAACTCCACTTGTAACTTTAGTCTGCTTGACAGCCCCTTACAGACAAACTTGTTCTCAGCCTGTGAAGCCAAGTCTTCATTTAATTGTTACTACTTCCACCAGAATACTGTGGTACTCTACTGAAAATGTACTTTCAGTATATTTACTCAAGTAAAATATGAGATGACCTGTATTTCACTGGTCTACAAGGTCTGTTATCCTACCAAAGAAGTATTTCAGTAAGTCAGTGAGTAGTAAATTCAGTAAGTGGTCAGGATGACCCAAATCCAAGAAAGATGCACTGCATTTTAAGTCACAGCTGGTCTCCAGAACTTTGAGCCCTCCAAGTTCACTTTTCCACATAAACGTTTCTGGATAACTGTGGCTGAATAACAAGCCTGTAACTGCCCAGGTGACTCTTGTCACCTTATGGTTTAAGCAGAAGTTGAGTCCAGAATTATAGAGAAATATTTTGTCACCTAGGACCCCCCTAGCACTGCATACCGCTCCAAATACCTCCTTTTTCTCCTTCCCTCCCCTCAAGATTCTTCCAGCCACAGGCATTGTGTATTTTTTAGTCTTTGATGTCTTCAACACTTCTTCGCAGTGGCATTGGTAATCGGTGGGGATCAGGCATATCCATTCCTATGTGACACTATGAAAGGGCATCTAGGCAAAGGTGAAATTTTCAGCCTGTCTTTGTTATAGCCCTATTCTACTCATACAATACCCCCCTTGATTTGAGAGTTGGTTAGATACCTTGGCTACCAGGTAATGGTTCTTAAATTGTTTCTTGCAGATGTCTGAAGTGCAGGTTACCAGCGTAGGCACAGCAGTGGGCATACTGGGGTTCTCAGAGTTTGTTTGCACTTCAGATATGGAAATTTTTCTGTTCATATTCCCATTCTCCTTTTTTTTTTCCTTTGACGCTCATCTTTAATAGTATCTTTCTTACCACAACTTTTCCCTTTCAACATATTTTATTGTTAATGTACAATGGCGTTCTTCCACATTTATTTCTGTCTTTCTCAAACAGTTTATATTCTTCAAAATTTGTGTTTCACCAAGTTTCTGAAATCCCTCAAACATTTGACTTGACGTCTTCTGCTGATATTCTAACGTCCATTTGTTTTCATGGGTACAATAACACCTCCTTTTTAAATTTTAGCATTTTTCATCTAATTTCTCATTAGAAAAAAAAAAAACAAACACTGTCCTCATTATAGCCTCAAGGCAACCATTTAAAGTACCTTTTTGCTATAGTAAAAGTGTAGGCTGTTTCTCCTGTCCTGTTCACTGTCAATTCCAATTCACACGGAAGACCTCCTCACCTGAGTTTGGTAGTGTATTCAGGTAAGGGTAGGTGGCATGTCTGGGAATATGGGTTAACATCCATGTTTTGTTGTCACTTGCTAATGTACTTATAGTCACAGTTCATTGGGAAGAACTAGACAAAACCTTGACATGCCGCTGCACTATGAGATTTGCTGCTGAAATAGCATATTATGCCAAGAAAGATGAGACACTTAATCTCTCCTTTCCCTTCAGAAGGCAATTTTAGGCAGATGGGAAGGATTGTGATATCTTTACTTTTTAAAGATGTTTGAAATGGCTGAGAGATGTCAAACTGTAAGGGGAAAGCTGGTGCACAAAAGATATGTAAACTGGTAAAAAACATATCTCTGAATCTACAACATATTACAGAAATGTTTGAGGAACAGAGATAAGAGAATTTGCATGAGTTTTCTTGAAAGTCTGGGCAGTGGAGACTCCATGGGAGACCAGAATTTCTTATGCTGACAATGACCTGTGGGAAATTTAAGCAAAAGAATTTTACTGTCATTCATGCAAACATAATTCCTGCTACTGGAACAGAGTATATGGAACTTCATGGTTTGTGGTATGTAGGAGCACTTCTTAGCTGAACTTCATTATCTCTTCTTGCCTTAAAATGTCTGAATTTCACAGAGGTCTGCAAGGGTAACACAGACCAGCTTTAATTCTTGATTTTCATTTATATATGTTGGTAGATTATCAGCTGACTTTTGCTTAGCTAGACTCTGTTGTTTACTCGACCTTCTTCAAATTCTGCTTGTCTAACAAAATATTATTTGCATATCCACATTGTAACTGGAGATTTAGGAACTGATTACAGGAGGTGTGTGTATGCCAGTGCTCGTGTGTAAGTATTCGCCATTTCAGAGAATTTAAAAGCATGTGGGAGGAACCATCCCTCAAATGCAAGTTTGGCAAGTGGAGTAGTGAATGGTATAGTATGTCTTCTGGAGGTGGGAAGCCAGAAACATAGACACCTGGAAAAGACAACTTTGTATAATTTTATGGTGTTTGTAGGGGAAGATTTAAACATTCTTATTCACAGAGGCATTGGCTGTATAGTTGTTCCAAATTATTGCTGTTTTCCTTTCATTGGATATGGACTTTAGTGTTCATATCAGTTACAATCCTGTTAGTATCTGAGAGGTGCAACCTTGCTAACTAAACAGACTTCTCTAGTTCAGTGTGGTAAGGTAGGATTTCATTACAGCTCTCATGTTGGGCAGTTATGAGACACAGTTCTAAATGGCAGATGCTTTAATGCCTGTGTCAGTGTCTACGGTGACAAATAGTCACCACTGCACAAACACATTTATTTTACTACAAGACATTTTCCTGGGGAGGAGGGAGTGCCAATCAGAAACCAGAGGCCCGTTGTGCTGTTGCTGGCTGGGACAAGCATTTTCCATGGTCCTATCAACAAGCAGGCATTCCTTGCAGGAAGAAAGGTAATAATAATGACAGATGTCTTCTACTTGTGATTGGGCAAAAAACGGGGGACGTGAAATGTGACATGAATACAAGACACGTCATGTGCTATACAATCATATTTTTGCTATCGCATTTTTTGTAATTACATGAAAGGCCATTTTTACAGTCATATATTCATTTGTCTGTTTACACTACGAACAGCTGGAAGTGTAGAGAGCATTTTCACACTATGTAGTTTCAGAACATGATGACTATGACATCGAAACTTAATCTCGGTTGAAAGGGCAATAGTTAACCTTAGTCACTACTACTAATTAGAATAAATATTAATTTTAATTCTGCAAGTGAAAGGAAGGAAAGGGTGTGTGGAGAGCTAGTTTCTGCATCCAACACTCAGGCTAACCACATCCCTGCTGTCCATGGACAGAAAGAGAGCTTAGTGCTCTGACTGTGGAAAAATGACAGCTTACTCTGGAGGCTCACGAGGGATTTTTGTAGAGCCATGGATCTTCATGGAAAACTGGGATGATAGTGGCTTGAAAGTGGAAATTGTAAATATACAGTGAAGGCAATGGATGTAGACAACTTCCTCCTCAGCAATGACATAAAGATTGTTTAAAACAGTACATCACAAAACCATGAAATGTTTATGCTGAATGATAGCTCTTTATACATAAATTGTATTCAACTGTTTCATCCTCCATTGCCACATATTCTTTTGGTTTCCTGGTGGTAGCTCTCTGACATATGGGCCTGCTGGTTTAATGAGCTGTTTTATTATAGATACGTAGCACTGGATGATTAAGATAAAGTTAATAAGCTGTAGTCAAATGCAGGCATTACTTGGTCCTGACTTATTTCCTGGTCAGTCCTCAATTATTCCATGCACATGTGGATTTAAAATGCAGAAACAACTGAAGTGGGAATCTCTTGAGATATTACTGTTGTCAAAATATAACTAAAATATTGGAAGTAATGCAGTTATGTCATAGCCATATAGAGTTCCCTGTTCCTCGTGAGATTCTGTGTTTTTTCTCTGCTGCCTACAATTTCAAAAATTGTTCATTTTATTTTCAGTATTCTTCTGCCTTTGTGGACAATAGATTTAGCTCATAATTTTGAAGAAGTATTGATTCCACCATGATTTGTACTTTGTAAATTTTACATGATTTGTACTTCAAGGTTTTTTTCTCCATGTGTCACCATTACCTCTTGCTTTCCACATCCTATGTTGCTCTGAATTGAACAAATAAAGCTTGTGTCATGTACTTTGTTATGACTTGCTTGAGATCCTTTGGGTGGCATGCCATCAATCTTTTCCAGCATATGGTAAATGCAGAATGTTTTTGCTCTCCTGTCACATTTTCTGCTTTAGCAGAGATAATTGTTATGTCCTAAGTCTTCTCCTCCAAGTTCTTCCTTAGGTACGATTATCTTTGCTGAGCCAGTCTCAGCTTTGAAAAGCATGTATGCACCATCTTAATTTCCATAAATATGTTCCTGACTGATTTGAATGTAATGTTCACAACATGTACTTTGAGTAGTCTGATATGTGATGATTCCCTTTCCAAGCATCAGTCAGATTCCTTTCCATGTGCAGCTTTTCACGAGTCTTTTGACTGCTGTATATCCATAATCCTTGGGCTTTACTGGGCTTTAATGCAAAAAAAAAAAAAAAAAGGTTTTGTATAAATATTCGTTCTTAACAACATTTCCTATTTTCTCCCTCTCTTTTGCGTTGTAGCAGGAGAAAAATGTTTTCACAGATCTGTCTTTCTTTATGCCTTAAGAATACAGTGATCTTCAAATGGCATTCCTACTGACTTCTTACCATCTCTGCTTGGTTTGGGCTGGTACACTAGTTGGTGCATTTTGGGGCCCTTTTGCATCACTTACAGTCATGCATCTGCTGGCTTCTTCTAATCATTGAAAGAGAAATGAAGTTCTGTCCCTTCCTGGTGATAAGCTAGTCAGTTGTCTGCCTGGAAGATACCTCAAAAGTCCTTAAAGTTTTATCTCCCATCAAATATAGGGATGAAGCACTCAAGGCGCCACAAATTATTTGCCACGCTGCTGTCCACCAAATCTGTCATCTGTATTTTCTGAGAAAGGTTAATATCAGATGCTTCAGTGGAAGATACAGGATGAAGAATTTTCAACAGAGGTTTCTTCCTAATCCCTTCAGTTACAGTAATGTGAGCCTTCAAACATGACAGCCTGTATCACCTTCAAACTTAAATATTTGTATAACGTATCTGGGACTAGAGAAAATGTTAATACAGAATCCCGGTATCTTATCTACATGGGCTTCCAAAAGGAAAATAGCTGCTACTTTTGGAAAACAGAAGCCGTTGAGAGAAAGGCTTCCGGAAAGAAATTCACTCTGTATTAAGTAGCCATAATGACCTTGAATGCAACATATATTGTATCACGTTGTTATCGGAACCCATTGCACAGCTGCAAAACTCTTTTAGGCTGTGAAGGTCGTTGTGTTATTTGTCTGTCATTTAAGGTACATGCTTGTAAACAAGGTTAGTTACCTGTGATCTGTCAGTGCAAGAAATACAGCAGTCCATCTTGTAGTCCTTCACCTCTCTGTTCTGTTCATTTCACATTATTTCATTTTATAACTTCTGCATGTTTGTATACTAAGATTTCACTTGCTTTGAGATTCCTGAAGGCTCAAAAATGTGTTCTTTAAAGTACACTGGGATCTAGATTTGTAACATGGTGTCTTGAACATGGCATGGGTATGTGGCGCAAAGACAGTCTGTTAAGTTGTTGTTTGAGATTTTTGAAATAAATAAATGGCTGTGACCACTAGTTCAGTACCATGTTAAAACACCCTTGTGATGTTGCAGAAGTGCAAAGGAGTCTTATGGTCATCTTAAAAGAGAACGTGAAATTTCTCAAGGTAGAGAAAGAACCTTAGCTGAGCTGACACCCTTCTTTCTCTGTGTAATTCATCTGGCACATAAGACACAAGACAGAAATGAAAAAGGGCTAGTGTTCAGAAACTCTGCATGACAAAATGAGTCCTACTCTTCTCATTCTTATCAGACTTCTCAAAACCATGCTTAAAAAATGCCTGTATTTCATTTTTCATCAGATCTGGAGAACACTTCAGAGAAACTGCATAGACTAAAAGGCTGCCATATGCCTACTCTGCCTGCAAAAAAAAAAAAAAAAAAAAAAACCAAAACCGNAAGGCTTCAGCTGAATTGATGTAAGTGCTTGGATTCTTGGAGAAAGTGTACTAACTATATTTTCTGGGGGGGAAATGATTTGATAATTCAGCACTGAGGAAAAGTTTAGAAGAAAAACACAATCTATTCTATTTAGATAAAGAGTCCCTGGAAGGGCAATCTTAGATCTGCCTTCTGAAACTAGTAACTGGCAAACATATAGCTATGTTTAGACTTAGAGAAAATAGTAAGAAAATATTTTTGTTGAGAAGTGTGAAACAGCTGTCTTATAACAGAATCTGTTGACCTGCAGTGTCAAGTTTTTAAACAGCTTTTGTATATTACAGCAGGCTAATAGAAATGTTTGGCTGGCAGTGCTAAGCATTAGGATTATTACTTTGAAGTATTATTGATTACTATATAATGACTGAAAAATGGATCAGACAGAAGTAATTGTGCACCAGCAGTTCCGACATAAACTCCAAGCTCCAAGTGACAAATAATCAATAAATTTTATTTTGATAGGTACATACATAGTAGCCTAGTCACGTTCTGTTCAATGGGAGCTGCTGAATGCTTTGGACTTTGAAAAAGCTCAGTGTTTAAATGAGATGACTAATTATAGATTATAAATGTCATTTTATGAGAATACAATTCATTGGAAAAACTTTGCATTGGAACTACTGCCTTCAGCTTGGGACAGCAATAGTGGAACAGCAGTAGCTTTTCAGTAATGTCTGCAGGTGTTTTCTGAAGCTGAATGGTATATGAAAATAGAAGCGTTAAAACCAGATGAGTTCAGAGCATGGCATTTTCTAGTTCACGTGGCTGCACCTTGTCTGTCTTTTCCTTCAGAACTGGTTACCTGTAGACGTGCTAATCAGCAAGTTGCAAATTCAAAAGCAAAGGTAATGACAGCAGTTGTGCTTACAGCAGGGAGGCAGACTTCAGGGTCCAAGTCCAGTCACAGCTTGCTTTCATTTGGCATTCACATTGCTGTCATCAGCAAACCATGTTTTGCTTCAAGGAATTGGTATCTGTTGAATTAAATAAAAGATATGCAAGACAGAACCTATATTGTAGAACGGAATATCAGTCTGGAAACTACAGGAAAAGATGTAATCAGACATCATAATCAGGAATGTGACTATCACTGATAAAGTCATTGGTGCAAACACTGAAAACTCAACCATATTAACATTCACTGGACAATACAAAATAATTCAAAATTCTGGTTTGGCTGCAGAGGACAACATCAGTGCTTTTTGTATCAATTTAGAGATTCTCTGTGGTGTTTCTACAAAGTCAGTTGAGCCCACTCAATAGTATGAAACAGAATCACCTAACAAAGATTCTTATCTGCAAGCGTCAAACAAGTATTTACCAACAGGATAAAGAAGCTTTGTCATATTTAGAAGGTTCACAGTGAAGAATACAAAGGCTCTTAAATGTTTACAAGGATGATCATTAGCATTAGTAACGTGGGTAAGACAGAAGTTGTCTCTGATGATGATTGTCCATGAAGACTCAACCTTTTCTTTTTGCATTTTTCAAGCTGCAAAGTCCATCCTGCAGGATCTGCTAACCTTCAAGGTCATTGTGGTAAAGAAAATGACATTATGAGAAACCATAGATGAACTTTGTCTACAGTGATTTCCTTGGAAATTGTTACAAGAGAATTAGAAATCAGCATCCAAGATGTCAGTGTCATTAGTGAAGAATGGCCAAGAACGAATGCCAAATAATCAATAACTAAGTAATTGAAACTGCTTTTGGAGAGAGAGCCCTCTGAAGGTTCTGGATCATGTGTTGCTCCATTTGGATCCAAAAGTCATGTCAATTTACAGAGAGAATTTGTATACATAAACCTTTTGTCTTGGGCCAGCTGATGCTAGGCCTGAGTATTTCATGGAACAAGGAGTTATTGAGGTGATCACACAACTGGCATCATCTTTACAAACTGTATCATTCATTATACAAGCTGAAAGGTAGCATGTGAGCACACTCAAGCAGCATCAATGCCTTGTGACTGCTTATATTTAGCTGTCCTTCCAGACAGAGGATGTGTCTTTGCAGAATATGATTTTACACAGGCAGCAGCAATAAACGATAGAGTCTGCAGATGCTCAGATTATCACCTCTCACTGGGGAGTTTTCTCAGTCAAGCATCTCAAATTTGACGTTTCAATGGTTCCAGGAATTTTGTAACACTTCACATAAACTATTTTCCAGAATTCCAACTGTTTAGTACTATGATTATGTCCTGATGCTGGATTCAATTAGCAGTGAACTTGCTGAATGTTTTGGGGAAATTTTAAGCTGCATGTAAAGTCATGTATCTGAAGTAAGAGGAGAAAATATGAGATCGGAAAAAACAATGTCACTTTCTTGAGATGTATGACATTCTCTGACGGAAGATAAATGTGTGTTCACAGTGTCCCTGAACTGAAATTCAAGGAAGAAATTGATGCTCAATATAGAAACTGCTTGAAGTGATTGAATGATTATTTTCCTTGCCAACATAAGCTATCTAATCAAAAAGAAATTGTAACTGTGTTTTTATTTCTGAAAAAAGTTACTGAGTCATCTTAGTTACATCCAGCACATTCAAGAACTGCATGCATGCACGCACAGACCAATGTTGTGCCTGTAACCCAAACTGACATCAGTATATAGAGAGTTGTAGATGAGACTAATATTAGTCAAACTACTTAATGTGACTTTACAAGAGCTCCAAAATTTCCCAGTAAGACATAATCTAGAATGGTCTTATCAACTGTAAACTTCCAAAGAATTAGCTTTCTGACTGTGGTAGCTTTTGGCTTGAAATATCTCGAGATTATTTTCATCACAAATATCTGAGGTAGTAACACAAATTCTTCATAACTTGTTTGCGACTTAGTAGCATCAGACAACTGAATTGATTTGTGTCTGAGCTGTCATTGCACACTGCTGATCCCAACAAGCAGTCATGCTGAACTATGGTGAAGGAAGACCACCGGAAATGCACTACAGATATTCTTCAAAGAGGCTGCACGATAAGACTTGTCAGGTTCTCATTGTCCTGCGTAGCATCCCTTGTCCAGTTTACTAGCATCAGTTCAGCAAGATGGCATCGTAGCTCAAATCTTTCTGATCTTAATTCTGTTGTACCTGAGACAATGCAGTAGTAGCAGGAACAGATTGGATTGATCTCTGCCATCCTTACATTCCTTTTTGCCACAAGAATTCATGTGTGATAGAAACTATTGGGCTGGACCAAAAGGCTTCCTTCAGCAATTACCAGAGTCATAGGACCTGCCACATATAGTCTAACTCCACCATCCACATACTTGTTCTTTGACACAGTAAACTTCCAGAAATAGCTAATGAATTGGTCTAAATGACTCTTCTAACTTTCAGTACAATGGAAAAAAATGTCACATAAAAGAAATACATAACGTGAGAACCTCCCTGCTGGGTCAGCCCATCTAGCAGAGTATTCTTACTATTTAGAAAGTGCATATGAGCCTGGCTACTTCTGGTAATCCAGTCCCTTTGTACTTCCTCAGTATCAAGAACTGTCTAATCAGGGACGTTATAGGGCACATCCCTGCCTAGTTCTGTTAGTATCTGTTTACAGACATGTTGCCCATGAATTTATCTAATCCCTTTCTGAACATCTCAATAGTGTCTCACCTCCCAAAGTATTTTTTGTAATTAGTTACATCTGATAGTACTTGCAGGATCAGGTCCCAAAGGACAGGCCAGTGAAGGGAAACCTAAACAGATAATCCTTCTTGGACTAACTATGAGAAGGGTCTCAGGGCTGTCAAGAGACATCAGGAAAAGCATAGGTTAGCACTGCCAATTAGCAGTAATGCCATCAAGGGCCTTATTCCACATGGGGCTTAAATGCCTGTGCCCCACTTTGGATGCCTAACTTCACAACATTGATTTTCAGGCCTTGCTGCAAAACCTGAAGAGATGTCTGAAAAGTATATTTACCATGTTTTTCTTCAGTAAATTTCCATAGGCATCTAAATGTCATCTTCTGGACACATGAAGAAATCCCTCGCTGTTGGCAAAGCAGAGCACCTAGATGCATTATGTTTAACGTGCTCCTGCCTGGCATATTGGTAGGACCTAGAACAGATGTACTCAGAACACACTTTCTCGATTGGACCTTGAACACAGTTTAGCTGGGGCATTTTAGGTAGCAGTTCAGGACGTACCAGAATGTCATTCTTCTTGATGAGACTGTAACTACCTTAGTGAAACCACAAGATAAATGGCGATCTTGACAGAACAAGACCCTGAGTAACCTGATCAAACTTTGAAGTTGGCCCTCGGCTAGATGACCTCCACAGGTCCTTTCCAGCCTAAATTATTCTAATACTCTGTTCTAAAGCTGAGGAAGAGCAGTCATGAACAGGATAGAAAAAAAATAAAGACAGCACTAAGCCTGGGAAAGAAAGGATAGCATAAGCATGTTAGAACAAAATCAGAAAGGCAAAGGACAAAGCAAGAAATCACTATCAAAAGACATAAAAAGTAAGAAGAAACTTTCATTATGCATTGCAGTAACAAGAGAAGAACTAAGGGACCCTGAACAGACAGAACACCATTTACAGATGATGCTGTGCTTCATGCCTCCGTCAATCCAAATTACAATAAAAATATAAAGTGCATTTAGCTGGTTAACACAATTATTGGCACTAGTAACAAAAGGAGGAGGAGTCAGGACAGGACAGGAAAACCAAGACATAAAATAATTAGATTGACATATGTGTCAAAACTGGTTTGGCCTCAGTGTACTTCGACAACTGGCTGAACTAAACTCGATGCCATTTCCTGATATCTTTGAGAACTTGTGGAGGATGACTGAGATTGCAGAAAAGTATAGATTGGAAATGTGATGCATATTCTTAAACAGAAAGAACGAGGGACTTGTAGATGAGTAGTTCAACCTAAGTTTCTGTGAAAATACTGGAAAACTATACAATATTTGCATGCACCTGGAAGAATACAAAGGGGTGAGTAATGTCAACATGGAGTAGTCTTCTTCCCATTAAGAAATCTTCAAGACTAAGCTGTCCCAAATCAATTTATTGTCCTGCCATAACAGGATAACAATTCTTGTGGTTATAGGATAAGCAGAAGTCACTTACTTGATTTTAATGAAGTTTTTTTTATACGGCTTCACATGACATCCTCATACGAAGACTAGGAAAATGAAACTCCTATGGGATATTCAACTTCTTGGAAACTCAACAAAGAAGAACTCTCAAATGAGGGACTTCCCAGGGTTCCGCTCTGGGAGCTTATGTTTTAATCAATAACTCAGATGATGGAATAGAGAATATGCTCATCAAGTTTGCAGAATCACAGAGATGGTGTGAATTATCAGCTTGCTGGAGGACATGCTTAGATTTCAAACTGATTGTGATGAATCAAAAATATGGTCTTTAATAGGTTTCAATTTGATGAGAACAAGGGCACAAATGAGCACTTAGGCAAACCAGATCAGTGCAGAAATACACACTGAGTCACTAGGTAGGTGGTAATTCTACAAAAGAAGGAAAATGATGGTTATAGTGAATTGTAAGATGAACGTGTGCCACACTGTTGAGAAAAAACCCACACATCCCACTAGGACATACGAACAGGAAGGAGGCACATGAGGTCATCCTTCTGTCCTGTTCTTGGCTGGTAAGACCTCAGCTGCAGATCCATGCCCATTTGCAAGCACTGCACTGCATCCCAAACCGGGTACAGCTGGTACTACTAGAGAAAACACAGAATGCTGACAAGCATGATGAGAGGCTTAGAAACACTGTCAAAGTAAATGTTGAATGAATGTGGTAGCATAGACTAGAGAATAGAAAAGTCAAGAGAAAATGCTGGCAGTGATCAAGCAAACAGTAAACAATTGCTGCAAAGAGGAACAGAGTAAACTGGTGCTGGTGATTACGTGGATAGAAAAAACCCATGCAATTAGTTAGAACAAGGTGGATTTAGGTAAGTCTCCTGATGGAAGGAAAAACACCAGTCTGGCTTAGCTGCAGAGAAGCAACTATGTAAGTCTCTGTCAGGAGTGATGTAGCCTTCAAGAAAATATGAAAGACTATGGGACTTCCTAAGATTTTTTTTTTTTTTGCCTTATTTTGCTATGAACTATGCTGTTAATGTTCCCTGTTAGAAAGAATTCCACTTTGTTTGGCATAACTGAGGAGAATCAAGGTTGGGAAAAAGAAAGGCACTCTAGGTATCAGAGCGCTTGCAGGGAGGGAGAAGATCCAGCCAGGCTCCTGTAATATTTTTTAGTGCTGTACTTGGGTGTTTGAACCGCTGCCTTCCACATTTCATGTCAGAGCCTGCCCCCCTCAGGCTACATCCCATTCTGAATGAATATTTGAATATTCTTGAAAGTGGCAACTACTGGGGCACAACAGATAGTGCACATATGACTCCCCGACAGCCTTAGCCCAGGGGTCAGCATATTTGCCTGAGATGTGATAAACAAGGATAAAGAGAACCCTGTTCTGAATCAAGCAGAGGATGAAAATAAATCAGTGTCTCCTATGTATTATTTGAGTGCTTAAAATACAAGCCTAGAGATTTACTCCTGGATTCTTTTTAGAAGAGGAGAACAGAATTGGGAATTCCAATTGAATTAGCCAACAATTAAATGATAATTAGATGATGATTCCCTAACAAGAGTGTGTGACAATCATAGAGCTGTGTGGGCATGTACACTTTGCCACTTTTTATCTGCATTGTCAGTCCTTGTTGCCTCCTCAGTCCCATTCATAATTTCTGAGAGTGCCTTTCTTAAGTGGCTGTTTTTCTACATTCTTTGAGTTTGAGCACTTACTTGTCCACTAAGGATTCTGCTGAACATCAGGATGGCCAAGAGTTAAGCACTGTAACACTTAAATGTCCTTGATATTCTCTAGCACAAGCCAACCTCTATTTTATGTCTTTACTCCTGTCTCAATACTTCTCTCTTTGACCTTCAGACAAAAAATAAAAATTAAAAAAAAAAGAAAGAAAAAAGAGAACTTCAGACACAAAAGAGCTTCATGGAATACGGAGTGGATTGTAATCTGTCTGGGCTGTATACTGAAAACTTCCTGTGCCCAAGAGCCACAAGTGTTTCTAGTATCCAGACAAGCAAGAGAAGAGCATACGTTTGGAAAGGCTCAGATGCAGGAGATGGCAGCGATTGCCCTGTGACCTCACTGCCCCATTGTGAGACAGGACTGGGTTGAGTGTCCGGGCTATTTTGATGATGTTGGCCTCAACAGCTTCCACTGGCTCACTTCCTCCCAGAGTCAGGGGTTTGGATTACCCGGCGATGCCAGCAAACCCTCATTGCCAGCCATGTGATATTTCTTTGGCATGGAAACTTTGTTTGAATTGTGTGTAAGCTGTGTGCAACACAAGTCTAGCCTCTGGTGAAATACAAAGCCTAAAGTCCATTTTGCAGTCCTTCTCTAAGAACTATGCATAGTTCTACAGGGTATACTCTGTCTTGATTTCCAAAATGTGATTGAAAATACTCTATATAGATGATAAAGAATTAATTTAAAATAGTAATAGAAAATCTTGTTTCATTTGATTTGTAATCTCTTAGAAATAAAACCACAAGGGCTTTCCCACAGTTTTGCTTCTTTGGAAAGATGAACTTTTTACCAAAGTTCATCAAAATATTGAACTCTGATTTACATTTGGAATTTCTTTCTCAGGAAAAAGGAAAACATCATATGATGTTAATATCAGTGGAATATGGTATTTCTGTATTTAATTAATACACTGTTCTTTTCTCCTAAGCATTTTAATACGTGCTGTGTCAAACGTTATTTACAATGGATTTTTGTTAAGTACAAGGTTCTTCTCAAACAGATATTGGCTCTATTAACATGGTTTCTTCAAGCTCATGTCTAAGTATTAAATCCTGGAACTGACACCAACTGTCCATTTTGACACTTGTTCATTAGCTTTCTCTCAATGGAAGCATTCTCCTTCTTTCAGCTGTTGTAGCAATTTTATATCTCACAGTCTCCTTACAAGACCCTGCTGAACTTTCTTCCTGGTTTTGGAGAATCAGATAATATGACAGCCCGAAGTATTTCACAGCTCCATTAGAGCAAATTGCCACTTGTTCCAGTGCACATTCAAAAAAAAAATGAAAGCTTCAGTCTGACCCCTTTCAAGTTCTTTCTTTTTTTAATCAGAATCAATTACTTCTGTAGATCAAAACTTTATGGTTATGACAACTATTAATCGAAGTCATGCTTCCCTTTGCCAACTTAAATCAAGATAGTCACACCTGACCTGACTGATTTAGATGTCCCTTTCGAAAGCTTGAGTATCTGCTTGTGCATGCATGTGTGATAAAAGGTGTGTGGATGCGCTATATCATAACAGTGATCACAAGTTAGAAAAAATGTTGGCATCTTAAATAAGTTAATTCTCGTCATTTTTCTATTATTCCAGACACAGAGCTAAGAGATTTTTGCCCAAAGACTGAATAAGAAGGAAGATGCCTTTTGTGACAAGTACTTGCTGTGCTCCAGGGGTGCTCCTTTGGAACCTTCCCATAAAGATGAAGTTACTCTCTGCAAATGCTCTCTTAGCTAATGCCCCCCATAGGGACAGCCACTGCCTGTCACTACTCTTTTATTATCAAGATGAGAGAACTGAAGGGATGATGAAGGCAAAGCAAAGCATGAGTATTGTGTGGCAGTGATGCTGTCCATAGGGGCTCTTGACAATCTACTGGCTATTTGTTTGTTTGGGGATGACATTGATAGGACAAAGTACTTAGAAAGTACTCTTAGTTGTGATAGGAGATGTGCAAAGACATTTTGGGAGAAATTGCTTTCCCCACAGAGCTTCCAAATATAAATAGATAGGACACATAAATGTTAGGAAAAAAGGTTTAATACTAAGTTGTTTTTTTTTTTTAGCATAGGGAGTTGTTACACACAGAAATCAAGTGATTTGTTTCAGACATGCAAAGTTTGCGGAAACTTGGAACTAAGCACAGATTTTCTCCCACGCTAGTACAGGACCATCTTTCTCTGACTGCCAGTTGGCTCTGGTAGTGATGTCAAGGATCCCTTCTAGTTTCAGAGAGAGCACACCAGTATCCAGGAGAGGGATGTTTGTCTCATTAAATTTTGTACAGAGTTAGCATAGCTGACACCATTAATCTCCATTAACCAGCAACCTGATATGTGCCCAAAACCTGCTTAGGAGTGCCAGTAAAGGATAAGAATAATCGAAAGGGCAAAAAGAATGGGAAAATCAAGAAGTGATAAATGTATCTGCCTTCTTGAGCATTCAGTGGCATTCTTAATGTACAGTATATTTAGAAGATATGTTCTTACAACAATGGCCACCCCACAGGAAGTCATTCTATTTTTAAGAAATTGCAATAATATGGCCATTATTATAGAACTTTTTTTTTCCAAAGCATCCTCTTTATGGCTATTTTATCAGATCAGCTCAATACTTTCCTAAGGCAACCTGTAACTATTCCAAAGTTAATATTTCAAAATTCCCATTTCGAAAGAGAGAAAAAAAGATATAAAAAAAGAGAAATGTGTCAAAACTTTGAATGTAAACCATGAAGAAGACGGTATGTCTTTGTAAGCTTAAGGCACTATTAATACCCATTAAACAAGAGGTGTTGCTTCTCAGTGTCCTAACCAGCAACTCGTCTCTGCACAGGGATTTGGACAAGGAATTACACGATGTATTTGCACAGATGCTCCATTTCCTGCTGGGGATAAACTAAATTGTACATTTGGTACAAAGGGTACATTTTGTTTATAAGCTCTCCTCTGCTGCAAGTTACAGAATACAATATTTAGCAGATAGTTCAGTTGTCTAACTCCTATAGCCAAAGAAGAGACACAAAGTAAATTCACTTCTGTATAGGTGTGCCTCAGACATCTGTTCTAGATCTGGTGTGAACTGTCCTCTCTGTATGCCCATGTCTCCCCATTGAAAATAGGAGATGGTTAGCTTAAACTGAATAGTAACTATTACAAAGCTAAAACTAGGCAAGATTAATTCAACTCTAACATATAGGAAGATTTAGAGTGCTGATCTAGACCTTATCAAGGTATTACACCAAAGAACAACAAAAGACAAATCTCAGATAATGAGTGCTCTTTACTGTTCAAGGTATAAAGTCCAGATTGGAAAGGGCTATCTGTTTGCCTTACTGCACTATGTATATAATTTTAGCTAGTTGCAGGATGATGAGCAAAGGTTTCAGTGACAATGCTAGCCCTGAATTTTCTTATTTATGTTTTGCAAAGAAAAGTTCAGATTAAAATCCTATATATAAATGTCAGCCAGCTTTGGGAACATTTTCTGAACTCCCGGCCTGGGACAGTGCCTTGTCAGATAACTGTCCTGTTCTCAAAAGGGAGTAAGATTACACGCTAGGCAGCCAGCCTCCTCAGGTCAATTCCTTGCCTACGCCTGGAGTGCAGTAAAATTGCAGCTCATATAAGAATTCTGCCCACAATCTGCAAGCCCAGATTCACAGTATTTGGATTGTCTCTGTAATACTGACACAGAATTAGTAGAATTCCATAAGAAAAAAGGTTAAATGGACCTACTGTGAAACCCAGTGGAAGACTGGTAAATGAAAAGGCACAGTTCTGTGAGTTATATGCTGGATTCTGAGAAAGGGATTACCAATACACTGATCAGATTAAAACTGGATACATTTTATTTATCTGCAGTTATCCCCAACTGGTGAGCACATGCAGACAGCAGACTGAGGGAGAGAGAGGGACATACAGGTTTAATTACTTTTCTGCTTGTGCCTCCATTAGTGGAAGAAAATCTTCTTCTCTGTCTATACTCTGTCTGCACATGTTCTATACTTGTGGCGTCAAAATATTTGTTTATATATTTAAGATTAGTGAAAGAATTGACTAGAGTCCTTTGGTTTCTAGCACTAACTTGAATCACAAAAGATGTTATCAGCTGTCATAATAGGGGTTTCCTGTGTTTGTGTTTTTCAGGGGAGCCAGGGACACTTTACAGTAAAGCTTAATTAAGTGGGTTCCAGCATGGATGGCAAGAGTGCCCTGTGTCTTGTAGTACTCAGCTCAAAGGTTGTGCTATGTTGTCCCAAATATGCTCTGTGTGTTCTAGGACACAATTCCTGCTCAGCAGGCTTCACGGAATGCAATTGTGAATGGTAGAGCCTTAGTTGCATATTAGGTTTCCAGTATCCAAGTATTCTTTTTATATCATTCAGAACTCCATCTCCTGCAAAATATTTCAGGAACATCCTTGTAAAACTTCCTTCAGCTCATTATTGACTGTAAAGAGTACTGGAATGGTTTATTCATGATTACAGGGGATAGCTGAGTGCAGCTGTCATCCTACAAAAAGATCACCCTGGTAACACCAATCAACAAGCAGAGTAAGATGATCCAGATACAACTGAAATCTTCTAAATGTTATCTTTCAACTGAAATATAGAGGCACAACTTCATCCCAAACTTTGCCTGATGAAGTGGGATCCGTGAAGCGTATCATAGACACTGCTATTCACTGCTGAAAAGCCATTGATTTTCAGTTTTCTTTACATAGCGGAATCTGAGAAAGGGCCGACATGATAAGGGAGCTGTGAGAATAAGTAATTAAAATAAGTAATTAGTTCAGCATTGTTTGGGAAAAATTATTGGGAAAAGAGAATCGCCGTGCAAAATATCAAACATTGGATCCATCTGTCTTCAGCTGACACTGAACAATGACCAGTGCTAAAATTTATATCAGAATTTATTATAGCTGTAGGGGGAACTTCTGGATAGGAAGCCAGTTTATCCTTACAATTGTATACAGTGCTTATGCTGCAAAGACATGCAACTGATACCACAGTTCAGCTCCGAGATCAGCACAACACTCGTCCCATACCTTGTAACTATAGCCACATAGAGGACAGGGCAGAAAATGTATTCTTGGCAAGAGCTAGTGCAAAAATGCAGCTGATATTCCATGATGTCATCTGCAAAAGGACTCATAGGGAAAGGGATAGACAGAAGGTTTGAAGTGAGACCACTACACACCTTACCTCAGAATGATGTATGGCTGTAGATCATGCCTGCAGTATTTGAATTCAGATGATCCATGTTACTGCTTACAATTCCTTCTAATACAGTCACATATAGACAAGCAATACAGCATGAGAAAACAGAACAAAACATGAAGAACAATGTTGGGAGGACTTGTCTTTTCAACCCCATACATAGAGTGGTGACACAACAGTCATGCAAGAGTGGTAACACAGTGGATCACCCTTCAGTACATTTTCTCTGACTCAGTTCCTTAAAAACAAAAATGACAAAGATATGTCCAACACTATGCGTCAGTGGTTTCCAGTTGCAGCCTGCTGCACTCAGCGCACTGCAGGTTTTGCAGCACTGAATGGGCGTGTAGCTTAATTATAAAAACAACCCTGAATTCACTATTACCATATGTATATCCCCTAAGACAGAGAGCTAATTGGGTACTTTCCATAGTTCTAAAAACAAAAATGAATTTGGATCTATTTTTATTGTTTCTTTATTCCCATGGATAGACAGTGATCTTGTGTAATACTTAATTAATGCATATAATACATACTCTGAAACAGGTACTTTTCAAGTTTTACTTTAACTCACTGTCAAAATATTTTCAGAAAAAATCTCTTCTGCCCACAGACCTCACAGGATGTTTGTGTCCTGAATCTCTGCAAATTCATGTCCACATCTAGGAGGCTTTGGAATTTCTGTATGCAACCAGGAAAGCGCACTGTCATGTTACCTTAGTATGAAATATGATCGGTTCATTGGTCTTTGCTGCTTTGTCCTAGTAACTGCATATGAGCATACTTTGTGTTGCAGCAGTACACAGATGGTATTAACACAGATTAATACACATTATTAATCTTCACATAATATTATCAAATTAAATTATTGCATAGCTCCATGTATACAGTAAGAGCACAAGTTTGAATGCACAATTATTTTTATCAGCTTCTTTAACAGTATAAAAAATCACTTTAAATTCAATATGAATGCAACATTCTCCTGTCTTTCTATTAGTTTTGTAAATAGAACAGATCAGTTTTTGAGAGCACTGACAGTAGCCTTTTCTAATCATATCCGACAGAACTGGCTATAAACATATTTATAAAGACTGTTTCTTCTATGTGTGGAGATATATCAGTCTCTATAGAAATTGCCTGAATAATACTGTATGACCTAATTTCAATGCAATTGTAATCATCCTATAAAATTTGTGTATTCTTTTCCATTTTTTATTCATTCAGTTTCTAATTTTGGTAGAGTATACTCTTGCTATATTAGTAGTGCAAAGAATCTGTAGAAAATTGAGTTCCAAAATTAAAAATAAAAACGGTGTGCTGCTTTATATATGTATATTCTTAAAATAGCAATTGGACAAATTCTGCTTGCCTCCAGCTCTCCAGGTCTGTCAGTAGGACCACCATAGGTGCCATTGCATAAGAGAAGGAGGGCTGGAAGACAAGAGACTATGTGGAAATTCTTTCTTCATGACTGAACAGAAGTCTGGGGATCTCCTGAAACACAGATGCTCCCCTATCCCTGTAAATCATTGGCGAGCACATGAGAGGGTCAGTGAACGACTGCTGTATTTATACTGAAAACCAGTTCTTGGAGATAATTGCTTGGAGATACTTCTTTCCCTGATCACATATCTTATATAAGTTGTGACCAGTTTACGCTGAATATTGGCTTTTACCCTAAAGACAACACAACACATGTCAAGGTAGCATGTGTCAGATTGCTTACATCAAATTGTACAATAAACTACTTGAATTACTTTTCATTTTTTCAGTTTGCCTCCAGAAGAAAGAGAGTCACATTTTCTAGTATCTTACTAAGGTGCCAGACAAGCATGCTATTGAATGTCGTGTTTGACCACACCCAGGTCCCCTAAAGGAGGATGTAGGAATCTTCGTCGTTAAGCACTGTATAAAATAGAAAACACTTAAGCACAGTTGGAACTTCTGGAGTTTATCTGTAAGTTGCATAAGGTTTCTTAGCTTTTTCCTCCAATCGAAAGAGGAATGACACACATATAGCAATTCCACCATTGTGGATATAAGATTATACAAGATTATGACTCTATAATGTCAGTTTATCACAGTGCTGCATGTACTGCTACCAAGTACAAATACAAATCATGAAAAACATCTGTAAGTCCCTATAAGCAATTTGTCAGAATACTTTAAAGTACATGTATAATAAATGAAGAACACATGTTTCATAGGAACCAAATGAAACCAGAGCTGTACCGAATGCTTTGCCAGAGACTCGAACAGCTGTGGACATCACCTCTCTCTCCCTCTATCCAGCTTTAAAAGGCATTGTTTTCCTTTTAGCTCGACAGGTGATGTTTACAATACCGTCAGTTTTCCTGAAAGACAGATTGCTCCAAATATCTCTGTAGACTATTTCCATTTCAGATTTGAATTTTGATTTTCATTTCAGATATTTGGCACTTTCTGCTAAATTACAAAGGGTCCTCACTGCATCATTCTTGCCAGCTTCTAAAAAGACATCAAACACCTACCGTCATTTACTTATGAAAAAATATCAGGTTCCATACTGTATAGTATTTTCTGTCTGGTACCTACAGTTAAGAGATCGAAAAGTTTTGTACCTTTACTATTCTGTTCAGAGTGTGCACACACAAACACACCCACACGCATACATCTTTCAATGTTCTAATGAAGTTTGTCTTTTCCTGAGCTTCATGCCTCAACAAGGCTCAACAAGGCTATGGATTTCTTCTGTCTGAACAGAATATAAGATGGCAACTCCAAAGTCTCTTTGCTATTAGGTTTTGCATCTCAGATTAAGGTCATAATTTTAGTGTTATTCAGAATTATACATTTCTTAACACAGAAAAAAACTTAGCTATCAGCACCACCCCCACCACCCCCAATACCAATCGAATACTGTCACTTCCATTTAAAACCTGGGCACACAGTTTATCTCTCTATAGTCTTCCTACTCTACCAGTTTTTGCTTTGCTTCTCAGATAAGAGCTTCCTGCTTCTCTCATTCCTGTTTCAGATTTATTTCCGATAATGATATTCAGTAGGGAGTGGAAGATGTTTTCTTTTATTAAATCTCCAAATATTAGTTCCCATACTTTTCAGTGTCTACAGTGATTCACGAAACCTGAGAAAGGAGCAACAACTCTTTTACTTGACAACTCTGTGTTATAAAATAGATCGTTATTAAATTTTGAGTAACGTTTCAAAATACTGACCAGTGTTATATTCAAGAAATGTGAATGAATTACAAACATTCCATTACTCATGTCAATCTAATAGATAATAAATTTATACTTTTACTTTGTTTTATCTGCTTGAAAAAGTAGCAGGAATGTAAAATACTTTCCTCAGCACTGGACATGTGCAATCACCATTGTATATTTAAAAAAACAACCTACTGATTATAAGATAGCTTAAATAGCCCCAAGTGTCCCTGAAGAGCTACTGTGTGCTGTGTAAAAGCTGAATAATCCTCCCCATGTCAGAAGGTGACTCTTCAGCTGTTCAGGATCATGAGCTGATATGCTACCAGTTGTAAAAAAAGGTTCAAAACACAGGAACATGCATTTAGGTAAAGATCACTGTGATGGTATTGGAATTAATCTGCAAGAGCTCACAACATTGAAACCAATCTAGCAAGAATGATTCAAGGAATTGTAGCTTTTACTTAAGACCAAAGCACAAAGAACACAGCAAATCCACACCAAAATAAGCTCAATGGGAATATGAAATTTTTACATCATATTTGGCTCATTTTTCTTCTTTTACAAAGATAACTGGAAAAAAGGAATATGTTCAAACACACTTTCTATTTAAATACGTACTGAATGCAGTATTGATATAACACCAGAAGTGTAGTCTGTGCAAAAGTACTCCAAATCATTACTGCTCAGTGATCTGAATAAAATACTTTAACATATTTGTGAAGGCACATTGATAGAAGAAAAGCTGTTTCAATCATCTCTGTTTGTTTTAATCATCAAAATAGGGGAATTCACTTTGGCCCCTGTGCTTAGAAAAATATGACTTTGACTTTCAAAATCTCATTAGCTTTAATATTTAGTCTTAGTATTTACATGGTAGTTTCTTCCCATTCAAGCTCCACATCACCTACAAAAGAAACAGACACATTCCATTAACTTGCCTTGTAAACAAATAGTAACTAATGGCAGATAACTGTTTTGGCTGAATTTAAAAGACCTTGCAAGAAAAAAAGTGGAAAGCTTGAGCAATGACTATCACCATGAGGGAGACTAAAGGGCAGGAAAATGCTAGAAAATTGCATTTCTGAAGCCAAAAAGTGCATGTCAAAGTGTTTGTTTCTAGTTCTTAGTCTGGACAAGTCAATGCACCTGCTATGAAAAAAAAATATTTGAGACAATCTGTATCTCCATACCTTCCATGGCATCCAGAGAATCCATCTTTTGCAGTGCTGAATAATTTACAAAACATATGGGCTGACTACTTCCCCTGCTTGTCAACAGATCCAATACACATTGATGCAAAAATATATATTGTGCCTGTAAGATGTGAATTTAAAGATGCTTGATTAGAAGAAAAATGTAATTCTAATACCAAAAAACTTTTAAATGTTTTGTATAACATTTAGATGTTCTCAAAGTAACTGCAGTTTACCCAGCAATCTGAATACTTTGATGATCTCATATACGCCTGATCTGATTTCATTCATTATGAGGCATAATGCATTAAAATTTTTTGAAACATGTTAACTCTTATGCCCAGTAAGATATATGAAATTAGACTAATCATAACTGAGACTAATAGGCTGTTCCACAATTTTCTGTACAGGTTTCTTCTACGAAAAGTTGTTTGATTACTTTTTGCCACTAGATTCAGAACCATGCAACCTGTTGTAGGTGACCCTGCTCTGGCGGGGGCGTTGGACTAGATGATCTCCAGAGGTCCCTTCCAACCCTGACTATTCTGTGATTCTGTGATTCTGTGTAATATTTAGATGAGAAATTTTTCCTCTTTCTAGCATAGAGAAAACCAGCAGGGTGCACTCAAATGCAAAAGTTCATGTAAATCTACATGCTTTAGGAGTGTGCACCATTGCTAAGAGCAAAAAACCACGTTATTTCTAGTGATACTTCTTAGACTGTAGCATCATTTTTAACAGAGTGTAATGCAAAAAGTGGGCTCCTAAAGCTAATCTGACACTTCAAAGGACATAAAGTAACTCTGGGTAATGATTACTGAAAAGAGAAAAATACAAAAAAAGGCAATGTAAGAATGAAATAAAAGCATGAAAGAAAATAAATGGATTAAGCGTATCTTCATGTGGGAGAAGGACTGGGTATGTAGATGCAGAAAATGAGCCAAATCACAGATTCGTTTAGATTGGAGGGGACCTCCTGAGATCACCTAGTGCAACCACCACTGCTCAAGCTCGGTCAGCTAAAGCACATTGCCCAGGACCTTGTCCATCCACAGATGGAGATGACCAAAATAACTTCAACTTATTTGACTTTTGCAAGGGCAAATACATTAGTGTACTTTTTTTCTGCTCAGTAATTTTTTTTTTTTGTTTCAGAACTGTCATCAGTTTTCAAGTGTCTCTGATTTATAAGAGAATTTTTTTTACATGGATATGTTTTAGGGTCTTAGCTCCAGAGCCACAGGTAATTAAAACAGACATTCACAGGCCCCTGCATTATACAGTACCATAACGCTTTTCAGTAGCTTGCTTACTGAAGCAATAACATGGCATTATTTCAAACTAGCCCTTGTACTTGTCTTGGCAAGATGATAAACCTTAACAGATCCACTGGACAAATATGGATCTCTAGAATAAAGGTCTTAAGTTTCAGTGGAGTTTAGATTGGTTATTACAATTCAGAAGGCAGCTCCATAATCTCTAGCATTCATGCAGCTATTTGTGAGTGTATAGCGGTGAAAATCTGTCTGAGTTTTCTAGGTGAGAGTGAAGCAGGATACCTGGGCAATGTGTGTGTGACAAATTATTTTCCCAGTTACAGTTAATGACATTCTTAATTATTTGGAAGTCTTTTCATGGTTGGAAGTGGGAGAGAGAATAAAAAAGTTCAGGAAAGATTAGGTTATGCACCTTACCTGTAGTCCAAGGGCAGGCCTTGGTAATGTACAGGCCACCAGACAGAGTGCCAGCATATTGAAATTATATCTACATTAGGGAATTAATCAGTGTCTGGGTACATCACCAGCCAGTGCAACTTGATCATCCAAACTACTTCAAATTGTTTCGATCGTCCCTCATATAGTTTTGATCCACGTGAACCGGCACTATCTCAAATAATTTCCAGGTGTGTTGCAGGAGCTACTACAGACTATGGGTCATTCCCTATGGCGAGCCTGGATGCAGCCATCTTTTGTGAAGAGAGTGGTAACTGCAGAGGTGTTTAATTGCACAGATATGGGCCATTCTGAGCCCATTAGCTACAGTAACAGAGAGTGACTCTGTTGGCAAAAGGAAAAGTATTTTGAAGCTATTATCAAGCAAAAAGCAGGTCTGAGAGCAACCAGTTTTTATTTACTTTACTCACAGATCTTACAGACAGTTTGACTGACGGATCTTTAAACTGAGTTCTGTGAAAGAATTGCTCCTCTCTTCATATCTTCTGTGCTGATCACATAAAATCAGAATTATAGACTACTAAACGGTGTTTTATAAGAGAACTGTCAGAATAGCTTGACTAGACTACTGAATCTGCCATAAAACTTTACAACATTTGGTTGTCTGGGCAAGTTTTAGTGCTGATCGGCATTTTCTAGTCTTGTAAACATGAGCTAGAAACGGCCTGGACAGAGAACAACCTGTCTGAGGATTTTGCAGCTAGCGTATTGGTCTATACTTGATCTGTTTGGAAATCAAAACTATGAGACCATTGTCTTCCATTGCATTTTGGCGCATCTTTTTCTAGCCTCTGCCAAAATATGCAAATTAAGAGGTATGCAAAAGTAATAAACATTTTAAAAGTGTACACTAATCTTATCAAATGTCTTACTGTTTAAAGATTTTATTTTGGGCGGCCTCCCATTAAAAGGTCCTCCAGCCTTTGTGTTACTTTCAGATGATTCTATTTCTAGTCAAAAGTGTAAAACAACAACCAAAAAAAGTATTCCCAGAATTCATCATCACAGGAAAGTCCTGGCAATTGTTTAGCTGCATCAATACTTCAAAAGGAAAAATTGAAAGCAAATGGTAATCAGCAGTTTACAAGAATCAGCATGACATATTATCACCACAAGGTCTCACTAAAATCTTCTGAAGTGCAGTTGCTGAAGAGAGGTTAACCTCTCTTTGCATATTCTGACACACTTCTCGTATGTTCTGACATGATATAGAACAGCAGAATTGCATTCCTAAGGAAACAAGTCCCCTTACATTAAAATCAGTTTAACTCCATCGGTCATGTGGAAGTTTATCCTGAAGGTGCTCACCCATACTGAGAAGTTGGTAAGTCTCAAAGGCTCAAAGGCTTCCTGCAGCAGCCTTGGGTTAGACCTGGCCTGCAGGCCACTTACAGCCAGAAGCCTTATGCAAATACAGCTGGATTTCCATTTCACTGGGCATTTAGGATCAGCCTTAAATTCTGGTATTACTCCTTTACAAATACTCAGATCTCCAGGTACAGCAGAGGTCTTCCCTACTAACAGGACATCACCAATTTATATCCGTACTCAGTAAGTCTGCCAGAAATGCACTTTTTTAGACCCAGAAACCACCATTGCCTTGATTTTGCAAACTCTGAAGTCTGCGCATAATTCTACCCATATGGATTATGTTATCTGAAGCAATTTAAAAAGAAACAAGGAATCATTAATGAGGTCAAAGGTAAATGAATATTTAAAAGTTTGGAGGACTATGCTACATAAACATACACAAAAAAATAGAGTTTAGTAAATAAAGCCAAATTAAGTAGTGTATGAGCAGATCCCTCTTTTTATTTCACAGCTGTTCTTCACCCAAAACTTGAACTTTCTCAAAGTCTGAGAAATTATGATTTAGGTTCAAAAACCTAAATATCTCAGAACTCATTTCAGCACTTGTCAAGACTTTGCTGGCCAAATGTACTTAATAGGTAAAAAGAATACATTTGCACAATGCTTGAGATCCAGATAGAAGCAGGATCTGGTAGAAAATGTATTAGGCAGCTGATTTTTACGAGCTTTCTAGTCTTGTTTTGTAGGAGATCAGATAATCAGATGACTAATTTTTTAACGGCAGGAGAACAGAATAGATAAATATATAAATCTTACCAGATTCTGTACCATACACATTCTTTCACTTCTTAACTCAGCTACAAGTCCATAGATATCCACAAAATCATGGTCATTTACATGTTGGGTTAAATGGTCAAGTGCAATATAAACACCTGTTCTTCCAACACCAGCACTGCAAAGAGTACACAAGTTTTTATGTTCAATTTTTTAGTATAAAATATTTTCTTAGAATATTCTGGTTAAATTAAGTTTATTGTCAAAAGAAAACTTCAGAAAAAAATTAAATCTTTTTCACTGTGTGTGTTTGTCTCCTTGCTGGATGAAATCAAGTGAAATCCAGATTTGAGTCATGTTCTGATTTTGATTTTACAAGGGGTTGCATCAGACAAATAAGATATAACTAAACCAAACTTGCATACGTGGAAAAATGATCCTACAGCTTTTCTGTGAATTTTCAGGAGCTCACTAATTCAAAGAAAATAGCGCACAATTTTTTGAAATCACACCTGGATTCTGTGATGCTATTTTTGAAAGGAGGATATGTGTGCAAGACACACCGGTAGCTTTTATTCCAAGGTTTGAAAACAAATAGGATTTTCTCAAAATCACTATCAGACTTCTCTGCAATTAGTGTAATAAATGCAGAGTATATCACTGCAGATAATCAGGAAATGTATAGCAAAACTCTCTTGCACCTGCAAGATCTAATGAGCAGAAAATAATTAATAAGCTTTCTGTCTGTGAGAACACATACTGCTGCTTTACAACACCGGGAATTTGAGCACAGGTGGAGTATCTGGCCCATGCTGGCTCCTTTATGTGTCTGTGTTCTGAAAAGGGGATAGGATTCATTGCAGAGGGGCCCCAGATCATGTAAGTGTCTTCAAAACACGAAGACTGTATAGTTCCCTCCAGTAATAGTCTCTCTGGCCCCTGCAGTAGAGGGAAATGTCCAACTGTCAGTGACAATGATATCAAATAAAATGAGGCTTTATCACTCATTGTGGGTGGCACCTGTAGGGCACTGAGGACAAATAAAAATTTAACTCCCGTGCATGATAATCTTGGACTTGATGATCTTAAAGGACTTTTCCAACTGTCTATAACTGGACAGTTAGGGAACAGATTTGTGGCACCAAAGCTTGCTTTCCGCATAGTTCCAGACTCACACTGAATGAGAATGAAGCAAAGAATCAATAGCAGACCTCTGAGTTCAGACCACTGTTTTGGAGTATGCTCACTCAGTCGGTGGGAACGCTGACCTGCATATAAAATGCAGCCACACTCACCACCTTCTTGAAGACTTAGCCTTCCCCACATCCTTACTCTTTGAAATAGCTGTTTAAGAGTGTTGAGTATGAAATCAATGGGAACTATGACAGCTGAACACCTCTGACCACCAAAACATATATTTAAGAGCCTAAATATAGATTTTAGCCGTTTACAGGCATCCAAGCTTGAAATCTGGCATAGGCAAACCCTTATTCCTATTTGTCATTCTCTGTGGCTCCCAAAGTTTCTTCCTCTTGATATGTGACACATACATTTAAAATACAATTTTTAATACCTATTTCTTAACAACAGCTGTAATTATATTAGAAGTAATTAAAACCAACATGTCAGTTGCTATTCCTCTTCTTACGATAAAGAGGAAAATTGACATAAATCCAGCAGTACCTTATGCCAATTGTTGAAGTAACTATTCCACCAACATCACCTCAATAGCATTACCATGAATGGAAGAACAGACACACTTTGGCATTAGTCCTAGAAAGGACTAAGGAGCACTGCTAGAACAACCTTCACTGCTGTCCATACTAGAACCAGACCTGTACACTCAATTTGCATTGTTTTTCTGGCAACTTCCCTGAGCATTAATATGCACATGAAATTCTAAGATACTAAATGATGATTTGGTGAATATGCTTACCTGCAGTGAACCACCATTGGTGTATTATCGTGTGCTCGACTTGCACGGATAAGTTTTACAAAATGGATAATTGGTGCAGTAGTTTCAGGGACCCCATGTTCCGGCCAAGAGGTGAAGTTACACTGCCGCACCATCATGCAGTCTCCATGCTGAAAAATATAAAATAAGGCAGTATTTACAGAAGAAAAGTGACAGAAGATGTGGTAAGCTGCATGTAAGCTTCTCAGCAAATTAGTGTAAAAAAGACAGGCGGAATAGCATAATAATTATAAGATGTACTTGTTTCAAGGTATAATTTGTTATGCACAGATCTTATGGCAGGTTTTTTGAGAGATGGCATCAAGTCCATCTTTCAGGAAGTATAAATGACTTCAGCAGTCACTCTCCATTTGACTTCAGTCACTGTATCAATGTAATTTGTAGATGACAGGTTGAAGCTTCTATTTAGAAGTTTAGTGAACTGCGACGACAAATTTATTTAAGTAAAAGCAACCATTCCAGGACTGATGTAATGTAATAAAGGCAAACACACACATGTTGATAAACACAGATATATTTTCTGTTTGATGCCTTCTCAATCAGAGCAGCAGCAATATTAACTGAAAGACAAGAGCTGGTTATGGTCTGATATCTAAATTAACTATGAAGGACATAGGAATAAAAGCACAGCATCATGCCAAAGGCCTGTCTAGACCAATATCCTGTTTCCAACAGTAGTCAAGGAAAAATTTTAGGGAAAATTATAAAACACGACAACAATGTATCCATAGTTCCACAGAGTATCCTTTCCATTCTTAATAGTTTGTGACATGTGAACTGTCTCAGAGATGGTATCTTGAAATTTAATAGTACTTGTCAGAATTTTCTTCCACTAATTTCTCCAGATTTTATGAAGCTCTGTAAGTTTTTCGTTCACAGTATCTTACAGCAAGGACTACCACGGTTAATTCAACTTTCGTGTAATGAAACAGTTCCTTTTTTTAAATTTATTTTGAACCAACCACTTGCTGTTTTCATATTGCAAGAAACATTGAACAACTGTAAACAATTATGTGTAGCAAATACTTTGGGTCTATATTTTTAAAATTGATCAACATAAAACCAAAAGAGAAGTGATGTTGGATGCAATATGGCAATAACTGTGAATGATTTCCCTCACGTATGCTTTTTACCTTCACTGGAAGATCCATCCATTTGTGAATGGAAGACGAAGTACAGTCTTAAAGCCAGAAATACGGCACATTTGATGAAACGCTTATAAAGGACATCATAGCTTCTTGTGCAGGGTAGTTTAGCTGTAGTGAATGGATCACTTAGTCAATTCAGGTTATGTTTTGTTTTCTTTTCAGCCTCGCCCTGGTTAACACAGGTGACCTAGCGTTTTGCTGGCACGCATTTTTATTTAAATAGTCCCTTTTCCAGTCTCGTTTACCCTATGTCTTATTTTAGCTGAAAGAAAGTTTATCTTCTCTCACTCATTTTAAAGTGTTCAATTGTCCTGTACTATGAGCCCAACATATCCTTACAGGGTGACCACTGAGACAATCCCCTATCTGCTGTGTTCCTTTTGTCACGTGCACATGCCACAGGACCGTAATGCATGTACATGGACAGACGAGTTCAGGTCCTAGGAGCTGACTGAACTACATGTAACGCAGGTCAGTATTAGGAGTGCAAAAGAAGGCTGACTTCATCTTGGGTTATTATGCCCAGCTTGCTTTCTGAGCCCACCTCCTTGTCTGACTTAATGCTGGGTACTAATTTTTCCAAGGAGTGAAAACTGTAGTTATGGACCATGATAAAGATGAACATCTATGCTCTAACCCCCACCCCCCTTCCCAGCACAAAGAGTGGGAGTAATACTGATGATTCTCATTTATACTGGGTGAATCTCCTGGGGGTGGAGGCCAATATGACTGCTGGTACAATGAAAAACAGCTGCGCTGCACCAGAGAATCTTGCCCTTTAATCTGAGAGGGACACATTCAAAGGGATTTGTCTGATCCCAGAATGGTTAGGATTACTCCTTTCTAGAAGAGACAACTGAGGTGTCCAAATAGAAACTTCACCTCCCACCAGACCAGAGGTTCAGTAACCTTGATAGGCCCTTCATAACATGTCAGGCACATATCTGAGTTCTTTGTGACAGAAACTGAAGAATATTCTCAGGAAAAAAATGACAAACCCAGGAATGAAAACAAAATGCAGGAAAACCAGGCAGTACGATGCATATGCATTAAAAGAGTAAAAGAATAATACTGAGGGATAATTGGGTGGGATAGAGCACATCTGATCCTCTTTGAGGTATTGGATGGGTTTTATTAAATCAGCTTCCAGTTCTGGCTTACCCTTTCAATTTTAAGATCTCTGATGGTCCAGTCTATTTGAATATCTTCCATCAATTTAGTAATCACTATATCCCCAAACACAGTAACTGGTTTATTATCTTCTGGCCAGTACTGATGACATCTTATCTGCAGGGAGATGATTACTAATTAACAATGATCATAATATAATCTTGACAGAAACTACATACAGAATTTCCAATTACATCAAATGGTGTTAATTGGTACACTGGTAACTTACCCGTCCTTTTTCAAAACATTGTGTAAGCATCACAAGTGTTTTTGCTCTCGTCTCCCACACCATTCTCCAGAAATCGCCCACTGTTCCTGGTAATGGTCCCTGAGTTGCAATAAACTCATTTGGACATAAGTAACCCTAAGAAAAAGAAAATACTTAATACATAATGGCTGGCAAGGAAAAAAAGAGTTTGCATGTGACTCACAGTTGTGCCTGTAGCTATCATGCCTAAGGCTAAAACCTTGTCAGACATACTAACCGAATTGGCATAGGCCTGGCTAATCATTGCGTGGCAGATGGCCTTGGAAACCTAAAGAAGTAATGGCATTTCTTCCACTGTGTAGATCAGTTATGAACCAATGCCCTAATAAAGTTTGGGAAATGCCATCCTAATAGAAACGCATTTAGCAGAGAAATTACAGGGACATCAGGTCAGTAATTCCCATTTAAAAATATCTACGACTTCATATTAGCCCTACTGCAGATCCAGCCAGAGGCTACCAAGAACTGTGTCAGGAAAAGGCCAACAAAGTAGAATTAAATCGCGCTAAGGAGCAGTGGAGCCAGGGAAGCAACTAAGGAGCGGTCTGAGAGCTAGTGAAAGCTACACACCACACTGGTGACATTGTCCTTCCAGCGATCCTCAGGGATCTGCTGTAACTTAGGGACAAAGCTTACTCAAACAAATGATATCTGATAAAAGGTCTTTGAGAAACCTACTGTAGGGGTTGACTTTTATTTCAGTATTGGATTCTGCTGTTTAGTTAATTTATAAATTGATGTAAAACCTGGGGAGAAGGAAGTTTGTTGAAAAAAATCTGCGTAAACGCTGTCAGTGCATGGGTTGTCATGGATCTGTTTTCTCAAAGAAACTAAGTGTATCCTACAGGAACTTTATGTACTACAGAAGGGCTGAAATAACAACAATGGCAATAATAGAAATAAATTTATGCTGTAGAGCTAGCAGTCTATAATATCACAGAGTTCTCTGTATTGCTCAAAACAACTGACACAGTGGTTTATAGCACCACCGAAGCTCCTTGTTGGAATTATAGCCCTATAATTCACAGCTGCCTGTTACTTTTTCCATCTATAATATACAGAACAGGTGGTGGTGAGAAACTATGTTAATCCTCCCTAGTTTAAGAGTGAGGTGAGAAACTGGAACTTAGGGATGTAAAGCTCACAGTTCAGTTACTGACTTTTTCTTCTTTAACCAATGAAAATAAAAGTAGCATCCAGCTTCCCATATCGGATCTTGCTTTCACACACACATATATTGTATATTTACAGCTAATTACATGTATGTATTTACACATCCACAAATACGGAAAGTGAGAGCATACAAAGGGCAAAGCTTTAGCCCTGAGAAATGGTAACATTACAGTTGTCTATTCACTGATGAACAGTGACCAAAAGTGAGATGTCTGTATGCAGTAAAGACATGCAAGATCTTAGCGGGCAACACTCTGCAGCTGGCTTTTGCTGCAGCTTTTTGGAAGTTGCTGTTAGTGTTCCCTGCTAAGCCTTGGCACATCGGTGACAGGAAGGGTAAAGGCTAGGCCATGCTCCAAGCTGTCTGGTTTCCTCAGCCGTGCTGTGTGTAGTCCCAGCCTCAAGTAACAACGTGGCATGGCCCTTCTTTCCTGCTATCTGTCAGAATCAGGACATTCCATATAAAGTGAATAAATAGCTTTTGCTAATGAGAAAGGAAGATGCTGTTAAAACACCCATTCTCATCTCTATTGCTTATTCCCCGTGAATGTCTCTTAGCTACCTGGAAATAACTATTTCTGCTCGCCAATGTGTCTTCCGTTTAGATTACAGTCTGCATGTCTTGCTATGTGTTTAAATAGAGCTTAGGGCAAATCAAATCTTGATCTCACCTAAGACCACCAGCCACTTCTACAACAAAATAAAAGCATAATTATGAGTGATACTTTGAGCTTCAATGGGAAAAAATGAGATAGACGAGACTGGAGAAGAGGATATATAAACAATGAGTTTACTGAGAACACAATTAGAAAACGGAAGGTCTCGGAAGAAAGCTGAGGATTAGAAGTATAATACCAATTTCTTCTTCAAGAAGCCTATTTGTATTTTCCTCCATCATAACGTTCACAGCATAATAAGGGGCATACCACTCCTACTCACCAAAATTATTAGCCATTTCTATGAAACTTTTCAGTTCAGTTATCTTTACATCGTCCTGTTCATATACAATAGCTCCAACTCCTGAACCAAGACACAAAATAATGCCTGTGTCTAAACAACCAACCTCAGTGGGAGTTTCACTATTGCCTTTAATGATAATCTTATAAAACAATTTATAGAGAGTAATTTGCTGGACACAGTTTTGATTACTACTGAAAATCATCACGTAGCAATGAAAATGGGGTAATTCGTATTTTTAACTATATTTTCAGTGCTTCAGGAGTCACTTGAACCATATGGCACCAGTAGCTGTAGTGAATGAAAGAAAAATTATGATCCTGTTCTTGCAAGTTATTTTTCACTCTTTTTTCTACCAGAAAACAAATATAGTAAAAAATGTGACTTTCCACTTACAGACACATAGCTGGCATTAATGTAGTCAGATCCAGGAATACCAGCGTCAGGCATCAGCTTTACTCTGTTGTTATTATCTATCATGGAAATAAAGTCTAGTTAACGGAAAGATTTGTTCAAAAACCATACACGCACGTAACAAGTGTTCCTAGAGTGCTAAGAAATCATAAGTAATGTTATTGTTGTTAATCTAACAACATTTGACATGGTTAAACACTAATTATAAAGACAATTTAACCAATTTCCATTACTGTATGGTCATCCCTTAGTGTTCCAGACATATTTTAATATAATGCTTTTTTATTAAAATGGTGAATATACCAAACCACCAAATTTGACATATGTATGGGAGGACGCTCTGCCTAAAAGTAGCCAGTGTAGTTTAAGCCACGCTGTTCTAGCACAGACAACCTCCGTGTGAATCAGACAGCAGGGTCGGGGGTCTGACAGCCTTTCCTGTATACTTGCTGTCCAGGTCACAGCTTTGAGCCAGATCCTGGCACTTTTACATACTTTTACTTCTTTTACATAAGGTAAGCTCATTATTACAGAAAAAAAAAAAAAAAGATTGAGGGTTTCTGATTTGGGCCTACGGTTTGTATGCAGAAATTACAAAAACTAGGCAAGGTGTCATATGTGAATAAGTAAATGCTGAAGTGAAACATTCCAAATTTTGATGCTTGGTCCTCAACTTAGAAAAAAAGTTAGAATACAAAGTTAAAGATTCATGAAACTCATCTGTTTATAATTCATTGTGTGTCATGAATATAATTTTTTTAGCGACTGTAACTTAGAGTATGTCTTGAACAAGGCAGTAGATAGCAGGAACAGCTGCTCTGAAAAGTTAATAGCACAGAATGTAGCATTATTAACCAAGGAATGCCATGCTCCCCATCTCACATCACAGCTAATGCCTAAAATAATAATGACATTTCTTGTCTTATTAACTGAAAAATGAAGCAGTGTTGAGTACAGAGAGACAGACTCCTGTCTCCTGTGATAAAATCTAGCCTTGGCTTATAAGTTATCATACAGTCACTCTGATCTTCTGTGGAACCTTTGCAGCACATGTACACATATCCACAGGAAAGCATACCCAGGCTGCCAAGGTAGCTGAACGCACAAACATGTGGATTTTATACGTTTAAAAAAATTACTTCTCACTAAAGGGGGAAAAAAACCAAGGAAGAATGTTAAAGAGTTTGCTACATAGCTTGAATTACAAAGCTAAGAAACTACTGAGGCTACAGTTTCTTGCACCTGCATATTAAAGCTTGTGAGACCAGGGTGAAAGCTACTTGCAAATAAAACTGTCTTTAAAAAAAACACAATGAAAAGACAGAATACTTGACATAAAATTATTTCATAATGTGGACATGATTGTTCTGCACTTCAAAGACAGATCAAACAAAAATAAAGTTGCATTCCAAATATATACTGCACTATAGAAGGTAGAGAGCAAAATGGGTATCAGTAAACACACATACATGGCTTTATGTTTGGGAAACGATTCTTAGACCTGTTCCAAGGCAGATCAGCATCAGTTGAAGCAAGATCTTCAAGAAACTTGGGAAGTTCCTGCAGAGGAATAAATGTTTGTTGGCAAACCTTTGCATTTCACCTTCAGTGAATATAAAAAAAATGACACAATCACTCCAGTAAGAGGAAGAATTCTTTAGTTCTGCAACAGACTGCATTTCTAAGAACAGCTGGAAGCGTTACACCTCACTGTCAACCCCAGTTAAACCAGCAACATTAGATGCAGTGCTGCAGACAATGCTGTCAAGTTGAACAATTAAAGCTTACATGAACTTTCACCTTTACAAGTCTGAATAAAGTCAGCCTATCACCTTTTGTAGTTTTTTTCTGTCTCTTCATGAAGTCGCATGCTTGGTTACCATGCCCTACTGACACAGCCTTTCTCTCAAATAATGCCTTTTCCTGACTCCTGTAGCTTGGGAGAGTTCTTGCCACAGCATGAGAACTGATGAGAATTTAATTAAGTTGAGACAACTGGCAATTAGCTATTGTTCACGGGACTGTTAGTGAAAGGGGTGGGAAGAGTTATTTTGGGTTGTACTGCCGTTTCATAACTTTCTATTACTGGAGGGCAGAGATGGATAAATCATTCATATTGAGGAACTTATTCGATGGGGGTATCTTTGTACATAAATAGGTATATTTTCCAAAGCTGAGTAAAAGAGTAGAGACAGCGGCATAACTTGTTAATGGAGAAAAAGTATTAATGTGATGATCTTGTAGTGGTGATAAGAGAATAGAAAACTCTTAGAAAAGCCAGAGTTTAGCCAGAATTTGTAAGTTGTTAACTACACTAACTGTGATAGATTTTCCCTTTTTCAACAAATGTTATATGCAAGTCTATTTCAACACCTAGCTAAGATACAAATGAAGAGATCTACCTATTGCTTTGAATGAGTACAACACAAAATTTTGCCACTTGTGCTGAGTAATCCCTTCCAATTTATCTTTTAATATTAAGAGTTACACTCTACATGGGCTACTTCCAAAAGTGAGACAGACAGCCCTACTATCACGTTCAATGTTAACTATTTTCAGGTGCTCTTTTGCCTAGGCATTCGAGACAATTTGTCTTGTATAAATAAAATTTAATGGGCAACTATTAGCAAATAAATAAATAAATGAAAGCAGTAATGAAAAACGGAAAAAGCATGAGTGCTTTTTATTCCAGTGTTTTTCTTTCGTTGCTAAGTCAAATATTTTGTGAGCCTTACTTGATGAGTTCAGATATTAAGAATAATTTAATATGAGCATTAGCAAAATGGCATAATTTAAAAACTGCTTTAATAAACCAAGTCAATAATTCATCTTACCTGATATCCTATTTTGTACAATGGATAATGTTTGTCATATAAAAGAGAGCTCAAAACCCTTGAACTGTATTAAATGTAATATTATCCCATGAGAAATTTGTTTCTTTCACTATCTGACAAAAAACCTATGGCCTGAACCATGAGGACTACTTCACTTCTATAATTATATCCTCGATAATACAACTGCAGGTACTTCTGAACAGGAGGGGAAAGATGGTTTCACGATGAAAGCAAAGGACGTTCAGACAAGGGACCTGACTTCTCTTCCTAGCTCTGACACATACTTCCTTGGGGAAAGAATGAGGGGAAGAATTGCAGAGAACAACAGAGAACAGCACATGCTCATCTCCCTTCAAAAATTAACAAGGGACTAGATCCCATCCATGCCCTTTGAAATCTCGTTTAATATCTATGTTTCCTAGGGATGAAAAGTCTATGATTATGACCCTTCTAAAAAGAAAGTTTCTGACTTAAAATCACCTTATAAAGAGTGGTTGACTTTACATTTATAGCTGTATGTCAAAGAATTAAAAAACATACTTAACAGACATGAAGTAAATACAAAACTAAACGAAGGACTGTAACATACTGTAGAAAAATATCTTTAAAGGCACTCATTTTTTTAAAATCTTGTCTTTGAATCAACCTCTGCCATACTCAAGGCACATTTCTTTTACCTATTCAGTTGCTTTTGCCTTTTGTCTCAATAACCTCTTACAGAAGTAAAGCCCCAATCCTATAACTGAACCTAGAGAAAGATCCCTGTTCTCAGACAGGGTAGACTTCTGTGCATTCCTATCAGGATTTGATAAGAAGAGTTTTTGCAGGTCTCATGGGCCATGGGATCCCATATCACGTGCATGTCACGTGAACTTTAACTTGCCTCATTTGCCTCACTTCTCTGAGTCTTAGCTTGCCGGTTAACTAGTATAGAAGTAGCACTGTTGTACAGTACGTTGTAGTAGAGATGAAATAGAGAAGCAGATTATGTTATTTTTGTAATGATGCTTCCATATCCGAACAAGTGCTCAAAAGCCTCATACCAATTCTCTGCATCAGTATGGATTTCAGTCTAAATGATTATTTTCAGAACTGGGGAAAGACTATTTGGATTCCCAGATTCAATAACAATTCATCACAGAAACTGTATTTCTTTGCAGACTCATAAAACTTTGAAATAATTAATTTGCACTTTGTTTACTCTTGTATTTTTATAGTACTGTGGTGACATTCAGAGGCATTTCACTTTTTTATTCTTGAACAGAACCTATTGTAAAAGACTTACAGAAGTATTTCTATCTCAGTAATTTGCCAGTTACTAGAAAACCTTGATTTCCCAAAGATATTGAGAGATACATGAATCATCTGGAAAGCTGGAAGTTTGAATATCAGCTACGTGGTTCCCACCATCAGTTACTGCGGCTCCCTATGGTTTCTTTAAACTCGTCTTTTCTGACAAGACATGGATCCAGATCCATTTCGAGGTCCAGATTCTCTTCTCACCAAGTTTACACACAGGCCATGCGGACCGAGATTGAATCCTGGAGATCTCTACGTACAGCAGCTTGGTCAGTCCAGCATATTAGATGAGACCAGGAGTGTCCCTGGATTCCAAGACTAAGTGAAATGGAAAGACCCACATTTATGCTAGAAAACTCCAAAACAGGTTTGTTGTCTGCAAACTGTCTATTGTAAATGATCCCTAGACTACTTTACCTACCAAAACATACCTTGGAATTGTTCAGAAAGACTGCTAGCTGAAAGAGTCCAAATTCAAGGCAGGGAATATTAGTTTATTAGTGTAAATTATCATAGTCACATGTCCAGTTCCTGGTATAGTTGAATTTACTAGTACAGAGACGGCCAGAGAGCCCAAACAAGCCCATGCTTTTAGTTATGTGCTTCAGATACAGTGGTCCATGGGTTCATATTTTGAGCTCATCTCTCCTACACACATTGTAGGAGCCTGGAGTCATTTGTGTGAAACTAAAATAATGAACATGGATGGAAACAATGCAGGTCATGAAGTCTGCTTGTTTTTTGTGTCCATTGCCTGTTTCTGTGCATTGTCATTTCTGATGTCATTCCAAGTGCATTGTCAATCCTATTTTTCATCTGATAAAACAGGTGCTACAGATACTATAGATGTACCCTCAACCAGGGACCAGACCTACCCTGCAATTCTGCCTGTCGTTGGACAAGTCATCTGGGAAGATATCATTACACTCTGCAACATGGAAGCTGAAGCTCAGAGAGAAAAAAAATGGAAGCCCAAATGACATATAAAACTGTTGATTATAAGTTGACTATATAATTTAGCTAGATGAGGCCTCAGCTACTTGTATTTGTCTAAATTTGAAATGGATTGCCAAGATTTTGATTTGATAAAACACTATTGTTTAAGTTTTAAGGCATTACAATGCTTTAAGGCTTACCCAATGTGGGTTACACCTACAGAAAGTAATACTAAAAACTTTCCACTGATGAATGTTAATATGTGAAAATGTTATTGCTAGTAAAACTTTTCATCTGTTCAGTCATGCATAATATAACTATAATCACTCTTGTTCAAGTGAAATAACACTTCTGCTCTTGGAAAAAAAATTCTCCTTACTTTAGCGCTCAGATAATTTTATGGTGCTTTTTATTATTAAATCCAGACCAATTTTACCTAAGGAGCATAACAAAAAAGCTGTAGGAAATACCATTAATCTTTTCACACTTTTGTTGGTTTTCCCTCAGAGACTGAAATATTATAATGTCACAGAAGAAAAGCCAATTGTTGAGTCTTCATTTTTGTTAATCCAACTGGTAAGCAATTCATGGTAAATCTATAAATCCCAAATAATAAAGTCACTGGAGACTGACAAATTATTTTTGTGAGGGAAAATGACTGTACATGTTAAAAATGATGATGGTAAAGGTTCTGAAATAACAAGAGGAGAAGATATTGTTGAGAAAAAAAATATGATAGCCATAAAAATGTTACTTAATGAAAACAGTGAAAACTTTGAGATTTAAATTTGAAAGTATATATGCATTATACTATGTGTAATGTATACTTTGAAAGCTGGTCTTTTTTCCAAAAGAAAGACAAGCTTGCTGTGTTCATCTGCTCACATGAGAAGATGGAGGCTATGTACATGGAGGCTATTCTCAAGAGCATGACAAATACAACCTATTATTTGTAGAGAAACAAAAAGCAAATTACCATGCACAAACTTTTTGCTTTCTGCACTGAAACCTATGAAAGAAAAATATTTCTGAGTTCCATGGCAGTATTTCGCAGAATAAATGTCAGCTGTGTTTTTGGAGTCACCATCACTCAGGAAAACAAGCTTATTTAAAGCAGTTAAATATACCTGTATAAGTGTTAGAAAACTATTTCTCAAAAAAAACATTATCAGGTAAACTACATATACATCACTACATATGTAAAAGCATAAATATTATGGTGTTCTTGCAGGGATTGGAGTCTAAAGAAAATCATCTTTTGCTGTCACTTAGGTGAATAATTCTGATCAGGTTGCAGTGTAGACTGCAGAATCCAAATCAGTCTAATATTACTTTCTAAACAATCAACCTGGTAATTGGGTATTGATTATCAAGGCCAGAGTCCTTCACGGCCTTGCCTGCTTAAAATGGACATGAAATGTGACACATGAAACGACTGAAGGTCTTGCGATGTTGTGACAACTGCTAGCAACATACCGAAAATTCTTCCTGAAACTTTAGGTTGTTGTTTGTGCAAAGCTCTTCAACATGTTGTAGGAAGGATTTCTTGCTTATTGGCCTGAAAGTAATGACAGAAGAATTAGAAACCCATAGGGATATATTTTTTTTTGCCATTATTTAACTGCAGTTTATTAATAAACAATGTTTTTCAGTTCAGTAGAAACTGATAGGCAGAAAATTAGAAATTGCTTACAGCATGCTTATTTGGTTTGTTTTCAGTCACTTAAAATAGAAGCATTTTCTCTCCTTGTTGATCCCCCTCACCAAATGTTAAATGTTGCTGATGTTAACAGTACTGTAAAGTAGGACTGTTTTTATAGGTAACAGCATTCCAAGGCGAGGTTTTGACATTAATGGAAATTTGTAAAGTTATCATTGCATTCTAAAGTACATAATACTTCTTTGTCGCACAGAAAACATTTTATACATTGCAAGGTTTTAGACATATAAAATATTGCAGTGACCTCATTCTCATAATGACATGGTTTTTAAACCCCGAGGAGTTTAAATATCCCTGTATTACTTCCCAAGCTAAAACACAGACATGCAGGCTTCACCCCAGAGAGAGAGAAAGCATTTCTCCAGTTACCATGCAATTAGTCATGCTTTTATGATTTATACGCAGCTTGGAGTTTTTTTTCTAATAAACGTAGAGGAGGCAACCACACATTGAGACTCACCAATGACCACAATATAAAAATCTTTAATCAACTTACTTGATGGATTTTCTATAACTAAGTAACCTGCAACAGAGATTTTTGTTAAATGTAGCAAGATGAGAGTTAACCAATAGTGTGCATGTTAATAAGTTTTAGATGAAATAATCAAGTAACTGAAGAACCAGATTTATTTCTCTCCTGGATTCAAAATACTATTATATGTCAGCTATCTTGGGTGATTGTCTTGCTTAGTTTATATATCAGGTATTGGCAGATATGGATAAGGTAGTTACAGTTTCTATCATTCTCTTCAGATCATTTCACAGTGCTCTGGGCTCATATAGCCCTGGGAAATCCATACTTCCAGCACACCACTTCATATACATTGACAGGCTTCGTTTTACACTATGTACTCAGTATCATTCTTCTAAGGGCCATTTCAGAGCATAAGGATAGGATTCATCTGACTGAACACAGACACCTATTTCTGAGCCAGTCCCTCTAGATTCCTTTTATAATCCATGAAAAGAAATAGGTGTGATTTCATCTCATTTTAAGCAGATAGCTAAAATAAGTCACAGATGAATCATGCTATTGGTGTGCCTTTACAGAAACCAAACAGCTACGCCTGTTTTTCTAAAGATTTTAAAAATGAATGCCTGTTTCCATACTCATTTTTACATGTTTACTGCTCTTTCTGGTACATGGAGATTTTGGAAACCGTGCTAGGTATTAAATCTTTAACTTGATCCCACAGCAGGTTCACGGAGATGCTACAGGAACTTCTATACTCAGGGGACTTTCAGATGGCCTTGAAACTTGGTCATCATCATCGTCTCTGCACTGATTTTAAGAGTGTCTCAGCATTATGGATTTAGAAGCCAAACCTTGGGCACTCAGACTCCCAAAGCTTGTCTAAAAGATCAAGCCAAAAAGTTTGAAGTAATACAGTTTAAAAGATAACTTACCCCTCCCAAAAAAGCTCTAAGTATACCTTTTATGTGTCTGTCTCTCCCAAACTCATATTCTTGCATACAAATATTACAAAAACTATTCTATAATACAAATACAAATGTCTACTGCTGTCATAATTTTAGTAGAAAAGACAACAATTTGCTTTAAAAATACTTGGGTTTTTGAAGTTATTCTTAAATATTTAAATTTTAAGTTAGATAATAAAGTGAGGTTAATACAATTGTTGAATCATTTATTATTAAGTATCAGAAAAGTTAATTTCAAAGCTACTAAAGATGCCTTTGTGCTACATACTTTGTTATGACAGTTCTCTTCAAACAAAGCAAACTGGCTATGCAAGCCTTGGGTCAGTCTCACTGGAGCAGAAAGACATTTAAGTCACAGAAAAAGACTCAAACTCAGAGTGCTTACTAGGACTGAAGGAGAGCTTTAGAATGAAAAATGAAAAAGGCGGCAATAAGATGACAAAGCATACAATTCAGAATGTTTAGACATCTAGCTAGTGCTTATTGTATCACTTAAGGTTTGCGTTACGTAGCAGAAACTACCTTCTAGTAATACTGGCAACATTATAGAGCTAAAGTTTCCTGAAGAAAAAGTATTTTTAATAGCTGTGCCAATGTGCTGCATGCAAATAGATTTGTCTTTGAGCAGAAAGTAAACTTTTTTTTAGGCCTTTTTTCAGGACAAAATTATAAGCAGTCTCTGCAAAGAAATTACACACTTGTTTTTCCCTTGAATTCAGCTATCGTCTTCACCATAAAACAACAGGAAAAAAGTCATCTCCCAGTTGACATCCCAGTAATTTTTTGAATACTGCTAGCTTTCCTCCTCTCGAACTGGTAGTGATTAGGGGCTTACTGCACTTAATTTGCAGTAAGCAAATGTAGTTTGGTCATTAGGGAGCAAAAATTCCGTCTATGCTGTACATAAGCAACCTGGGTATGTCATTTAGTGGTTCAGTGCTGAAGGTACATGGATCTAACAGCAAAGAACAAAGGAGACAAGTGGCACCATTAACATTACTTTACTCAACAGTATTTCCTTTTTTTGCTTTCACTCAAAGCAGGAAACTAAAGCACTGAAACAGCTCAGGAAATGAACTAAACACTTAGTGTTACATATGTTGCTTTCTAGTTGATTTTTAATATTAATAACAGGTGATTTTTTAACGGCATAATCATATTATCTTTCACAAGCAGTAAACATTTTTAAAGGACTGAGGTACCTACAGATTGACACTTTAACCTATCTGTCAGCATTTAAGTGAAGAACTTGATTTTTAGAACTACTGAACTCTCACGCTGCTACTGGTAGAAAGTGGCTTGACAGCTCAGAAAAGAACATAATTTATTAAAATCTTATATGAGAGTTAATATCTAACTTGAAGACTGTGGCAAAGATGTTGGCTTTGTTGTGTAAGAATCTTCAGAAATGATGAATTTTGTATGCTCACTAAAGACTTACAGCTATGCTCAGTTTCAGCATCCTCAGACTTCAAAAATTAGTATCTTTTCCAAGTCTCTTGACTTGGAATATGTAATAATAATCTTTCATCAATGAACAAATACTCGTCTACCTGTAATCTTGTTCTCCACATTTCCCAGTCTTTTGTATAAAACATGAGAATATAGATATCACTAGATCTTAATGAGCACAATTTAGAATTAAAACATGAAGTTGCAAATTTCCCTATTTCAGCTGGACAATTCCAGATTCCCACTTGTCTGACTTTGAAACTAGGAAAGAAAAACATTCTCTAAGATAAAGAATGCTTTATTGCCTTAAAACTGATTTTCTTTTAAAACAGTGTATAGTTTCATGTGTGGGATTTTTTTGAAGTCTATCAAAAATCTGAATCCCACTCAGATTACTTATGATAGAGCTAGAAAGAAGCCATTTATTTGTGTTGGCAGTGATAACTGAAGACCATATTGTCACACAGACTTGGCTTTCTCTCTGGGTCAATCGTCTGAAATCCACAGGGAATTAAATCTTCGTCCAAATAGAAAACAAAAGAAATGAGTATGTAGGCAAAAGGCTTAACTCATAAGCACCATTGACACTTCCTAGGAACAACGGAGGAACTCATTTTTAGCAAGTTAATTGAAAGCAATATGGAGCTTAACCCTTCCTAAATATTAAAGGTCTAAGGAAAGAGAACACATGGTCATTTCTTCCATTGTACCAGGATACGTACATTCATAAACCTTGTACTCCTGGGATATAAAGCTCAGGAAGCCTATGTTTGATAGTTGATTACTAAAGGGAAACTTGTTGAAGAAAGAGGCAAGGCAGGAGCCATGCCTATCCTCACTCAAAGAAAGAAGAAACAGGCTGGTCTAGAGAACGTAATGTGTGTGCAAAAGTGTCACCTCAAATATAGACACCTACTGAATGCACAATATATAGGAAAGGTGAGATCAAATAATAATTTTATATACAATACTTTTCCATAAAGAGTTCTAATTACCTGGTATTTGCAAGGGTTACAGTGTCTGCAATTCAGAAATATTTCTTCTGAATCTGTGACCCATTTGCTTGACACGCTGTCTCACATAGAATGAAACAAAAGCCTCAGAGTGTCCACCACAAGGTGCAACTTCTCAAGGAAAGATTTTAAGAAATGGGGACCGACATGGCGTCATCCTTGCTGCAGAAACCACTGCAGAAGCAGGGTGCCAGAGGAGTTGTCTCCAAGGTGAGCACCTGCAACAGGGAAGAGCTACTCATCCCTCGCTGAACCTGGTTCACCCTGAAAGTTTAGTGACAGAATCTATTCACAGCAGATGAATGTCTGCTTTGAAAAGTGACTTGCCAAACCCTATGGACATGTTACATAAAGTGATGAGAGGCCCCAGTATACGTATATCCAATGTGCTTAATGAACCGATGTTTAATGCAGTTTAGACTGATGGGTCATATATGTTTTAAGCAAGGGTTGTTTTTTTTTTCTCTTATTGCCTGTCTTATACCATCTCCACCATCATGGAGATCAACATTCAAAGTTAGCATTTTGGCTTCATAAAGCAGGTATTCCACTGAATTCAGTAGGCCTTAATTCCCTGCATGCCCTCTGAAACTGCACCCCATTAATTAATTGCCTGGCAAAGACCTGCTGAAAGATGGTGTATATGTATTAGCTAGTATTAGTAATTTTCAGACACTGAATTTTTTCAAGTAAATTTTTTCCTGATGACCATTATATTAGAAAATTACTACTGGGAACTGGGATTTGCCACGAATCTCCTGATTTGAAAAAAATGTTGACCCAAAGAAAAAGTTGCAAAATGGGATACTTGGCATTTTTAAATCTGTTTTTTCTACTTAAGCTGACTTCTGTGATGCAAAATAATTTATCATAAAACAGTTATAAAGATATGTGAAAGAAAATGTTTTTATTAACCTATACCGAACCTTTGCTGAGTTTTGGTTCATTAAACTTTTGAAGCTTCTGAGTTTTTCATCTGAGAATGATAAAAAACATTTCCAGTCATATTCTTACAGAACAGAAGAACCTTTTCCTACTTCTTTTTATTTCTCATATGATACCAGCTGTGCAAATTTTCTGAGAATATGAGCCAAGATCATAGGCCACGATCCACTAAGTATGAGAGAATGTCTGAAGAGACAATGTATGACAGACAGTCAAGAACGATCTCATGGAGCAGGCTAGAGTATCTTGATTCTGTGCATGAACTGTGTCAGCTGCAAGTCCATGCCTTTACTGATTTATAGTAGCTAACATGATAAATAATATACTGGCTGAGAAATGACAAAACACCTGGTTTCCAAAGCATCTCCTTCAAATGAGCACTGAATGGGTTGATTAGTATGTACAGAAAAAATCTATACTGCTCTTTTATCACCTAAGATTTCCACATAAACTCCCCATCAACCTTTCAGGGAAGAAAGTATACCAGATTTCAGCTCATTTACTCCTATCCAAGAAATACAGACAAGCCAGTCTGGAAAAGAAGTCTGCCGATCAATGTTTTCCTCATACAAGTATAAGATGCCACGAACTGAAACCAGCATTCTGCAACACAGCAAGCTTTGCAAACACAGCTGAGACAGCTGACTAAATGCAGCCAACATATGGCAGCGGGTTATGAAGATGCAAGGATGCATATTCCCATTCCAAATGCATGGTAACTTGTAAAGGTTACACTGTAGTCATCAACATGTAATACAATGATTTAACATGCTAACATGTTACTGCTTTAACCACAAATCATGAGAATGATAAGGACAATACAGGAGCTGGGACTGTGATTGATTTCTACATAGCTACTCCCCAAAGGCAACAGGTATAAAAGTTCTGTGGTGTGACTGTGGGATTCTGAAAAGAGGCAGCAAAGATATTTTGGACATTAGGTTTAGCAGTAAGCTGCCTTGGTGCATGCTGTCATGCTTCTGTCAGTTTCTTGATATAACTCATCATTACGAGGAAGGATGTACCTATGTGAAAGACAGGATTAGAGACACGTAAAATACAGGCTCTTCAGGAAGGACAGGCAGGGGAGATGAGGAGGGGTTGTCTCCCTCTATGTCAATGACCAGCTGAAATGCATGCAGCTCTGCCTGGGCATGGATGAGGAGCTGACCGAGCGCTTATGGGTCAGCATGAAAGGGAGGGCAGGGAGAGGTGATATTACACTGGGGGTCTGCTACAGGCCACCTGACCAGGAAGACCAAGTGGATGAGGCCTTCTATAGACAGAGAAGCCTCACGTTCACAAGCTTCTCAATGGGACTTCTCAGCCACCCTGATATCTGTTGGAAGGACAACACAGCAGGGCATAAACAATCCAGGAGGTTGCCAGAATGCATCCATGACAGTTTCCTTCTCCAAGTAGTAGAGGAGACAGCATGGAGAGGAGCTACGCTGGACCTTGTTCTCACCAGCAAGGAAGGCCTGGTGGGGAATGTGAAGCTCAAGGGCAGCCTTGGCTGCAGTGACCGTGAGATGGTGGGATTCAAGATCCTTAGGGCATCAAGGAGGGCGCACAGTAAGCTCGCTACCCTGGACTTCAGGAGAGTGGACTTTGGACTCTTCAGGGATCTGCTTGGTAGAGTACCATGGGATAAAGCCCTGGAGGGAAGAGGGGCCCAAGAAAGCTGATTAATATTCAAGGATCAGCTTCTCCAAGCTCAGGAGCAATCTATTCCGATAAAGAGGAAGTTGGGCAAAACCACCAGGAAGCCTGCACGGATGAACAAGAAGATCCTGAAGAAACTCAAACTCAAAAAGGAAGTCTACAAAGCGTGGAAACAAGGACAGGTAGCCTGGGAGGAATACAGAGAAATTGTCCAAGCAACCAGGGATCAGGTTAATAAAGCTAGAGCCCTGATAGAATCAAATCTGGCCAGGAACATCAAGAGCAACAAGAAAAGCTTGTATAGGTATGCCTGTGATAAAAGGAAGACTAGGGAAAATGTGGGCCCTCTCCAGAAGGAAACAGTCACTCAGGATATGGAAAAGGCTGAGGTATTCAGTGACTTTTTTTCCTTGGTCTTCACCAGCGAGTGCTCTAGCCACACCGCCCAAGTCACAGAAGGCAAAGGCGGGGACTGGGAGAATGAGGAACCACCCACTGTAGGAGAAGACCAGGTCTGAGACCATCTAAGGAACCTGAAGGTGCACAAGTCCATGGGATCTGATGAGATTCATCCACAGGTCCTGAACTGGTGGATGAAGTTGCCAAGCCACTATCCATCATATCTGAGGGGTTGTGGCAGTCCAGTGAAGTTCCCACTGACTGGAAAAGGGGAANAAAAGGGGAAACACCCCCAATTTTGAAAAAGGGGAAAAAAGGAAGACCCGGGGAGCTACAGGCCAGTCAGTCTCACCTCTGTGCCTGGCAAGATCATGGAGCAGATCCTTCAGGAAACTCTGCTAAGGCACATGGAAAATAAAAAGGTGATTGGTGACAGCCAACATGGCTTCACTATGGGCAAATCGTGCCTGACAAATCTGGTGGCCTTCTACAATGGTGTTAAACCACTGGTGGGTAAGTGAAGAGCAACTGACATCATCTACCTGGACTTGTGCAAAGCATTTGACACTGTCCCACATGACATCCCTGTCTCTAAATTGGAGAAACATGGATTTGATGGATGGACCACTCGGTGGATAAGTCATTGGCTGGATGGTCGCACTCAAAGAATTGTGGTCAATGGCTCAATATCCAAGTGGAGACCAGTGACAAGTGGTGTTCCTCAGGGGCCAGTATGGGGACTGATGCTGTTTTAACATCTTTGTTGGTGACATGGACAGCAGGATTGAGTGCACCCTCAGCAAGTTGGCCAATGACACAAAGCTATGTGGTGTGGTCAACACGCTGGAAGGAAGGGATGACATCCAGATGGACCTGGACAGGCTTGAGAGGTGGGACTGTGTGGAACTTGGATAATGAAGTAAAGTGTGCTCAAAGAATAAAGACTGGCCTTGCTTGTTTAACCCAGGGGAGTGGAGACTCACCTGACTGTAACAGTATGCAGATAAGGATGGAGTTTTGTGTAGGGAGGACAGCCCTGCTTTTCATTAGCAAAGGCAAGATAACAAACACTGTGTAGATCTTTGTTGCTTAGGAAGGCTATTAGGCCCGATGATCACCTTTGCCTTATCATCTGCAAAATGCATATTAAAGTTGACATCCCTGAATATGCTAATGAAGATTATAGAGATCATGCTAAACATATATGACTATAGCACTCATCTCTCCACCCAAATCATGCTACATGTCACCTGGGGGGGAACGTCCTAACTTTGGGGATAAAAGAAGGAGAAAATGACTGTTAAATTGGGAGAGAAGAATCTTGATACCTGATGGACCAGTCGATGGGCTGCAATCTCTTCCTCCACCCCAGGCAGGGATGCCTTTCTAGGGAAGCGCTGCGCTTTTCACCCTCTGGTGAATGTTACCCCTGGGTTGTTGTATTATTATTATTTTTGCTAGCAATATTAACCTTAATTAGTAGGGCTATTGTAGTCAGTGAATTTATCAATGGCAATCTCAAATGTGTTCTGTCGCTCTTAATAAAATAACTAATTTTGATTTTTGTGAATATGACTCAGTGAAAGTCCTTTGCTGGGGATCTGATAGATAAATCAGTGAAGGTCCTCGGACTCTGACAAATGTCAAAACTACATTCTTTTTTGATGCGACAGCCCATGCAAACCTCATGAAGTTCAACGAGGACAAGTGCAAGGTCCTGCACATGGGCCTGGGCAATTCCAAGCACAAATACAGGCGGGGGGATGAAGGGATTGAGGGTGGCCCTGCAAAGAAGGACTTGGGGGTGTTGGTTGATGAGAAGCTCAACATGAGCCGGCAATCAGAAAGCCAACCGTATCCTGGGCTGCATCAAAAGAAGTGTGGCCAGCAGGTCAAGGAAGGTGATTCTGCCCCTCTACCCTGCTCTGGCAAGGCCCAACCTGGAGTACTGCATCCAGATCTGGGGCCCCCAATGTAAGAAGGACATGGACCTGTTCGAGCAAGTCCAGAGGAAGGCCACAAAGGTGATCAGAGGGCTGGAGCACCTCTCCTATGAAGACAGGCTGAGAGAGTTGGGGCTGTTCATCCTGGAGAAGAGAAGGCTCCGGGGAGACCTTATAGCCCCTTCCAGTGCCTAAAGGGGGACTACAAGAAAGATGGGGAGGGACTCTTTATCAGGGAGTATAGTGATAGAACAAGGAGTAATGGTTTTAAACTGAAAGAGGGTAGATTTAGATTACATATTAGGAAGAAATTCTTTCCTGTGAGGGTGGTGAGACACTGGAACAGGTTGCCCAGAGAAGTTGTGGATGCCCCACCCCTGGAGGTGTTTAAGGCCAGGCTGGGCGGGGCTTTGAGCAACCTGGTCTAGTGGAAGGTGTCCTTGCCTATGGCAGGGGGGCTGGAGCTAGATGATCTTTAAGGCCCCTTCCAACTCTAACCATTCTATGATTCTAAAATGTCTCTTTTGGTCACCAACATCACCAGAACAGAATCTTACACATATTGAAACATTTTTTAAAGCTTAAAAAAAGTCACGATAAACTAAAAGGTTTTGAGGAGGATATCCTGACCCCCATTACTATATGTATGTTATCTAGTAGGGTCCCAGAGTATATTTACTGACTTCCAGTTGAAAACATGGCATGAATCCTGGCCTGAGGAACACTCAGTTAGTGCCTGCACTTCAAACTTCAACAAATTGTTGTAATATTCAACTAAGGACCTGGTCAAGGAGCCTGCTGTAGCTTCAGTGCAGCTACTGTTTGAAAAATAATAATCCAAATTTTAATAGCTGCATCATTTACCTTACAAGAATGACAGAAGAAGAGAGTCTTTGCTTTTGGCCATTAAAGGAGTGTGGAAGGAGGAAAGAGAAAAATACAGATAGAAGTACATGACAAACTGCAAACCAAAATGTGAGACTGACTCATTAAAACAAGGGTGATTTCACTAAAACTGCTGAAGCACTATTCAGTAAAGGCATTGCTGTGCATAAATCACATGATGAAGTGCACATAAGTATGAAGTATTATAGTTTTCAATCACCCTGTAGAGTTTGAGGGTGTACAAATCCAAACATAATTTAGACAGAAAAGTGGCAGAATAATACTCTGCAAACTGATAAAGGATTTGACTGTGTGGATATGTTGCTGAGATTGTAGTGGCATAGTACAAAACAGCTGCAGTGTAAGTGAGTACAAAAGGCAGTTGAAAAAAAAAGGAGCTTCTCTTAAGTACATACATTCTAACTGCCAAAGGAAAGAAACAGCATGTTTCTTATGTCACATTTGCACTACATTTGCTTCAAGGATATGTTGTATATATCAGTGCTATATTGTCACAATGTGTTACAATTTCTGTGTAAAAATTGCCCTGATTTATTTCAAAATAGTTGTGGAACTGTTATACCTAAACTTTAGGGACTAAAAATAAACACGGTTTCAGGATGACAAGTACCACTGTCATCAGTATAGCTGCAAAGATTGACATTTTGTCTTGGTTAACTATATAATTCAATATAGTATGGTAGCACACAGGTTAAGAGAACAGAATGGAGAACACACCATGTTGCTTCAATAATACAAAAACTTACTGGATGACAAATATCTCCTTGCGTCTAAAGAAAAATGAAGAGTATCTGGAAGTAAAATCCATTAACACTTTAGTATATAAACAAAATTAGTACTGTTCTTATTCAGCTAACAGTTTGTAAACAAGGCCATTTTGAAGATCCATCAAGATCATTTATACAAGTCACAGTTATCACAGTGCATTGGCAATGATTCTGTCTTCAGAGAATGTTTTCTGCTGTTATTAGCAGGTACTAAACAACAGTATGTGAATGACATGTGCCCCACACAGAACATACCACATCAATTACGTCAATGATTTCCAGATGATTCATAGTATGTTTTCTCATCTGTTACAAGCAGCCATTCCTGTGTGCACTATTTTGAACAGGTTTGTACATGCAATCAGCCTACTCTGTACCACACACATAGACATATACACACTCAAACAGAACAGGTCAACAGCTATAACCTTTCATCTTCCAGCTATTCCTAGTCTACACCAGTAGGATGCCTGACTGCTAGAGCAAGACTATTTTAGGCTTCTCATCTTTAAGGAGACTGCCTACCACACAGTGTGTCATCTGACACAGCAGGGAAAATACAGGTAGGTAAAGAATGTTCACCAAACATTTCTAACTCAGTTGGATGTCAGATATTATGGAGAATCATCATTATATTTATTTGGTGAATAATATCTGTATTTCTGGTAGTCAGAAAGATCAGTTTTCCTTCTGATAAATATCTGTGACAAGATTCTTTGTCGTATAGAAAATATGAATAGCCTGGAATTGCTGCATACACCTTATAGGAGTAGATGTCAGAATAGCCAGTGTGCTGAATTCCACGGAAACCCAGATGTCATGCAAATCCTTTTGTGAAAAAAACTCTTTCTAAATTTCAATTAAACAATGACAGATTTGTTCTTGAATTAGGTGACCGGGATTTCTGGGTGTTTGACTCTTTCAAAATGCTTATGTAAGTTTGCAGTCTACACAAAACACTGGGCCATCAAAAAAACTCAGAAATTCTGCATGTTTAAAAATATGTAGCCCTTGTTTTTGCTAACACAATTAAACAGTGATTTGCACTTAGATCTTTATCTTGTAAAAAGAGCTGAAGATTAAGTGATTTTCTAAAGGCTAGTGAGAAGTGTCTTGAGGATGGAGGTCATTCTTTGAAAGAGGATCTCAGTGACCTGTGTAAATAAGAACACCACAAACACTTCCAAACAAGCAAAGGTCAGAGAGGGGTCATGGCTACAGCCCCTTTGGACTACTGTTTTGCCTAAGGAGTACGCTTACCGTGTAAATCTCTCATCCTTCAACTCCAGGTCTGCCACTGTGATCAACTGATCCAGTTTAAATTTAGTGTCAATAATTTCAGCATCTCGTGGGGAGTAAGTGCCTCCCTCTTTTTGCTTTTGCCGAATTCTAAACAGAAAATAATAGTGAAAAATAAACATGCAAAAGATTAAAGGACAGGTATGTCAATACTTTGATCAGACAGGCTGAAACTGAAAAATGGTTGCCAGGAATCCTTCCTTGGCCTTTATTCTACTCTCCCTTCCAACAGTGTAATTTAGTCAAATCCAGAAGTTACATTGTCTAAAATTCATATGGAAAGAACCAGCATATATACTCTTTTAGTTTTGCTACATAAATTCATCTGAATGATGCAGCTGAGGAAGAACAGAATTCTGATGAATGAGCAAGTTAACATCATGTATGCAGTACCCAGTCTGCTTCTTTACATGACATGGACATTTTATTCACAATTTGAATTAGAAGGCAATTTTTCTTTCACATGTGAGACTTCAATGTATTTAAATGACAAATTTAATAGTAAGACAGAAAGCCAAATTTATTTACTTCATATCAAGCTATGGTTAGCCATCATGATAACTTCAGCCAGATGACATTCTGATCTGTACCCTCAAGTCAACAGAGAAGTGGCTCTGAAAGGGTGAGATAGGCTACTGCTCTGATTTACCCTCTGGAAAAGCTGTTTTTCTCCTTCATCTTTGGAGGTTACCCTCACAAGACTAAAGCTTTTGCGAGTCCCTCCCTAAGTTTCTACATAAAAGATAAAAAAAAATAAATGCAATACATTTTGAAATGACAGATTGGTTCAATTTATAGGACTGTTTCAACTTGTCTTTAAAACATTTTTGAGTGTTTGCAAACATAGTATGGCAAGGATACATAAATCTCACCTTGCAAAGGCATATACTGCAGCCACCAAAAGAACAACTGAAAGTATACACAAAGTAACAGCAAGGATAACTTCTACAGATCTTCCTGACAGTCCTTCACCTGCAACAGAAAGTAGAAACCTAATATTTCATAGATTCATTACATTTTTTTACATTTCTGACAGGATGAAATCAGGGAGTGATGACAGACACTTCTTTCTCTGTGCAACTGCATCTGTTTTGTGTCGGTTGAAGAGCTGTTCAGGAAGGAAAAATATAACAAAACCGGAAACAATTTAAGTAAAGGTTCCTAAGCATTGCTGATCTGTGTAATACATAATGCTAACAGCATATATCTACAGCTATAGGTGCAGCCATCCTCCAGTGTTTTTCTGTTTTATCTGCTAAACAGGTTAAGGTAGGTCCACACTGCAGTAACATCAGTCTGAACACTAGCTTGAGCTGAGCTTCTGCTTCAGTCTCTGTGCAGTCAAGAACGGACACACTAGGACACACTAAGACACATTAGCTAGGAGTAATCAAACTCCAGAAGTGGAAGAGCCACAACTCTAAAGCTATGATGCTTGCAGCCATCACTCAGAAGCACGCTTTTTTGGAGATAGTCTCAGGGTGCTGAAGGAACCCACCTAGTGATTGGATCTGGATTAATCTGCCTCACTGACCATTAACTCATGCTCTTTATTTATGTCAGAATTGGTGATATTTTTAGGAATAACCACCAGCAGGTCAAAAGTAATCACAAAGGCCTCTATGACAAAAAGGTAAAGGTGCTGGTATTCTAGTCAGTCCTTCCACATGAGAATGAAGGTTCATTCCAAGACTGATAAACCATTTAGATTAGTAGTTTCTAGACCTCTTTTTGAATCTCTTTGGTGCTAAATTTCTGAGACTCATTTAATTTCCCACCCTTCCTGGTAATCTTGTCTCTATCTAAAAAACCTCAGCCTTTTTTCTCCTGAGGCACACAGTGAAAATAAGAAAGCAAGGGATTACTACTGCTGATATTGTTCACCTGTACTGACATTCACCTCCACGCCCTGATCCACTGTGTGAAACCTAGGTCCTAGCTATGAAACTGAGATTTCCCACTCAAGGGACATCCTCCCAGGGACACACAGGGAAACACTGAAGTCTTGGCTTTGTTTCTCTCGAAAGGCTTTGATTTTTGGATCGGAGAATATATAGCAGATGATCTGGACTGCATGTACATTAGAGAACATGACTAAAATTCAAAATGATCCTTATTAAGCTGAAGAAATCGTCTTAAAACAGTAGGATGCAATTTTGTAAGACCAAGTGCATGGTTCTACACATAGGCAGTAATAATGACCTACAATAATACAGCATAGTAGAGTAGATTAGGTAGAAATTCATCAGAAGAAAGTGTGAGATTATTGTAGACCAAACCCAACATGAATATGCAATATCATACCTGTATGAAATGATTCTTCCACTGCATTAGTAAAGTTTCAGATGCAACACTGGACACTACAAGGTAAGAACAATTTAGGCCAGGGAAAGACAATAGAAAAGAAAAGCAAGTATGTAAAAAAATGTTGCAAGGAGAAAAGGAATTAAAAACTCCCTGTCACTCACTGATCTCTGTGATAAGGCACAAACGTTAGTAAAGTGGAAGAAGAATAGAAGAATCTCCAGAGGAACCTCTACAACAGTTCTATTTTGCACTAAACAGTGAAGTCAATGTTAAACCCTATGGTTAATCTCAGTCCATACATTGCCAATGTTATTGAACAAAACAGTGCTGGCAGAATACCCACCAAGAATATAAAAATACATTTTCTCCTACTTCTTTGCAACAGGGAAGGACTACACACGTCTGCAGAGATGATCATGGGCAAAGGAAAGGAGACAAACCAGAAGACATCATGTTGTATAATTCTGCGGCACTGCAATTCAATACATGATGATAATAAATTGCAATAACAGAATATTATAAGGTAGGTTTTTATGCAAAAGGCAGTGTCAGGAAAACCCATTTTGGTTATTTCCTGCCTCATCAGCTTTTTATTTCATATGCAAAAAGTCGAGTCTTACACAGAACTATGAGCTGCCCCAGAATGATTTGCTGAACTAGCTATCAGAGTTTATGAAAAGGTTATAAGCTGCCTTGATGTATTAGAAGTTTAAACAGTATTTGTCACCACATCTTAATTATCTCATGGAAAAATCCTGACCTTTCATTGTAGGATGGACGTTACTTTTGCAATATCAGTCATGGGTTATGAGGAAGAAACTCCACTTCTCAAGAGGAGGGTTGTGGTACTCCAAGTATGGTTGAGTGGGAGCACCATATTAAAATGCATCCTTTACTATAATGAAAAGAAAATTATTGCAGCTGTGTATTTCAATAATTTCTGCTTCAGTTATATATAAAAAAAATATGCTTTTTGTGACACATGAAAGTTTTGTTTCTTGTTGGATAGGTTCTGAATTTTAGAAGTTACAGCCAGACAAGTTTCCTGTTGTGCCCATTTTAAAAGCAATACTTGATGTTAAACTTTAGCACAGAAGGCACTGGATGGGTATGAGGAGCCATGGATATCTGAGCAATTTACCAGGTCTGTTTCTTTTCCTATTAGATTTTATTCAGCATACAAACAGATCTTGCTTCTTTATGATCTACACCAAAGGAGAACGTGTCACAAGTTTTCAGTAACAATACAGAAGTGAATGAATTACACTACCTGCCAGCTGCTAAAGCATGATTTCTTCAAGCATTGCAAACATTTTTCTTAGAAAGGAGAAAGTTGCCCAGAGGATGGGATACATTTGGACTAATTTCCAGTATACTTGTTTTCCCTGATTGGACACACTGTCTTTCAGTTACTGGGCAAACTATTTGCTTCATTGGCTTAGAACTTTAAAACTCAGAACACATAAAGACAACTTTTGCATTGCACTTTCCAAAACATTCAGGGCTAGAGAAATAGTGCCAGATCCTTTCAGAATACTCAGGTAGTGAATTAGCATTTCAGGATCTTCAGTAACAGATCATGTAACAAATTTCTAACATGGATTAGATGAATAAGGGAGCTCATATCACAGAAGATTAATGCCAAATGAAAAATATTTGCCCACTAAAATTCTTCTGGGTACTCATCCAGTTGTCTTGGGATCCCTTTTCAGAAAGACCGGGCTAATGCTTAGCTGAGTAAGTTTTGGCTTACCAATATATTAAAAGAACTTTCAGATCTTATTGTGACCTGCTATAAGAGTCTTCATTCCCAATTTTGGGGGTAGATGAACACTGCCATGGAGGAATTTATGCTGGATTTGAGACTCTATAATGGCTGGCCTATTGGCTAGTGACAGCAGAACTAGATGCATTCTATTAGACAATAATAATTTATTAACTAATATGGAGTTTTGTCTGTATGTAAAGGATGAAGGGCTAAAGGGTCATGTCCTCAGATGAGCTGCCACTAGAAAGAATGATCTGTAGCCAAGAGGTTTCCTACACTAGGCTCACTGGAATAGAGTCACTGATTCATTCAGGGTGTAAAAGACCCTTAAGATCATCGAGTCCAACCATAAACCTAACGTTGCTAAGTCCACCACTAAGCCGTGTCCCTAAGCACCACATCTACACGTCTTTTAAATACCTCCAGGGATGGTGACTCAACCACTTCCCTGAGCAGCCTGTTCCAGTCCCTGACAACCCTTTTGGTGAAGAAATTTTTCTTAATATCCAATCTAAACCTCCCCTGGCACAACTTGAAGCAGTTTCCTCTTGTCCTATCACTTGTTACTTGGGAGAAGAGACTACAACCTCCTTTCAGGTAGTTGGAGAGAGCAATAAGGTGTCCCCTTAGCCTCCTTTTCTCCAGACTAAACAATCCCCAGTTCTCTCAGCTACTCTTCATAAGACTTGTGCTCGAGACCTTTCACCAGCTTCGTTGCCCTACTCTGGACACACTCCAGCACCTCAATGTCTTTCATGTAGTGAGGGGCCCAAAACTGAACACAGTACGTGAGGTGCGGCCTCATCAGTGCAGAGTACAGGGGGATAATCACTTCCATAGTCCTGCTGGCCACACTATTTCTAATACAAGCCAGGATGCCATTTGCCTTCTTGGCCACCTGGGCACACTGCTGGCTCATATTCAGCTGGGTGTTGACCAACACCCCCAGGTTCTTTTCTGCCGGGCAGCTTTCCAGCCACTCTTCCCCAGGCCTGTAGTGCTGGATTTGTTGTGACCCAAGTGCAGGACCCAGCACTTGGCCTTGTTGAACCTTGGCACACCAACCCAGCTTGTCCAGATCCCTCTGTAGGGCCACCCTACCCTCAAGCAGATCAACGCTCCTGCCCAACTTGGTGTCATCTGCAAACTTACTGACGGTGCACTCAATCCCCCTGTCCAGATCGTTGATAAAGATACTAAACAGAACTGGCCCCAATCCTGAGCCCTGGGGAACACCACATATGACCAGCCACCAATGGGTTTTAACTCCATTCACCACAACTCTTTGGGCCCAACCATCCAGGCAGTTTTTATACCCAAAGAAGAGTATGCAATACTAGCTCTACATGCAATAGAAATGGAAACTGCACAAACAGTATAGCCACTTTTTTACCCATCAAAGATTATGCAACAATAGGTCTACAACTAACACAGAGGGAAACTGCACAAACAGTATAGCATCTGGCAGTTCACCAAGCAAGATGAGCTATCCTGCCAAAATGGAACTTTTATTGGTATAACTGAATCTATGCTAATGAACTTTGTCAATACTGCTTCTCCATTTAACCATCCAGGCTGAGGTAAGACCTCTTGACAATCTCAAAAGGACGTACAAGGGAATGGATATGTTTCCTTAGTCATTCTGGTTAAGCTAGGTCCAACAAAAATAGATATTATTTACTTTAGGGAAACCACTGTACTTAAGAGAAACATGGAATTGTCTAGATTCTTTGGAAACAGAGAAATACCTTAGTAAATGATGGTCTCCTTACCTAACGTTTTGACAGGGTCAGAATAGTCAGAATCTGTAAACTGTCCTTTAACGTTAGTTGCTCTGAACTTAAATCTGTGAAATAAACCCAAGAAAATTAAAGAAATGAAAGTTTATGTGCATTTTCTTAAATACTATTTCACTTAGAAACTAAAAACTATTTTTCAGTTTTAGTATGAGCTGGAATCATTACCCTCCTGCTAAAGTGACATGAAAGACACTAAGGACTCAGTGTCAGTATCTTAAATATATAATCAAACTACGTGAATTACTTATCCTGAATTTGGGCTTATTTAATTTAAGAACTCAGTAAGCATCTTTTGCTACTTGAAGCATTTTTTAAAAAAATGTCTCCCATATTTATGCTCAGTCAAAAAATCTAAAATAAGAGACACATGAAGATCATTTCAATCTCCACCTTTTCATAATTGAACAACACATTTGTATGTTTGTAAATATGTATATTTCACTTAAATCTTTCTATTGGGCAAACATAGAGACAAATGTACTTACAGGTACTGCTTTCTTGGTTTCAGTGGGCCATTACATATTTTGTCTTGACTGCCTGGTATCATACATGTAGTATCAGCACCTATGACATATGTCTCTTCTTTGCCATTCAGATCTTCTTTTCCTTCTATACATGGTGGGTTTGGAAAGCCTTCATTTGTAAAATATGGCCTCGCTCTGTTGAAGTAGGCATCATACCACTTAGTAACATTCCCATCATGCTGAGCTATTGTCAAGAAAAGAAATAATTAGAAACAATTTACATTCTAACCAGAGTTTAATTAAAGAAGTTAAATAGGAAATTATTTTTCTTAAGAGCTTAGCATGTTATCAGTGCCATTTACACAACTAAGTCTATAACTGTATTTGCACTTGAACACAAATTTCCTTATTATCCACACTATATTTTGTTAACTCAAAGTCAACTGAATCACAACTAGAAAATTTCAGGGGCAGTCTCGCACATGAGCTCTGCCTGTAGAGGGTATCACTTGTGCAAGCCACCTGTCTTTGAAACTGAGTATGGCTAGCAAAGACAGTAAAAAGTGTTCACTCTAAAGACAGTAAAGACCATTTCATAAGTGAAATTACTAGATTTCCATAAGCGGACAGTACCAGTGAATCAGGAGAAAAAATCTTCAAAACATTGCTTAACATGGTATTTGCATATCTATTAGTTCAAGAGAATCTTCACAGCAATAGCTATGAAGTAAATGTTTGTAGCATTAGTGCTAAAATGCAAAATTCAGAAAAAGGTGAGAGACTTAATGTGAATTCACTTAATGTGAATGCTTTACTTCTATACTTTGAAAGCAAGCAAATCAAGGGAATCAAATACCTGGGATTTGTCCTTCTTAGGTAAAGTAAGCCTGACCATATGATGTCCTATCTTGAACCTCCCACTCACATTGGTAGGCAATTATGCAAAAGAGTATCATGGCAATGTTCTTATAAGTAAATGTTCATCAGCCCATACAAGGGAATACACATTCTAACCCACTTTCTACAGAAGGGATTTATATAAATCCCTCTGCCCCCGATATGAAATGGAAACATCAACTGCACGTGACTGCATTCTTTTACAGGCAACACTAATAGCAACAGAAGAATGACCTTGAAAAAGTTTCATATTTATTTACCTTTCACAAATGCCAAATGAAAATACAGAAATATAATAATAATAGTGCCGGAATAATATTGGTGACTTCAAACAGAATGGATGACTCTTCATTGTCAAGTGTTCCCAAAATCCAGTACCCATCCCACAGGTATTGTGAAAGATACTTTGCTTTTAGTACTGTTGCCACAGCTAAAATGACTTTGTTAGCTGTTTTCTAATGTGAAATTACTGAGACCCAAGAATAGAAATAAAAGAGGAAAGACAAACAGCCTGAAAATAAAGAAATAAAACAACCTGAAAACAATTTTCAAGAGAACTTATGAAATTCTACCTCCAGCTTCCACAACAAGAACTTGTATCTTCTTGATAGGGCCATGATCATCACTGTAATAACATATCGGCATTCTGATCGTAATTGTTGTAGCTGTGACAAGTAACGCCCCATTGGTATCATAAACTGGTGCTGGTTTCTTTTTAGGCCGTGGTGGTTCTGTTTTCAAACAAAGATATCCCACAGAGTTTTGTTTTAAAATGTTTTCACTACAAGTTCTTTGTTCAGGCACATAGCTGTGTTATGCAAGACAAATCTTCAGCATATTTTCAGGGACAACTTAATGTTCTACTTAACAACTTAAGCCTTTAAAAACTGTATTCTGATAAATGCCTCTGCATTTCAATTAAAAGAGAAAACAATAAAAAGACTGAGTTTTAGTTTTTCAATGGATTTCAATCAGTGACTGTATTTATTTCCACACCTGTGCTATTGTATACTTACCTATACCTCAGTGATATTCTCCTAAGCTGTTTGCTGATGGTAACTAAAATACTGAAGTCAATGTTATTTTACTGAGTCTGCACACGGTTTACAGTACGACTCAGATACAAATAGCAAATGAGCAGTGATACGCAGCAAGACTGAGCACTGCAATTCAAGGCTATCAGTTATGTGTTCCTTACATTTTGTGGCCTCTAAAAAATAGACAAAGGCACACAGCTGTGTACTCACAGGTAGAACAGCAATTTCTTCAGCATTTATAGAGATTTCAGCTAAAGGGTACTTTATGAGACGTACCTTTGATATCCATAGTTATTTTCAATTGAATTTTTGGCCCTGCACCAGCACCATTAATTGCATAGACCTTTAAAAAAACAACAAACACTTGTTTTAATCAGTATTTGTATAGCTTCGAGTTGGCCAAATCTGGATATATTTGAAGCAACAATGAATGCTGAAACACTCCTTTTGTCATTCACACTTTGCTAGAACTTGCTTGATATTTCTTTACAATCCTCAGTACAGTAACACTCCATCACTTGTAATTTAGCTCTTACAAAAAGAAGAAAAACAAGCCCACTTAAACAGTTATGTTACCTCCTCTCATGTCCTAGTCTTTGATTATTTTAGAGGACTTCATGCACATACTTCTAGTAAGCTCCCCTTGCAGAACTGGACTGTTCATCTCAGCCAAATGACAAATGCAAGTCATGGAATTAAGAGAGAGATTTAGACTTGTACCTGTGATGATGTGTCACAGGCTGCTTTGCTAGCACATGAACCAGTGGTCCAGAGTACAAAGCTAACCACTAGTGATATGTCCTGCTCCCACTCACTCCACCCTCTTCATTGCTCCCCTCATTCCTCAGACTTGTCTCTCTTCACACCCCAGCTAATATTCTCGGCATGAAAATCTTATATTCAGCCTCAGTTTATGTTCCCTGTTCAGACTAATCTCTCACTCATATCAAAGAAAAAGTATAATTTCTTACGCTGACATTGTAGGTATGTCCTCCTTTTAGTCCTTCTATCACGGCAGTGACTGACTGATCTGTTTTATCAATGACACTAAGGTTGTGGATCCGGATGGCAGCAGGGTCATCTTCATTGTAAACCATAGCTTGATACACCTGAATATTTCCATTTGGTTCAGATGGTGGCACAAATGTTACTTGGAACTTCGTTACTTCATCTGGTATCTTCTGAAATGTTACATTGTTAGGTGGGTCTTCAGGCACTGAAATAAATATTTCAATAACCCACTTAATCAGTTTACTACTATTACTATTAGACTAAAACCTGAAAAATTACAAATTACATTTTTGCGTATCAGTATTATTTCATTGGTATTTTCTGGTTTTATTAAAAAACCTCAAATATTTATTGCATATGTAAATATTTATAAAGACAATAAAAAGTTGAATATGTAGTGAAATCCTATTCTTAACAATAGCATTTAATGCTACAAATATTAAAAATAATTATTAGATAACCCTCAGTAGTCTCTACTCACTAAAGTTTCTTCTGATTTTCTACTCAGAAAGCCTGAAGGCATCATTATACCTTGAAATACATCTGGGGTAAACAAATCCTTGCAGGGGTTGACAAGCAAGAAGCAAGTGTTAGTCTTGAGTATCCTTTTCTGAAAGCCCTCTGTCAACAGCAAGCTCTCTCCCAACATATAAACAACCCACTGTGCTCCTAAGAGTCTCTGCTTATTACAGCTAACTCTTTAGGAAAAAACTTTCCACTAGCCACCAGACACAAACACAACATGCATTTTTCCCAAAGACAGTTTTGTTGTCAAAAACTTATTCCAGTAGCTTATTCTCAAGACAGCAAAGGTATAAATAATTTTCCCCATGTCCCTGTCTGAAACAAAAGGCTGTAACATTCTTTCCAGGCAGCTAAATATTTATTGCTCTACCTGAACAGACAAGTATGTAGCATGACCTCTAAATACTGAAATCAAGCAACTGAAAGTAAACACATTCCCTCAGCCAAGGATTTAGATGCAGTTGTCATATCTTCCAGGTTTTTTACACCAGCCAACAAATGCTTACTTAGGCTTCTCTGGAGCACGTCTGTGGAAACTGTTCCTAACTCAGTCATATGTTAGATTGTACAAACCAGATGAGACAAGATGAGAGGGAAAAAAATAACTGTTCCTCTCTAAGGTTACTGCACCTCCTAACGTATCACATTTTTACATAAGAGAAAGGGCTACCAAAAAAGATAGCTCACAGGACAGACCCAGCTCCCACCTAATTTAATCTTCATTCATTTTTCCACAGTAAAAGACCGTATCAGCCTCCAGGGATATAAACAGGTCATGTAATCATTAGAATTTAAATTATTAAAGGCATTTGAGAGATATATATACATACACTCATATCATACCATACCATACGATTAGGGACATTGGATTTTCATACATCAAAGGAAAGATAAATGATAAATACAATCACTGTGTAGTATGTCTAAATCTGAAATTAACCTGAGTATATAGCTAAAAAAGCTGACCTGCAGCTAACCTTCCTAAAGATAAGGCAATTGTCGTTTATACGCTCTTGATAATTAGTTTGAATGAAACAAAACTTCAATATATTTTCAGAAAATATTTTTTGGTTGGTTTGTTTGTTTGTTTGATTGTTTAACTATCCTTAGTGAGCAATTCAAAACCAGCAAACATAGTAGACAGAGCATAACCAGGAACTGTGTATGTAAAGGTAGGACTATATCTTCCCCATGTACCTATGTTTATATTTTCCTGAGCAAATTCTGTCTACTTTACCATAACATAGCCTCTCGTATCATGAGGTCCTTCCACAGTTCCTCACTTTCACCTCTCAGTTTTATTTCTCTGAGTACCTTAATAGCATCAGCAACTTTTGTCACCTTAGTATCTACTTCATTCTCCATATTGTTTTGAATCTGTGGAACAGCTGACTCCAGTACAGATCCCTGTGGGGTTTCACTAGCAACCTCCTTCCACTGATAATATATAGATCGTGTCCTCAAATCAGTACAGGTAGCATTTATAAATGGTAGTATTCACTTCACTTCATTTTTATCTATTTAAATTTTGCATCAAGACCAAGGATGATGTGTAGAGTTTTCAATAGTCTCTGAAGGGAAAAGGGCACCTCCACAGGAGGAAGTCATCCCTTCCTAAGAAAAGCATCATATATATATACATGCTAATATAGATAGGACCATATTATCACCATCGCTTCTTTTGTTGACTGCCACCTATTTAAAGAAAAAATATTGTGAGAACAAATTTGCATTAAATGTGCACCACGTGTTCAAAACTCATTTATTTGTCAGATGAAAGAAAAACTGTGAAGTTTGATCCATATAAAGTAGAGAAAAATACAAACCTGCTTCAAAAGTGGAGACAATTACTGGTGAACTAGCCTTGCCTTCAAGGACTGCAGCATTAACATCCCCCGTAAAGGCAATGATTACTACAGAATACCTTGTAAATGCTTTTAAATCAGAAATTTCTAAGACTTTACCCTCATCATTTGTCTTCAGAAATTGAGCTTTATAATTGTCATTATCTACCTGTAAGATAATAATTAAAAAAACATGATTACAAGCCTTAAAACAGCCAAAAGCAGGACATTATTATTTGAACACCTTATTTAACTTTTCTCTTTCTAAATTTCTAACCAGTTATATAGAAAGGTTCACAAGAAGTGTCTAGCTACCAAGACTGGAAAGCTACACAGGGGAGTACACTCCCATTTCACCCATGTGTTGACGCTTTAGCACTTCGTGTAGAGTGACATTAAGGAAATGGGCTGTTGGCTTGGTGCTGTCTTCCACCAAGCAAAAATGAACCAATTGGTAGACTCTGGGCCAGGGGAGATGCAGTGGGAATCAAACTAGGCAGAAATTCAGAAGATGAGCAGCTATATAGCAGAAAATTGTTTGGAATACAAAAAACGAAAAGAAAATTGGGCAGCAATATATAATTTTGATATGACTGCAGAAAATGCAATTCCTCTTGGGATATATTTATAGAAGTGCTACTTATGAGACAGTGGGAAGGGAGTAATTCTTTCACTAGAAAAGCTGGAAAGCAGAAATAATTGCAGTTCAAGCTAGAAAAGAGAATGGTGGAAGACATAGTAATAACTTCAAAATATGAAAAAGGTTGTTACTAAATTGAAGATAATCCATTGTTTCTAGAGTTCATTAAAACACAAACAGAAATTCTATTTGCATCAAAAAAAAAGATCAGAATTAAATATTACAAAACCTGCAATGCTATACCTAAATATGTAACTAAAACTATGACTATAATTTGAGTTAAAATCTAGAACAATCTAGAGGGTTGCTGAGCAATTTTCAGCACTGGACATTTTTAAGAACAGGATAATGAAACATTTGTGAGGAAGACTCTAGGTACACTTGTTTCTGTGTTAGAGCAGGATATGGACTGGATTACTGCTAGGGATCCCTATCATCCCCACATCTCAAATGATCTGCAGTTCTGTAGAAAAATCTATTATTGGGCTTTATATTCAATTAATCAATTCTAATGTTAGCATAAAAAAGAGGAAAAAGGAAAAAATGGGACCTTTTTAGTGTTTGATCAAGTATCATTTACAAAAATCTTTTTATGTCTATTCCCACTACAGTTAATGATATTTTCATTATTGTTTCTTCAGCGTGTAATTTGAAAAGAGGATTAGGTAGCTGTACAGTAGTTTTCCCACTGGATGAATTCTGTATTAAATGCAGCTGCTAAAACATTAAAATAGTTCAAGCATACCTCTTATTTGACAGATACGCATCTATCCCCACTGAGAATTAACCTGAACTAAACTTTCTGATGGACTAAACAGACATTCATTTCCTGGGATGGCCATGAAGAGCTGAAACACTTTTTCCTATCCGACTATCAAAAATCTGGCATATATTTATACAAGAGATAAAATACAATCACAGCACTACATAATTAAATTTAATTCTATTATTCCTGAAGTTTAATGGTTTGTTTCCACCTTCCTTACTCATTTTCAGGAATATTTTATTCAAGACTACTTCTAATCATAGTAGGCAGCAAGACAAACTAAAATATGATTTGGAGGAATAATAACGATGTAGTTTATCTGATCTATAATACTGTAAGGAACATCCTAGGAATATAAACAGAACCCTAATGCATTCACTAATAAATACTAATTACTACCTTTTAAGAATAAAGACATCACTGAGTAGAAATCTAAAAATATTCTGTTCAGTAAGCCTATTTTTATAAATCCTTAAAGATACTCACTTGAGGACTAAAATGAGTAAAGTTATACATACAGGAAGTTTGTGGAATTTGGAATCTTCATAAAAATTTTCCCACTGGGACAATATAATATATACTCAAATTTTCACTGAAAAAGATTGTGACAGCTTTATTGGCCTTTAAGAAGCAATAGATTTGTCTACTAAGATGATTATCTACATAACCGACCCCTGTAGTTACTGATTATTAGACAGACAACATCTGATTACAAGCAATCTCTAAACTTAAAGCTAGATATCTGAAATATAGTTGAAAAAAACCCCACTTTGTAAAAACAAAACCAAAACTCTCCAAACTGAATGTTTAAAACAGGTTTTTAAGTTCCTCCTGAATGCTGGCAAGCTCACATGAAACATGCCATTGTTCATCTTGCTTTAGGAATTTTACCATAACTTACATTGATAAGGTATTTATAACATTTTCATAGTGTAGAATTAGATGACAACTTGTTTATAATTTAGGTACCATCAGACAGAGGAGAAATTGTTTAAATACAAAGTGATTAACTATTACACACACAAAAAAGCAAGCTTTAAAAATTGAATTTGGAAGCTTTCTCAAAAGCATGAAAAGGATTTTTTTTTTCTGCTGATGTACTATAATGCTGTTTAGTCAAAGTGACAGGAACTTTTCACAAGGAAAAAGTCTTCTCTAACTTTGGTAAAGAGAAATAAAAAGTGTTATCTAGTTTCTAGCGACCTACTCAACAGGGCAAGGAACCATTCCTTCCCTGTTAGTATTCCCCTTGTTATTGTACTTTTGTCATCTTGTCCTAGGACTGCTGTGGTAAGTATGTTCAGAACTGAACAGATTGCACTCTACATACAGTACAATGAAGTTAGAGGAAGAGAAAATAGCAGGACTATGCATTACTCTCTCTTGTAACCTTATTGAGGAGCTTAAAAATATGTGGGGATTTTTTACTGGTATCCTTAGAAATTTTGATTGCACAAAAATCTCAGCATTAAATTTTAGTATATCTGTAATTTGTATGACCGAGTCAGAAACATCAAAAATACACACACAACAGTCGTCTTCTCAGAAAATTGAAACAACTTTCTATTTAAAGTCTTTAAATAGTTTGAAGTAGTCTTTAATTTTTTTTCCTGTTATCTAACAAACTGAGTCAGGATTTTTGAAACTGCAAACAGCAAGTTTTCCTGGGTAAAGTCTGGTAAACTGCTTCCCATTTTCACTGATAGCTCTGTCTGTATAATTTCTGGGAGAACAGGGAGCCTATATCCTACTTAAAACATCTCATGTGCTTGAACTTAGAAAGTTTCATATCTGGCCACAGGGCAGGAAATTAGGTTTATTAATGGTTGTTTTAAGGACTATTATAAGGGTAGTAGAGGATGAAAACAGAAAGGCCACTAGAGGTTTTCTCTTATGTCAGCCTTTTTTTTTACTTATAAAGATCAAGGAGAAAGAAGTGTTATTGCTGTGTTACCAAAATACAGCTAATCTGATGGACAGAGCACCAAGTGGAAAGTAGGAAATCTAGTTTGACTTTAAAGTTTGCCCTCTGATGTGCTGTGTAACTTTGTACAAGTCACTTCCTTTTGCTAGGCTCTCCACTATGGTTTGTAAAATCATGACAATGAACTTTTCCTTCATTTGAAGAAAAAAAATAATAATTTCTAGTTTTACTGGTAAACAGCATCATTATTGTTAGGAGATACACCTCTGCAAAGATCAGCTACTGTTTTCTTGTACACATTTATAGCTACACTTTTCTTTCTCCAAGATCTCTTATACGCACACATTTTTTAATACTGAGTAACTAATTTATCTCCTATTAACAAATTTATAAATGTACAATTAATTCTTATGTGGAGTTTATGTGGAAATAGAAACAGTGATATTGTTTTTCAATCCAGTTTATGTCTGTCCTGTAATTTCTATAGGAACATCTGCTGTGGTATTTGTATTCCCAACATCTGTATAACTACCAACAATAAAACAGAGTTGCCTTACTGAGGTAATGTCTATGAGGTAGCATGTTGGTCCAGTAATGATGACAGGTTCACTCCAGCTGATATTAATACTGTGAGGAGATGTAGCTAAAACAGTCACATTTTCTGGAGGACTGTCTGGAGCTGTAGAAAAAAATATGCATGTGAATTATGACCAAAGAAATTCACAACAAATAACCCAGTAATTTTAGTGGCCAGTAGAGATTATTTTTCAATTTGAAAATAAAACATTGTCACACATTTACCATTATACACTGCTTAAATAATTATAACATTTTTTCTTTCTCATATATAAAACATACAGTCTGATTTAGAAACACAACTCTCATTGCAATTACTACAACTTTTCTAGAGTATGAACTGCCTACAACTTTGTCTTAAATTGAAATTATAGTTTTTTTAATTACAAGTTATTTCTGTGTATTTTACATGACAAGAAAAATATATACAACTATTTAGACAAATAGACAAGCATAATATATTTATGTCAAACGAATAATTCAAAGAGCAGGAAATTGTGAAAACACAAAGTCTTCTGCATGCCAGAAAAAATTTCCAGCAATGTTGGAAAATACTAGTGCAAATAATTTTATACAGAAAAAAAAAAAAATTTCTAGGTTTCATTTCAATTTATTCTCTGGAAAACACACACAAAAAAGTGATAGGAATTGTAAGCAGGAAAGAATGTTCACGTTAAGAAATGCGATTTTCCTAAAATTTCCTTTTGTCAAGGTGGCATGTGAATTAACCTAGTTATTTCTTATTTATGAATAAGAAATTAATGAAATCATAATAACAATACAGCAAGTGGCATTACTTTTTCATAATGACCATGGTAAATTTCAGGAAAATAAGATTTGGAATATAAGTGACAACAGATTTGTAGATAATGCAAGAACTTGGCTCCATGGTGCCTTTTTCAGGGGGGTCTACTACAAAAAAAGGCAACCGTGATACATATCAGTGAATAGCCCGTTATAGAAGCAACAACAGATTTGTACATATTTCCAGAACTTGGCTTCATGGTGTCTTTTTTTCAATCGTCTACCACAAAACAATATGACTATGAGTAACACATATCAGTGAACAGTCTATTAAAAAAAAATGACAAAAGCAATCAGATCTATCCTAATCAGAAGATGCAGTCTCTTTTCTCAAACATGATTTAGATGTGAATATGTATTTTTCCACCGTTAATCATTAGGTGAGAGGGCTTAATGAGGAAAATTGGAGAGTATACAAGGCTACTTAGTTTTTTAGGTAGAAAACAAGTTAGGAAAAGCAAAAATAGCATGGAAGGAGTAATTCAGTTATTGAAATTATATGTGAAAGATTAATGAAGAGAAAACATAAAATTTTTCACTGTGAAGGTGAAAATTTTGCACCATGGTTGCAGAATAAACCAGGAAGATTTGGGAGTTGATAAGGTGCCATGAAGCCTTTAGGGTGTTGGATATAGGAGGTAGATTGCTGTGCTGAGATTAGCAGGAATATACTGGAATTTGTAGGTAGGATCAAATTCAGCCATTGGAAGCAGTCCCCAAAAATACTGAATAGCATGGAACAACTGAATGGAGTGTAACTGAATGACCTATGAAAGGACATGAGGGGTGGTGAAAGAGGAGACTGCTCAGAGAAGGCTGGCTGTTGAGTGGGGAGCTAGAACAGATAAAACAAAATACAAGGGCAAGCATGTTCCCTAAAAGCTAGAATTAGCACAAATTGAGCTTATTTTGTAGGTAATGCATGTCAGACTTGTCGCCCTGTGTCTTTTAGTGTAAACAATTCTTTCAGTAAGTATGGCAGTGGTATTACCTTTATTGCCAGCCAAAATTTCTGAAAAAGAGTATAAAATGATATATATAGCTTCTTGAGCCTTAGTTTCCAAACCAACAAAGTTTCCAAAGAAATTTTCCATTACTTTTTTATAGCATTAATGGAGCGTTTAATCTCTCAATATTTTTTTTTCAGAAGCCACTTTAGGCTTAGGCATTAGACCACGATGGTGAGAACTAATTTTAAAGCCTAATCTAATCTACAAATTATCCAACCTGAAGTTATTTATATGGATAATTTCCATATGCAGTTTATATTTGATACATTTTTGGATCTTTGCAAGAAAAATTCTAATTGAGTATGCTGTATTTAAGATACTTATCTAAAATACATCTAAGCATTACTACGCAGGTTATTTTCATCATGAAATGTACAATATCAGACATTAACTGAATGATACTGAAATTTAGGAATATTTTTTTGAATAACCTGTATAATTAGAAATAAAACTAGAAAATGACACGTGTCTAATGTGTCCCATGTCTTACAAAAAACGTCTTTTAAAAAACTGTGTTTGCTTCAGTTGGTAACTGCCACGTTCTGATTTAGGTTTGTTTGTGAAATGAATCTAGTCAATATGAGGCCATGATATCACTATACCCTTTCTCTTATAAATCACAGCAATTTACTCAGTAAAAACGACCTAGTCTTATTCTCTCATTCCCCCATAATCCAATCACTTCCTCTCATAAGCACTTTTCTCCTGGTTTTCACAATAATGCATTTTCTGTAACTAATAACCATCATTTCCTGATTATCATGCTTCTATCCTTGCACAGGAATGTGGGTCTTATGGAGGTCAGGGTCATCTTTCCCATCCATCTGTGTCCTGATGCTAAGGCAGCAGTTAAGTGTGTTAGCTTGAAGATAAGTCTGGATAGCCCATCATTTAGCATAATCCTCAAAAATAAGTCTGAATACTCCAGCCTTCTAATGGAAATTCATGCTTGCCAGTTTCGTTAAGACCAGCTCTTCTTTTCTTTTTCCCGGGGAAAGAAGAACGGGCATACAACAAGACATGAAATCTCATTGCTTTTCACCACACAGAAACATTTCTTTAAGTTTACCAAACAACTGTGTATCAGCCAGGATTGAGAAAGAAGGTGCTGAAGAGAAGCATAACCCTCTGCCACACACATCTATGTCCCAGCCTTCATGGGACATTCGAACATGTGGGATTTTCCTTTGTATCTCAGTATATCCTGGCATTAGGCGACTCGGCAGTTTACCAAAAAGCATTGCATTGTGTAACTGTATGAGATCCAAAATGAGGTCAGTGATCTCACTGTCATCCATTTTCCACCTAACACTGACCCTCCAAAGTGATTTTTCTCTTAGAAAGCACAAGTTTGGCCAATCTCATTCTCCTTATAAACGTAAGTGTGAAACTCGGGGTAAGTGCAGGTGTGAAGGAACAAAGTTTCCCTAGCTATGGAAAATATTTCTTGCCCTTTCCCTTATTGTGACACAACACTGTGATCTTCTGTACTGGTAACTATATAAATCTAGGTTATGTTGAAAATATTTCATCTTGCAGAGTAGATTTGGCTCTTGGGTAATCCATCAGCTAAGTAATAACAGTGCCATCAAACTACTTTATGAGACAGTAGGACAATTCCTGTGAGCCTAATCTGCAAGACAGAAGGCTGAATAGTTTATCTGTGTGATGTGAGAACTGGACGGCACTGAATAACCTATAACATTTTCCACGGAGCAATTGTATAACCACTTGCAGTACAGAACACAGCCATTATTTTTTGTTTGAAACTTTCAAATGAGTTAAAGAATCTTAAAAAGAATTCCTGTAGCCTCAAATTTACCTTCATGATGAACAACTGAAATAAATAGCTAAGACACTCACCTTAGTCACTGGATATTCAGAATTATTAGGTATTTCTGCTTTACCACAATAGTCAAATCCTCAGAAATTGTAAAGAATACTCAAGAGTTTTGTTATGTAATTTTTGCTGTTGTTGAAGTTTCATCTCTTTTTATTCTGGGAACTGAGTCTAACATTTTTCAGCTTAAATGCTTTAACTTCCTGAATATAATAATTATAGTATTTTTGTTAGGCTTGAGGGAAACACACATTTCTGAGAACCCCATTATTTCTGAAGAGAAATTATTTGACTATTATTTCACAACCAAAGTAACTTTTCCTTTGGCAGAAGTGATGTCTTACAGAGGCGTTTCTTGAAAATCAGAAACTGTGGCTAACTTCTGCCCTCAAATCTGCAGACACAACTCCCATTGATTTTATGGGCTAAGTACTCGGGCTATTTTACATAGCAGCTAAGCACCCTTAAGCCCTAACAGACCATGTATGTTGGCTGTGTACCAGTAGGCTAATCCAGAGGATGCTTGGCCCTGTCCACGAGGGAAAGGAGAGGGGGATTGACACCTGTTCTCTGGGTACACTCCACAAGGCTGCCCAGAGTGCTGGGTCAGTTTTTTGTGAATCCTGACTTTCTCTTCCCTGCTACAGGCAGTACCCTTTGCAAAAGAAAGAGGAGAACTACGTTTTTTCAGCCTGTTGAACAGTATTTCTAAAGCCTAGTCTTTAGAAAGTATGAGGTCAGGCAGGCATAGACCTGCCTTGCTAAAGATCAGCCGCTGCTCAGGGAGGCTCCCAGCACTGCTGAAGCATGCCGGAGCTGCCAGCTGGCTACCCAGCTGTGACATGTCACCTTCCTCTTTTTTTTTCCTCCTCAGCTGATTGCCATTACCCCAAGAAAAAGACCAGCACCTAGCCATGATATCTGGAATAGTTCCCATGCTTCCTTGACTCGTGGTGGTGTGTTTTATAGGCAGCTCATCTCTTAATATGTCACTGATTTAGCTCAAAGGAAATTTGTTGCTGCCCACTTCCCTCTTCACAGGCACAGGCCAGCAGCCCCAGACACTTGGGCTGGAAGAACTGGTGGAACTTTGTTAAACTGGCTGATAGAGCACACAGAGGACCTACTGCTGAGAATGACACTGTATCCGCATGGAAAGGGCTTGTGCAGTCTAAAGAAAATTTTATACTTTTAATTACCATCTCCTCAGTGTGACTGATAGGAAACGTTCTTTCTTACACTAAATTGTCACTGTCCAGAGAGGAAATCATAGAGGATCCTACCTTTCAGTGATTATATGTGTTTTGACTATCTGCCTCTCTGTCCAGTTGAAATCCCTAACTTTCCTAAACTCAGCAACAATTTTTTGAAGACAAGTATTTGCATATGTCAGCACCTGACATCTATCCATCTAATAGTAAGAAATCTCCCCAGAGCTGCTGGCTCAAGAGTTGCACAAATTCTGTTAGCTATTTTCTGCTCCATCTGGGGTTATACGGTTTGGTGGGGTTTTTTTCCACTTTCATTTAAAATAGTGCATTAATTTACAGGCATAGCATTCCCATAAGAACCACTGGACAAAGAAAGTAAGTGCACATGAGATCAACTCTGCAGATGATTCCAGTACTTCTCATTCCAAAGGACTGCTGCTGTGCTTTACATGAAAAATGGGCTGTTGTGATGTTCACAATCATGGTGTCCAAATCTCTTTGCCGTTTGGGGCTTAGAACTTCCCTATTGCAACCTGCAAATGAAGACAGTAATATTTCCTTACCTAGTAGAAAAATTGTGAGGTATTTAAGGACAGATGACTCTGTTACTGTACAGAGAGCGCACAGATACTATGAGGAGCATATAAAAGCATCCTGGATTCACATCACATGAGTGTAAAAACATGAATGGAACAAAGTATGTGGACCATTGAATAGTCCTTGGTACACAGCTGTTTAAATCCTTGTTATCTCTATTATGATTACTTTGGAAGGGAAAAGGAGTGAAGGAGCTGTGATTTAGTCAGGCCACTCATGGTGGTTCTCAGTTGTTCTATATGGGCCAGAGGCTGAATCTCAGATGTGCTCTGACCTAGGCTGGCTGTGGACTGGGAGGGAAGGTCATTTGTCAACATGACATCCTAAATAATTTATGTTTCACGTTCCCTTCTCTCAAATATCTAGTAATGACTTATCTGTGACAACTAACTCTTCTCTTACCTGGAAGCAGAAATCCTGAGCTGAGGCATGACAGTTCTAATATGTGTCATGGCAGTCCTGTAGGTGTTATATGGCTAATCTGATTTGTAATTTCTTTAGGTGGATACAGTATTGGAAAGAAATCTCAATTCCTCTGAAACTATGACTTAAATTCTTTGCCAGGAATGTACAGCAGGATTTCAGGAAAGTGTTATGACATTAGAGAACAGACTTTTAGTTAACAAATTAACAAAAGGGCTACTTTTCACTGACACACCCCACATGTGGAGATGGATTGAAAATGGCGTATCAACCCAAAGTAGTCAAAATTCAGACTTACCAATTACAGATGTGGAGTAGGGCTGAGGAATGAAATTGCAGTTGCATAAGCAGTAAATATAGTAGAGCACCTAAAGGCATTAAAATCTGAAGTAATGTCAAGTATGCATGATTTATATCATGTTATTTCATACTTGAAGAGTTGCAATAAATCCTTATTAACTTCGCCAATATTGTAGGTCTATGAAGAAATAACTTCTATCAAGTGTTTTTGCTTATTTAGGTGAACATCACATTGTTATAGCATTATGACACATGGCAAACAACCTTACTTACAGCCAGGAAGTGTTTGTGTAGAAATCCAAGGTGAAGAACTGCCATAACCAACATTTGTGCTGGCAGCAACTGCAAATCTGTACCATCTGTATTTTTTCAGTCCATACACTGTCTCTTCTATCCGGTCATTGACTACATTTTCATATAAATATTGATGCATCTCATATTCAATACATTCCTTAGTTTCCCAGTCACTGCAGTAGATGGACTGTAGCTGTGTAGTAATCTTGTAGTTTTGAAAGTAGCCAAGGAGAGATTTCGGTGATCTCCAATTCAAGGTCACACTTGTTGATTGCACGTTGGAAAAAACAATGTCCCTGGGAGCACTAGGAACTACAAATTAAAACACCTGTAAGATATCTTCATTTGAATGAAAAGTGATTGCAACTATAACCCTTTTATCCAGCGTTGAAAAAATATTTTAATAACCATGTCTAAAGACCAAGATTCAATTTCGTATGGTTAATAAGGAGTAATTCCATTGGCGTAAATCACACTGCACATACATAAGTGGCGTACTTTTACTATAGCTTTTGAAATAAAGAAAAATACTTTTAGGTGTGGCATGCAGGGGCAGCTTTAAGAGGTGTGACATTGCTGTTGCTACATTTGGGGCTATATCTCAACTGAGGGAGGGAATATCAAGCAAAGTTATTTTTGGTCTACCCATAGCATCTTTTACTGCTGTTGCTAACTGGGATTCCTCACCTCTCACTTAGAAATACTCATTTGTCTCCCTTTCTCTTAGTAACATATAAAACCTCAAGCAACACCTCAAAGTTTAATAAATGTCCTATTTCGCCCTCTGAATGGAAAGCATCAATACATGCAATACGTTTATCTGTCTTTATATAAGTGCTTTACCAGCTGTTCAGCAAACAACAAATTAAAGGAACACCAACAGGAAGAACTAGGTAATATGGCAATACAAAGTGAAAAGAGAAACTTCCTATAAACTTTGTTCCCATGTATTTATATACATACATATATGCGGGTATACACAGGTTATACTCATGCGCATGGAGACAAAAGTAGCACATATATGTACATCCATACACATACGCACACATTTATCTGTATCTATATTAAGCCAACAGTGTACTCCCAGCTCTCACAGACTATATGCAACATATGGTTTTGTGCTATATCACATAGTCATACAGTAAGCTAATATTATCTCTAAGAATCTGTAAGATAATACTAATACTCTCTGTGGCAAAAACTGTGCAGAGAAATCAGCTCAGAAATCATTTTGTGCACGTAGCTTTAAAGAGTGCTTTAGAGTCTTTGGGGGAAGAAGTATCGCTGGTAAAAGAAAAACACATGATACATCCTCAAACTGAAACCGAAGAAGCCCCAAGGCTTACATAAAGAATAAAAGGATCCCAGACCAATGTTACTGGGGAAGAAAGAGAAAACTCTCAATTTTTTTTCAGCCTTGTGGGAATACCTGATCTCTGTTTTCATCTGCAACAATTTGTTTATAAAAATCATCATAATGTAATGAGCTGAAGCCGCTCAGCTAAATATGAATATTTAACATGAAATGTAAATTTTGAGTCAAACCATGCTGTGATGATGAAAAGGTTGAGAAATTCAAATCCCTTAAAATAAGCCCAAAGCAGGTGGAGCCTGCAGGAGACAGGCCAGGCACAGGAACCGTGGGTGCTTCCCCTGTCCTTCCGCTCAGCTCACATCACATCAGCAACATCACAGCATACAATAGCCCCATACGCGCAAACCCTGCTACACCCTAACCAGACACAGAACAAGAGCAAACTGTCTTAAGAAAAAAAGTCTTCGCTAGAGACCACTTTCATCATACTCCATGCTACCAAAATTAAAGCTGTTTTGCTTTGTTGTTATTAGCATGAAGAGAAGTACAGGAAACAGTAAATAAAACCAAAACAGGCAGTAACATTCTTGCTAGATCACAGTTTTGGAGATGTAATACTCAGTTTTGCCACTTTCAAAAAAATAAACACGCCAATATTTTCATAATAGCTCTATAAACTGCACTTGCTACTTGTGTAAATTCTAAGAAAAGGCTTAGTTTGACCATTAGTTAATGGAAAATAAAGGCAGAGAAATGTCCAATGTTTACTATAAAACAATTTGTACTTTTCCTTAAAAATCCTCTACTCTGTTGTAATATAAGCTATTAATATCTGTTAAGATACTGCAAAGAACATGAATCTTACACACTCTTATGATGGTGATAAAACGTGGGATAGAATGGATAAAACTATTTGAGTGAAATAAGTACCACTCAGCCTCACTCTGAACTGCAATTAAAGTATTTTCAAGACTCCATACTATATATTCCAGGAATTAAAAAATTAAGAGTCAGCAACTCCAAAGACATCAGCACAGATAAAAATTCAAAGAATTTAAGAAAATTCAATTCTCCTCCCTCTCACTGAGAAGGGATTACTCTGTTTTTTGATAAGGAATATGACTTCATCTTCTGAGGCAAATGACTCCAGGAACTCTTGCTGCAATAGGAACAGCCAGCATTGGCAAATTTGGAATAAAAGCCTGAAAGTATGCAACAGGGAGATGGAAACAACTGGCTCTTAGTCTACCATGACAAGCTTCCATCTGCTGAAAACTGATTATTGGAGTATGCTCCAATTTAAATGAAAGACTGGATCAAATACTGAAACAGGGACTTGGAATAAAGTAGATAGTAACTGGTTGCTTGCTGGGTGCCAAGAAGAAGGTGGAAATATATACCTTCACTTGCAGCTGGTAGAGCCATGGCTGGCACAACTGCAGTCTTTGCCCTTAAAACAAAGCAAATTAAAGAGGCTAGTCACAGGCAAAAAGAGTAGTGCCTGTGTTCTAGCCAGCACGGTGGACTGGCTCTTCTCAAGGCTTGTTCCCCCAGTTTCAACATGGATGACGCCATCAAAAAGAATTGAGAGCTAGCAATGTTGCAGTAAAGATGGAAAAGATGCTTGACAGTTTCACAGAACTAGAAATTATATCTGGAACAATAACAGTGGCTCTGATTTGTGGGCTCTCACACAGACCAACAAAAATCTAATAAAGCCAGCCTCCATGAGCTGGAAAAGGACCAACTTCCAGAGAGTGGAGGAAAGAATGGGGCGCAGGAAAAATGATGTTTCTCTTTCCATCTGTCCCCTAGAGAAGTGTCCTTTTTCCCGCTGACTACAGAGGGAACCCATGCAAATTACTCTCACAAGGCTGAAGATAGTCTCTGTGATCATCCCAGTAATACTACATCAAAACCACCACTTTGAAAGATAAGTTTGCAGGTATAAAGTTAACAGACAGATTAGACAAGTACTTCTTTCCTACAAAAGCTTTTCTTTCTATTCTATGTCATCATTTTTCCAGTTTACTAAGACTCATACACACAAAATATTTCTAATCTACAAAAGAAAGGGTCAGTCATCAGAAGATGCAGGAAAATTTTCTCTGTCAGTGCCTAGATAGATCTTAAAAATGGAATCAGAGCCTTAAAAATTATTCAGTTTAAAAACTAGTCCATTTTATCTCATTGCTTACATAGACAAATCAAATATAAATGTAATCCCTCATTAGAACAAATGAAAAGATGTGATCAGAACCTGGAGCAAATCACAGGTTTGCTCTGAGGGCTGCAGTGCGGAGCAGTGACACCCAGTGGCACAGTGCCTCTTGCACTTGATGATTGTGTTCAATGAGAAAATTTCAAGACAACTATGCTATTGGGTTACAGATACAAAGAGGATTACAATTACTCTAGCATGGAGAATCAGATTTCCATTCCTCAAGAATGACTAAAATTCCCCCAACTTCTTCTGTCCATAGATGGTACTGATTTGAACAAACCATTCCGTGCTTCCTAGAGTAATCATGCAACTTGTTTAAATTTTCGAAACATGACTCAACAATGATGAAGTGATCACTGTTCACACTAAAAACAATTAAAGGCAAAACTTGCATCTTTGTCAATTATTCTTTCAGATTAAATTGGAACTGTAACAAAGATTTATGTATCTGCTCTCATACACTGCTGCTTTGCTATGTGCCAAACCGGAACTTTATTATTATTCCTGGTTTCCAGAAAGGTGTGTTTAAAGAAAAGGCATGAAAAAGGCTGTGTTTGTGGTAGCGTAGGACATTAATTGGCTAGGATTGTGCTCTGATTAGCTAGCTGGCATTCTAGTGCTAATCCTATATTTAAATTTCTCAGGAATCACGGGTAGAACACCTTAAATCTCATCATCATATATCTGACAGTCTTTCCCTATTGAATTGTATTGCATTTGCTATAACTCAGCTAGCTCTGGGAGTAGGGAGTTTTTCAAAGTTTGAAATTTTTGGTGCAATGTACTCCATCTTCTTCCATTTAATAGCTTTTAATTCAGATTCTGAAAGCCATCCAGGGAGCTGGCAGAAAGGCTGGCCACGAAATGCTGGTGAATTCAGTTTCTGGACTGGAGGAGGAATGAGGTATTTTCAGGTTCATCCACCATTGTTCACATGATGGACAAACTCCAACAAAAAGTGCCTGAAGCCAGATCCACATGAGATTTTAAGCTCCTAAAACCTATTTACGTGCCTGAACTCCCACTGAAGTTGACAGGAAGCTGAGCACCTAAATAGAAGTTACTGTCACAGATCTTGGCCCCAGTTCCCTACACTCATCTGGCTGCAATGCTAATCAGCTGGTGGACTGCTCTGAGATTAAGTTTTTATTTCAGAACCTAAGTGAAAGTACTGGTAGAAAAAGCAGCGGGACTGCACAAAGACTCAGATCAACTTGAACTAGGCGACTGGAACTAGTTTAAATCAACAGAAATATTTGGTAGAAAAAATCTTACTCAGAGTGCAAAGATAACCTAAGGGCAGCAAAGGACACACACACAAAAAATCTACTGAGAAAAGAGAGAAGTTACGGCTTTCTGTAAAGACCTCTGTGGAAAGCAATGACTACAGCTGCGCGGGCCAGGAACAGAAGACGGTAATATGATATGGCATAGTTCCTAACGAAGTTAATAAAAAAAAGTCTGCCTACAGAACAGCTGCTTGTAGCTGGAGTTTGGATTAAAAGAACAGCGGCAGCCTAGAAGTCTGTTGGATGGTATTAAGAGCATCAATAGGAGGAAAGTGAAGAACAAAGTAGAACGGATAGCAAAGGGCACACAACAAAAGTCTTCAGAAAATAGAGGTATCTGAAAAGAAAAAGAATATTCTGTACTGATTATCTCCACTAATTTTTGAAAGCTTAGTTACCCAAAGGAGTTCCCTGGGTTAAGCTGATACCCCTGACCATACTAAACAGTACTCTAGTACAGAGCGCTAATCTCAGGGGGACTCACCATAATGTAAAGTCCTGCTCAGTATGAGCAAGGACATCACAAATAGGTCCCAAATGATTTTACTAACATAAAAATGCAAAAAACTGTAGACTGTTTTTCCCATGACTTAGGACTGATACTATCAGACATGCTTTAAAGGAAATTGCACAGTTGAGAATACGTCTTAAAAAAAGATTCCTTGGACTGTGTCTTTTAGTCCTTAGCACATTAGAAAATTCAGTCTCTAGCTATGGATCTAAGCACTGAAAAATCAAATCCTACATAGCAAAGGAGAAATGCACATCTTGAGTCTAAGCTTAGAAAGGTAGTGAAAAGCTGTTAGTATTCCAGTCTGAATGCTCAGCTTTCCGACAAACAGGACCACTGTCTACTTTTCAGCAATTTATTTGACCTGTAAATGTTTTCAATGTCAGCTTTGTATGTATACATCCCCACTATTTCTTATACATTAATCTAGAGTTGACCCAGTCCTTAAAATAATTTCTTTCATCCTACACTATATGATTCTTCTATTTTTATCTACCTGCTTATAAAAATAACATCAATGCAACTCATTGGCATCAATGAAGTGATCATTGCATTTATCTAGTGAAGATTTGCCATTAACATCAAAGCCATTAGCTGACATTTGGACATGCCAACTAATCAGAAAATATTAAAAAAAAAAATCCACATTACATTAAGAAAATAGAAATCTGTTAAAAAAATCAGTTTCAATCATCTTGGAAAGAAGTATTTCAAAGATTTTTGGTCGTGATTCACTTTGCAATTTTTGGATGCTTTTACTTTAATATGGCTTGGAAACATGAACTTGCAGCACTGACTGAACATGTGAAACACACTACTCTTATCTGTAGTAGTGACAAGAACACCGAAGCTCTTCCATTTCCAGTGCTGTGGCTCTGCAGTAGCTTGATTCCTCTGGATAAGCAGGCCAACACACTACACTGCATACTGCACTGCACGTCACGCTTGAGGCCCTAGGGACCGCTTTAGAGTATGGACTTAAATATTTCTTCCAGTGCTTTACGGTCACCTGTAGTTCTGTTCACAAGTTAATGAGGAAATTCATGTAACTCCAACTCATAGAGCTGCTATGAGCTGCCACGTGCTAAGAAAAAGATTTATGGTGAAGGAAACAAAGCATTTCCTTGGATATGCAGAAATCTTTAAGCCCATACTACGTTTTGTGCTCCTCACAGGCCTGGATAAAAAATGGGCTCACATTTTCCAATGGGCACCTCCATCCTGGAAGTACAAATCCAGAATCTTTAAAGGTCCCCCTGTGCAGAGACAAAACACATTTTGTGCACACATAACAACAAATGATGATAATTTGCCACCTCCACACCAAAAGACCTAAGAAATTTTCCCATTACCAATCCTTTTAGGCACTACTCTTCTTCATGCACAAGGCATACTTCTGTGTATAGCTACAAGTTAGTATTGGCCAGCAAAACTAAGCACAGATTAAATTAAAAAATGTTTTCTGGATAAATTCCTAGCCATATTTCTTTTAAATGTAAGTTACGAATGAATCTCTCTTTAGTAGAAAACAAATGGTAAGCACTGGCCCCACAGTACAATGAGTTCCAAGACTCTGTGTACAGTTATAATATTAAGTAGCATTAGCAGGAAGTAGGGAAAAATTACTCTGTATGTCTTAATACTATAATCAATATGATTAATATTTTCAAAGAATAATAAAAATTCTATGAAGAAAAATCTAGGTCAAGAAACCTGAAAGCAGCAGCAGTTTTCTTTTGATTATTCATGCTTTGAACCCCCCGAGTGGCTTTTTAATTGTTCTATTTTTATTCTTAACTGAATGACTATTACACTTGTCCCAGACTTGTGAGTTAATTGAATCTTCACAGCTTTAGTGTGCCTTTTGGAGAAGTTTCTTACCATTTTATGGGTCTTTCTCCCTTCTAAAAGCTCATTTAGGATTATTCAGTCATAAAATCCTAACTCATTTATGTATGTGTACTTGGCATATTATCTTTCATACTCTGTATAATATATTTAAACACAAAGTAATATTACCACTACAAAGTCAACACACTGCAACCCGGCAGAAGTGGTTTACCAAGACAATGGAGATAGATTAGACACAAAACACTACTAATCTCCTCATAAATTTAATATTCATGATTCATGTTTAATTGTACCCAGATACGAATGAATTTAACTCAAAAAAAAAAAGGCAAATAATCCTGCTAAGAATGTAAAGGTCAAACACTATGCAGTGAGACACTGAGCCAAATTCGATTTCACTTTATGTCAGAAATAAATGCATTGTCAGTGACTCAGTGCTGGCTACATATTCTGTGACTAATCTTAGACCACCATAAATAAGAAGCTGACAACAGCTATAAAACTGTTTCCATTCCCAACCATGAATCTCCAGTTCCTAGTACCCAGTCACCACAAAACAATTCATGCAAACACACAGTTAAGGAAATGTCCTAATAATAACTAGCTTGTTGTAAATATGACTAAGCAACAACATATAAGCCAATGCTAAAACAGCAAGAAAGGGTCTGTGCAGTGTACGTGGCAAAACACATATGTATTGTAGTACAAATCCTTAGGAAAACTCCCAGTGATAAGACACATAACCCACATTGTTACAATATAAAGTCTGGAGTTTTTCTCCTGCTAGCACATCTCCATGTAATGTAGACCAAAACAGACCAGCAGTCTCAGGCCCAGGCTTAATACCATATCCACAGCTTCTCTGGGCTTTCATCAAGCACTAATTAATAGCCAACTCCAAATTTCTCAGAAATCCCAACAATTAACTTTCCCAGGTGCCAGGCTTCTTTAACACTAGTAGAAGCCTTTCCCCCATCCTCCAAGAAGGGAGGTACCTAGGAGGCCTCCTGGTTTCCTCTGCACCGCAGGGTAACATGCCTCCTATAAGACTATCTCCAAAACCTTTGGGTCTTGGATGAGTCCAGTTTTAATTGTGCATCAGCCCAGCTGTCTGCACACCTGTCTCCAGTTTCAGTTTTACTTGAGCTCTGAGTCAGGGCTGGCTGTTCAGTGGCCCCGATTCAAAAGAAAGAGTGGAGACTTATGACTGCAGTTGAGAAGTGTACTTAGGTGCACACTTGCAGGTTCACCAGAGTAGTTAAACTCACTACACTATTTCCAGCCAATACTGTGAGATACGAGTATGGTCCTCTCTAATATTTAAACAATGTTTCCTTCAGAAGTGGATTTTGAACATTGCTGATGGACAGAAGTTTCTGAGCAATCAAGAGGGTGGATGACCCAGGCAGAAGTCTTAAACCACCAAAGAGCCGGATTAAAAGGGACCAACAAAGATCAGAAAATGGCAGAAATTGTAAGGGGGTGTTGTTGATCAGCAAGCCAATTCAGAGAGTACATTTTTACCAGATGCAGGTATGAATGTGCCACCTCATTGTTCAAATAGGGGATGTTGCCAGGCTTTAGTGGGATAGACCTTATCATGAGGAGGGGCAGTCATCAAAGTACAACCCTGGCTATTTTCACAATGTTGGCCGCATTGTGCTTGTAAGGGGCTGTTTTGTTTGTCCTCATTTGGAGCTCAGACATTTGATCTGGAACCAAAGCAGTAGCAGTTCAGCTGACGATACAGACGTGGTCCAGATTCATTCAGACTTGCACATCCCCAAGTCTAATTTTAAGAAAGGTGAAAATCAAAGCTCAGAGGGGGGCACCAAGGTTTTGTGAATAGGAGAGAGCCAAAGGCTGAACCTAAAGAGGTGCATGCTGCTCAGGAGGCCACCAACAGGAAGTCTAAGCATAAGAGTAAGTCTGATCTCCAAGTTGAAACATCTGATTCAAGTCTGCATATTAGAGCTGCCCCCCTCCACTTGTCATGCAGAACCTAAAAAACGCCACTGACACAGAATCTTCTATTATTCCATAGAACTGAGCAGAACTCCTTCTTTCAGTTGAAATATATATGTGAATGAATGCTGACACTCATCTTTTACGTTATTCAATAACTTTGTAATTAAAGTATTACGAAAGTTAGGTTTGGTTCCTATTTTATATTGTTATACTGAACTATCACTGAAGAAGAAAAAAACAAGAGAAATAATCCCAAGAGTAGAAATTGCCCCTAACTGGGGAAGAGAACTGAAACAGGCATTTACTTCCTGGATTGGGCATTGGGCTCCCCTCCACTTCCAGTTTAGGAGCTAGGTACATAGCTATTTACACAGAAGCAACACTGTATTTTGCAGAGTTTCATCTCCGAGTGCATAAGGAAGTTTCAGGTGCCAGATGACGGCACAGCCAGGATTAGATGAAGTGTGAAGCGTGCATGGAGACAGAAAGGAAGATAGGTTTTGAGTGACAATTTTTGACTCCAATGCCAAAAAAGCTGCCTACACTTTTATTTGGATTTTGCTCACCATTTTCTTTCTTGTTAAAAAATCCTATTCATGAAGAGTTATGACAAAAGTCTGCTTGGAGAAGTTACAGGCTTCTTAATTGCACAAATTCTGAACAATTTCACAGAATCACAGAATAGTCAGGGTTGGAAGGGACCTCTGGAGATCATCTAGTCCAACCCCCCCGGCCAGAGCAGGGTCACCTACAACAGGTTGCACAGGACAGCGTCCAGGCGGGTTTAAGGTACTCTCTCTGTGCTTTTTTAAATGGCAATTAATTCCATTCTCATTACCAAATGTATTCTAAAACAGGAGAAAGAGGAAGCCCTGTCTCTCCTCATCCACTATTAGCATGAAATTTAAACAACAGATGGATTTAGCTGCCTGAATTGAAGCAGGTATTTCAGGCCTGCTTGTTTCATGGTCATCATTTAAATTAAACAAAAGAATTAACTTGAATATTTGTTACCTTTTTCTGGAAGCGTACTGGCACTGCATAACTGTTCTTCACCATCACCAGCAGATGTTGCAGCTTTTATTTTAAATTGATAAGTAATATTGGAAAGCAGATTTCTAAAAGTATGCAATGTATCATAAGATGAAAAATTTGTAGAATTTCCTTCAACTGTTATGATGTAATGAGTAATTACACCGTTGGATGAAGCAGGAGGGTCCCACTGCACTAGGATCGATTGCCAACTCGTTGCAATACAATGAACATTCTGGACAGCATCTGGTACTTAAAAGATACACATGCACCAAAGATTAACATTCCCACACAATTAAAATGGTAGTCACAGAATGATATAGTCAGAGAAGCAGATCCAGCCTTCATAACAAGGGTAAACCATTCCAGTGGTAGAAAAATTGGTACTGTAAAAGAAACACATTGAGACAACAAAAATATGTCTTTGTCCTCATTAGATGGTTCATTTCCAACTACTATGAACATGACTGCTGCTAGTACTTGAAACATAAGCAGCCATCTATCTGGCTTTTTCCGAGTAGTGTGCTCCAGTTTTACTTTCACATGCTTATATTTTCCCCATGTTTTTTTAATCAAAGTATAGTAAAGCATACACAGTAGTGTGAAACCCATATACATACTCCCCAACAGCATCAACAGCACAAGTTCCTTATTTATGTTAGCTTTGCTTCTTTTAGGCACTGTATTATATTTCTGTATTTTCAGCAGAGCATGACCTGAGCAGAAGTCATCGGGCAGGTTTCAGAGCTGTAACATCAATGCTATTACCTTACTGTTCCCCACCTCCTTGCTGGCTCCAGCAGGAGATTTTTTTTTAAATGCTCATACAAATTTAATAAAAGGCAGCAAATATTATACTCATGCTGAAAATAGAGCAATTATCTGTGAACAATTGCTTAAATAGAACAATGAATTAAAGTATTTCAGAAAGGGCTAAAGTGCTGGCTGTATCAGCTAAGATAAAATGAATACATAGTGAGGGGTGCTGCAACCTACTTCCTGTATTGAAATGTGTACAGGAATCCATAAAATAGTGAAAAGACTGTCAGTAAGATACTAGAAATAGAAGGAAATATGTTTATTATCACCGCAGAGGTAAATGAATCTCTTTAATGATTAATTTTCTTTTCACAGTTCGAAGAAAAATCTTTTTTTTTTAAAAAACAGCATCTGCAGAAGAAAGAAGATTAACTGGCACTTTTAATAATGACTAGAGACAGAATCCTTAGATGAACTCAATGAGGAACTGATCCAGCAATTGCCCAAAATCTGGATTGAAGGGAAAGGAAACAATAGTGCAACTAGCTGAGCATAAAATCTGAGAAAAAGCTGTAAAATGACTAGACCATGCTTCTGTGGGCAATGTCTCTCCAGCACTTCTGAAGAAAGTACCATGAGTATGGAATGTCAGTGATGAAATGAGACAACTGAGGAATGACCATCGTTCTTGGGCAGGACAGCCTCCAGCTGCAGGGATCCAACAGCCAATCCGAACCAGTTCAGTGATGGTCCAGATTTCTCATGGTGGTGTAACTGCTGGGTACAATAAACCCCTGTTTTATCAGCTCTGGAAAGAATATCTCACTGGAAGTGTGGTCTTGAAAAGCTGTAGTCACCATATGGGATCTTTTGATACCTCATTTTCTCCCTTTGCTGTCAGTATAAAGGAACCTGGGAATTCAGACACAACCCTGGCATTGACGGACCTTATGAAGCACATGAGCCTGGGTATCGCTCTGACCTGGCAAAGGAGCTACAGTTTTCCACAAAGGCCAGTTTCACAAACCCACAGAGCTCCCGGGCTCTCTTTAGTGAATGTGGAATATTCACTTTCATGTGATACACTTTTTCATTTTGAAACAACCTGCAACTTCAAAAGACATGTAGAAGGCACAGGACAAAACTGTACACAACTAATTAATTAAGCCAGCTATATTGCATAGTCCTTTGCAGTTGTCAGGAAGTATAAGATCTAACAAAATTAGGATATTTAATTAGTGGCTAGGTTCCCTTCCCAAAATAAATTATTAAAAAATGTTAAAAATTTGTATTTGTTTAATACAATTTCCACTTCATTTGCCAATCTTTTGTCCAGCTGCTTTTAATATTGCTAAAGTTTCAGTTATTTTCACAGGGATCTGAATTATCGCTTTGATCTGCAAAGACTGATATCTAATTTTCCTCCCTTTATCTGTGATGCTATTAAAAGATTTATAGTAGCCATATAAGCCTCTCATTTCAGATGAGGACATTTCTAATTCTACACTTCCGACATCAAACTTCAAACCCAGCCTATCCGGTACAATAGGAATGTGAATCGGCGTTACACAGGCAGAAGACAATGAGATAGTGTTATGTTACGTTTTCTTTGGAGAGAAGAGGAAGACTGTTGTTCAGCCATACGAGGAAAATATATATAAACAGAACTGCAGCTTAGAAAAAGGCACATCTAACCTGATTCCATCGTTGTAAACTGGACAGCATTACTGAACTGATTGCCATTCCCAAGCTTGGTAAATGCAGAGACAGTGATAAAATAGGGGCTGAACGGTTCTAATCCAACAAGGTTTGCTTCATGGTTTGAACCTGAAACATTCTTAAAGAAGGAAAAATTATTAGTAGGCAATTAAGCTGTGTAAACATTGTGGGCCTCACCTTGAACTCACTGAAATGAACAGAAGATTTAGAGCCTTGCCTCTTCTACTCTGAGTAGCTTTCAGTCAAAGTAGTCCCTGAGCTCAACGAAAAAGAATGCAGGGTCAAATTCTTCCTTTCCTTTCTTCTCTCCCTCTTTTACCATGGCTTATTACCATAGTGTTGTTAGAACAGATTAACTACACATCTTTTTTTACCAATACTGAAAACTCTTGGCACCTCCACATTGCGACATCAACCCTCTCTCACCTTCTACTTCCTTACTACACCTCTGCAGTGGAAGAGGCCATGTGTCATAACATCTCATTTCTTGTACTTTACCTAAGCCGGACACACAGCTTTGAAAAAAAACTAAAAACCACAGTTCAGTTCCTCATAGCTGTTTTTCCCAGACCATGCAAGGCATATTTTGTGCAAATGTTGAGAGGGCTATAATAGCAGCAGGGAAAGAGCTGAATTTCAGCAAGAAAACCTGGTGAACATCTTGGGGGATCCAAGTTATGGTGCCTAAATACAATATTTCTATATAAACTGCTCTTCCTGTCCTGCTGCCACAACCTAAATCTAATTTCTTGCCCATATAACATTACAAAACATGAAGAAATGTAAGGCATAGCAGACGCATTCAAATGCTCCACCCAGTTTCTGTATTCTAGTTCAGTTTGAGTCTGCCTCAGATGGACAGTGGGGTGAGGCATGGAGGTCACATCTTTGGTGACCTCCATGAGCACCCAAAGAATGTGTTTCCAAAGGCAGCTGGCTGTAGAAACCACTGTTCCTCTTCCGTATGAGCATTGTTCTCCCCTTCTTCCAAGGATTATTGAAGAAACTGAGGTGATGACAGCACTCATTCCACAATGGGGAATACCAGCAGACTGCATAAGGGGTAGCACAGTAGGCCACCCCAGGGGGACTGATTTCCACAATGTATATGCTTAACAACAGCACAAGCACTTTCCTTGCCTGCTAAGTCTCCACAATAAGGACTGTATTGCTGAGGGAGTTGGAGTAATGAAGCTCCTCACAGTCGTGCACGCACTATATACTACACGTCTTAAACCCATAGCTACTGCAGCAATGCTTTTTCCCTGCAGCTTTTACAAGTGTCTTGGGTGAACAGAACTCAGTATATAGTTTCTAAGCCTGAGATGCAATCCTGGCCTCAGCTTGCTGCCCTTACAGTTCATGGTGCATTTCTTGATGCCATCCAAGCAACCAGACTTAAGCAGATATAAATGCCTTGTTCAATTTTTGCATATAATTTTACAGCAACTATTTCAGTTAAAATTTATTCAATCATTCTTACTCTGCAAAAATAAAAAAGTGCAAACCTCTAAACTATTTTTAAGCATTTTTCAAGGTGACTTGGAAAGTCTGTCTTTCTTTTTGAATCTTGAAAATTCACAGACACTAAATAGCTAAACAAAGGTAGCCATAAAACAAGTAACATCTGTCATTTTCTATCATTAAACTTTCACTGAAATATGAACTAAAGATTAATAAAGCTCATCATTAATGAAATATTAGAAGCTCAAAGCAAATTAAAAACTAACAATTTGTTTCTAATTTTAAAAATTGAATTACAGGCATGATGGGAGGATAAGTAAACTGTCTTAACAAATAGGAATTTAGAGGTGCTCCACAATCTTAGGAGCATAACAGACATTTAAAATATTTATCATATATTTTGTTCCTAAAGCATAAAAAAAGTATGTATTTGCCAAAAATAATTAAACACTGTTAATTGTAAACATACCTGATAAAATATTTTTTCAGTGTTGTTTTGATAAATCTTAAAATTATATCTCATAATAACACCATTTGGCTGAGGACTTGGATCCCATTTTAGCCACACAGAATCTGCAGTGTAGTTGGTAATGGTCAGATTCTGGGGTGGAGCTAATGGCACTGCAAAAGAGAAATGCTCTTGAGTTTCAAATTACAAATAATCCAGGCAAAACCAAACATTTTGGAGAAGCAAGAGAATACGTGTACGTTTGCTACGATTTTTACCTGAACTCAACAAAACAGTACTTCATTGCTATTGTAATTTTTTTCTTTCTTTTTCGTATAAGAAATTCCATTAATCTGGAATACATGTTTAGTCAGCAAGGGATCTTCTTAGAGAACTAAGAAATGTATTCATCACTTAAACATCCCCATTGTCAGAACTAAGGCATTTAACAAAAGTCATATTACATATATTACTGGAATGTGATATACTTTGCTTCCTACATCATATATTGAGTGCAACTCAATATATATTTACAAGATATATCATTTACCATGCAGGTGAGAGGAGGTCCATGTAAAGGAAACCCGACAATATGTCAGAAATATTTCCATGTTTTATTATTATTCAGTTACGTGGGGGGATGAAGAGAAAGATATTGTTGCTTTCTTCAAAACCCCTGACACTTGGCAAACAGTAACACATTCCAAAGGCAAAAGACATTTCTCCTTGGAGTTATTTTTGTACTCCTATGCAGAATGTGATCTCTGCTTGCACACTGTGGTGGGAGGAGGAGAACTCAGATAAGACTTCCCTTGTGGTGTTTCCTTCTTCTGAAAACTCTTCACACACAGACCAACGGAAAATTAATCCTTCATCTCAACTCTCTCAGGTCTGATGTTCAGATCTACGATGGATAGGGCCAAAATTTCAAAGTTGGTTACAATTTAATTTGCTCACCTGACTCATCTGTGTAGAACTGAAGCATGGCAGATGGACCAGGTCCTTTTATTGTTCTTGCAGCTGCATAAATGCTGTATAATGTGAATGGCAGAAGGTCTTCCAAGATGATAAAATTATTGGTGGTAGAGAATGAGTTATTCCTTTCTGGCCCAAATAAATTTAAATCATAACTTGTTATAATACCACTTGGCTTAAGAGGAGGGTCCCATGAAAGCATAACTGAGGTAGTTGAAAGATTGGAAAACGTTTTGATTATAGGTGCTGATTCTGGGACTACAAGAAGAAATAAGAAAGAGAAAAACAAGGATAACCTCAGAAAAATATGAGTTACAATGAAAAAATGTCTTTTAACTCTCATTTATAGTTGTGCTCTGAGTGGAAAATTCTTTTCCATGGTCTCAACACAGAAATGTGTAGCAGTTGTTTGTGTCATTGTACAACAAAAAAGCTTTAAGTATCATGAGAAAAATAAACACAATGATATTTTTTTCTTTTAGAAAGCTATTTGGTGGGTTTTTTTCTACATTTCCTTGGGAATGAGTAAAATATACTTATCTTACCATCTTCATCAGTTCTTATATGCAGACTTAGAGCATGCAGTTCAGAAGATCCTTTATCAGTGGCTGGTGTGATTTTCAGAATGTAATCAGTATATTTCTCCAGATCGTCAAAAATGATGCTTGTGTTGTAAGTAAGGAAAGATAATATCTCATTGGTTCCCAGTTGCAATAAACTTAGAGAAACATGAAAGAAGACTAAGCCATTTGGCTGGGATGGTGGAAGCCAGCTTACATTTACAGAAGATGAGGAAATGTTGTGATAGACCAGATTTTCAACAGAACCATCTGGGACTATGAGAGATAATAAGCAAAAAATAAATGCATGGATTACAGCAATAAAGAATCCAAAATTAAAACAGAAATAAAAGCCCAAAGATTAGCTTTTAAATCTAATTTGTAATATTTTGTACAAATTTTAAAAATCATTTATGTTTCCCTATCAAAAGCAAAATATTTTGAAGGCATATATGAACAATCATCCATTTTTAATTTGATTAATAAAAGACTTTTAATGATGGTTTAAGACAATATTTTTATTGCTCATATCCAAAGAAGCAGCTTGTGAACTACATTCTTAGCATTATAAAACAAAGACTCAAATCAAAATGTCTTTGCAAAGAAAAATACTTTAGTAGTGAAGAGAGTACTTACCGGATCTTTTTAACTTTGCCATCACAAGAGTAAAATAATTTTAAAGTTAGAATAAATGGAAGTACTGATATACACTGATCATTAAAAAAGGTATTAACTTACTATCCTGATCTGTATACACGTCTATTATTTCACTGGTTTTGTTTCCATCTCCAAAAGCTGTGCTTGCAGTTAACCATAGAGTATAATGGCTATATTTTGACAACTCATCCAGAATTGCAGACTGGGGCATATTGACATCACTGTCATTTCCATAACTTGTGAAATTCTAAAGAAAAAAAAAAGCACTGTCATTGAAAATGTTATTTATTCATTGATTTGTCTTTCTAGTTTCCCATTCAGCCCTCACCATGCGATATGATTCATCACAGTGTTCAGAAGACATAAGCCTTAACTGTGACTCCTAATGAGTCCTGATTTTTACTGAAATACTCAAGCAATTTACTGTAAGATGTCTATTGTTACTCTTTGTAAGTACTACAGAGTACCTAATTGACTCCTCCTGTTGTTTGTAGATGTTGAATGCCAATCCATCTTTTTTTAAAACACATTAAATCTAGAACATTGCAATGTGTTTATCCATATTGCATCAAGAAAACAAAAAAAAGCTGCTAATTGCTCATAGATTACATGATCACACATGTGATTGCCTTGCCTGATCAACATGAAGCAAATCAAAGGAATTCTCTCACTTTATTCAATTATTATGAGAGTAGATCTTACAGAAAATCGTCTGATTTTGAATTTAAAACTTCCAGTGGTAGAGATCTCACTGCAACACTTGATAAACTGTTCCTTTTTTTTAGTTGTCCTTCCCATTAGAAACATGCCATTATTTCTAATACAAACATCGATACCCAGTGGATTGTGTTAAACTGAAGGAATGGACAGAATTTCTTTTCCTTCTGCAGTTACTTGCTAACAAAAAGACTGCACCAGAACCAAGTCCCACTTTCTTTTGAACTATATAAAAAATTCCACTAAAACTGTGACTGTTGCAAGAGGTTAATGCTCTAGATCAACCCCTCTGAGGAGGCTATTCCCATTTGGAATGAACCATTTTGGAAACTGAAAAGAAAAAAAAAACAAAAATCAGATTAATTATATAAGGTCTGCTATACCACATAGCTGAATACATCAAATCACCCACTGTTTTACGGGAACCTGACTTAGATGATCCAAAGCTGTTTGGTTCATGATCTGAAAACTGTTGAGAGGTCATGTACCCTGTAAGCATATTCAGCTCCAGCATTGGGTAGGAAGTCAAAGCTTTGCTCCTGATTCGAAGAGTCAGTATCATCCCTTTCCAGCAGCAATATTGCCCCTTAGAGCAGATGGCATGAGAAGCACTTCTCAGGACCAAAGAAGTCCTCCTAATTTTTCTATGCAGCAACATTTTCATGATGAGCTGGATTTTGCCCAAGCCCCTGATGAATTGTCTAGTACACATTCCAGTTATTTGGCCTGCCCACTATTTTTGGTGTTACATCTTATTTGTGCTCTCAATCTCCTTAAATCAAAGCTGGCTTTAAATTAAATTTTTTCCTAAAAGAGACAGGCTGAGACAGCAGACTTACTAAAATAGGAGGGACTGTAACCTTTGCATATTTAAATTCAGAAATACCAGATATAAACACAGCACACTAAAAAATGGGTTATATTTCTCTTGAGGAAAGTTCCTACTGAAGAAATCACTGTTATATGCTCTATCAAAGTTGAGTCAGCACTGTGCAAATTGATAGTTCAGTATGCAATCTTGATGTCTGTCATCAATACCTATCAACTTAAATATCTAATATAACCATCAATTTTTTTTTTTGTACAGGCAAAATTATTTTATTACAGCAGAAACAATAGGCGATACTCTCATTCATTTCCCTGAGATTTTTATGCCAATATCTGAACACCTAGTTTTGCCTACAGTCACTAGTGCTCATGTAACATAAATAAGTAGTTTGTTTGGCAATGAAAATGTAAGCCACACACATCAGTATATGACTTTCTTCTAAACACAGATGGAAGCTCACACTATCTTCACATAACTAATGGAAAAAGGCTGGGAAGGGCTTTGCTTTACACTTGGGTAGCGTAAGATACAGGAAACAGAGGATCGAGTTCTAATTCTAATTTCTGATGCTCAAGCACAGTATGACAGAAAATACCTTCTGACCCAGAAGCATCATTGTAATACCCTCCTGTTGTTATTATTATAATATCTTGCAATTATTAATAGTTAATAATTAATAATAATATCTAATAATAAGATTAAAAAAGAACCTTAAATAATTCTCTGAGTTTTCAAGGTAAAAATGTCAAAGGTATTACATCAAGTTTTGATCTTAGATTTAATGGGATTTTATTGGTATGAACAGCTGAAAATCCAATGCTTAGTTTAAAAAGCATACCTTTACAATTTAGTCAGCTGTCTGGCAGTTAAGGACTCAGTGAACCACTAATGTGAACACTATAACAACAGGCTTTTTGGTGCTTCAACAAAACTGGTTTAAGAGGTAGTCCCCTTACTATGAGGAGCCCAAGGACTGAGGACTACCTCAAACTTCTGATATGACAAAATATTAGAAAAGAATGAAGACGTAATTAAGAGTAAGGGTGAGCAGGAAGAACTGTGTGGGTACAAACTGAGAAAAGATGAAACTTGCACTAATTCTACCCTGGGGATAGAACACTATAGGAAGTTTTACAATTAACTGTGGCTGCAGATGAAAGCAAACAGCTTAGGATTTTTGGCTACAGCTGAAGAAATTCTTCCTTCTGTCCCCTTCTTCATCCATACATGAAAGAAGTTTTGACATAGCAAAGTATCAAATTATTAAAAGCAGCTAAGTGTAAGCAATACACACAGGCCATGAAAGCGTCTGCAGAAAGTCGTATCTTCTTTACCTCAGGAAGCAGCAGAAATTTCCAGTGGCGTAAAGCTCTAATTAGTTGTATACAGACAACACAGTGCTGCTCTTCTTCACTGTTAACCTTTTTCTTCTGTTCTGTTTCCTTCTTTAGGTTTTGTCTTGCACCGTTGTCTTGAGTTAGAGTTATCACATATTTGACTCTGGCAATCAGGTGAGAGTGGTGACACTGAGGGCTAATCCCAGCCATCCTTCAAAGACTGTAATGCACCCTGTTCCCGTGCCAACCTAAGCGAAGATATTTCTTTTTTTTTTGCTGTACCATTCTGAGGCCATCTTTTAAAAAATTTGCAGTGTATTTTAGGGAAGTTCCCCTTTTATTCCTATTTTGCTCATACCAGTGAAAGAAATTTCTCAATTGCTTGTTAATATAGGACATCACTTGCATCCTTTGTCTGCGTCCTGAGGGCAGACCAAGCCAGATTTTACTCTGAACTGTACCCAGTCATGTTTGCCTAGGGTGACTTGAAGTACAGGGGTTGGATGGTTTGCAGTCTGGTATTCAGACTCCAGAAGGGCGGTGGGCTTTTTTTCTCTACTTAGCTCCTGGTTCCTCTGTCTGGTTTGGCAGAGCAGGACAGTTGTCACCTGTACTGAAATTCCTCCACTGGAGAACTTTCTCCAAGCATAAATTTATATTTGTAATTAGCACCTTACCCACTTCCTTGCTAATCAAAACACAAATATGGAGATATTGAATAAAAGAGTTTATTCAAGTCAATGATATCTCTTATAGATCAGTATTTAGCAATGAGACAATTACTTCCATACATTCTTTGACTTCTTTCCTTGAAAAGACTGGAGAGTATGATTGCTTCAAGCACCATGTAAGGAAATCACAGAGTAAAAATTGCAAAGCTGCTATTGCAAACAGTGAAAGTTCGAACTGTAGGAATCCAGCAGTGTCCCAGAGAAGTGATATAAACAAGAGGTACAGTGCCATGTCATTTGGGTAAGAAGTACCCTTTGTCAGAGTATGTGCCATATCTTCACTGCACTGGGGCAAAGTAGTGAACATAAACCAATAAGTAGCATTTTCCTTAGACCTATGGCAGCAGAAGACAAAAGAACTTGAACCCAGCCTAGTGCAAGAGACAGTTTCTTCTATTTGGCTACCAGTCATTCCTACCTCCCTGACACTTTTACAACCTGTCAACATCCCCATAGAAACAGCCCACTCATCTACCAAAATTCTCAGATCTAATCTCCATCACTAAATTTTTCCTTCTGCTGTTCTGGATCTGAATCCTAGGTCTGAGCATACCAGGTCTTCTGACTGTACAGCCGCAGCGTGATTTTTTCATGTAAACCTGTAAAGCAAAGAAACTATACCCTATGAAGGTATGTAATTGTTTTTTTTTTTTTTTTTTAAAGGAAAACTATTTTTCCTGCAAGTTTCTGCATCATGTCAAGGAGTAAAGTGCATCCTCTCTTAGGTCTTTTGCTTTTTTCCTACTAAACAAAATGCTTTACTCTGCAGCTACTGATTTCCTCTTTTTAACACTGCTACTCATAAGCAGTGCTCTATATTCAGTAGGTTTTGATATGTTTGAGAGAGTTGAGTTTGAGAACGTGTGAGAAGTGACAACTCAGGGCAACAGAATAGCAGTAGTTTTACTATGACCTTTATATCTATTTCAGATTATGACGGCATTAGAAGATGTTAATTAGCTTGAGATTCTTCAGTCAGGTTGCTTTTCAGGCATCTAGAAGATATGCTTTCAGAATTGGACCTCTGTTATCATGTCCTGACAAAGAAGCAGATGAAAGACTGGCAGAGAATGGCTGCCTACAGAAGAGTGTCTGAGAAGCTGGGGTCCCTAGAAATCTGAAAAGATGATCTACTTTTTTAATTCTCCTGTAGCATTTCCCAAACTGAAAATACAGTTTGGATAAACATAAGCAGAATGGTAACCTAGATGCAGAATATTCCAACCAAGGATTATTTCTTTTTAAATGTGTGCAACACACAACTTACCAACCCTGCAACTACATGGTTATACTTTTAAGTTACAGATAGTTATTATCTGTATGTGTGCATACACTCATACAGCTTACAACTGTCTGTATATGTCATATATAAATAATATACGTACATATCAGGCTGGCTTTCACCCATGCATTTCTCTGTTGTTAAAAGAGTAATATAAAATATCTAACAGAAGGGAGCTGGGGAGAGTTGGTTTTTTGTCCTGTTTGAAGTCTGTCTTGCACCTGCAGGAATGCCAAGGGACAGAACAGGAGTGCAATGTAGATACGGTAGTTGCCAGGCCAAATAGGGAACAGAGAGGCATGTGAAAGGCATAGGGAGTTAAGGGAAGCAGACAGATCAGGAGTGGATCATGATCTGAGAGATTAATGGTGATCTCCCATGGCCTGTAAGACAGATGCAACAGCAGCTGAATCCTATCTTCTCATAGCTTTCTGCAGAGGGATGGGTTAAAAATCGAAGCTGAAAGGGCAAAAATGGTAGTTTCCACACCTAGAAGCGGAGCTACTGTCAGCACGTTTCTGCCATCCACCACATAATATGCCAAAGCAGCAACAATTTCCACGCATGCCACCATCCTGTTCTTGCCCAACTACATCACACAATAATGAAACTGGACCCTCACCTTGCTGGGCCAGTGCTACTGTGCTCCATCTTCCCTATCTTGTTCCTTCATTTCCAGAGTCCTGGACACATCCAGAGGGAGTATAGCTCTCGGTGTACCAGTTTTCACCATACTCATTCACCTCAGAGTTCCACCTTCCTAAAGGCAGGAATAGCCCAGGTCCATAGTCCTCCTTTGAACTGGCTTGAGTTGTCCAGGAATTAGATAAATGTAGACACTCTTCATAGGATGGGCTAGTTCAGGTAATGCACTGGTGTAAAAGTTTCTCCGGGGATTTGTTAGGCTAAGAAAAATGCCGTTGGTACAGCAGTGTGTGCAAGCAGAGACTGAAGCTCTGAACTATAGCCCTGACTTTAATCTCATCAGAATGTGAATTCATGGCACAGTCCTGCTTGCATCTGAGACTATGCAGACAGAGCCTGGCAACCACACAGCTTCACAGAAGTCAGAGAAGTATATATACTGAAGTATGTCGGCAATTATTCAATCATAGGTATTTGTAAAATTTGTGATTTTTTTTTTCTAGTTATCCTAAGACACATGCATACCTCACCCTAGACATATCTTGAGTATAAAGTTATGCAGTAGGGGTAAATTTTCATGCATTAGCTTCTTCATTAATTTATATTTCTTTCTTTTCTTCCACATGTGTAAAGCTTGTAACCAAAAACCTGTAAATGAAGCTTATTTCTTATTATATTTCTGTATCATAATATAGTCTTAGGGAGAAGAACAGAAAAACTATACATACAATTAATACACGTGGTGCACAATTAAGGATCAAAGTAGCAACAAAAAAACCTACACGGAAATGCGTTGATCATCAAAAACTATAAATAACATTTTTTTTGCCTTTCAGGCTTTACCTTAGGAATCTCAGTATCTTTGTTTCAATATACTAAACAGTAACTTCCTTTAGAGAGTAACAAAAATATGAAATAATAATGTATTCACTACTTTGATATTATCTTCTTATTTTCAGTACTGTATAAACATACGTTACAAAAGTAAAACCAGAACTGTTACAGAAATTTATTCAAATTGATAGATTAGACTAAAATAAATAGTCTTAAGGATGTGCAATGAATGGAACGGGTCTTGTGTTTATTTATCTACATATGCTGTGCATATATATGTATTACATCTATGTTTGTTTATATGCATGTAAACTTTGCAATATGGAACGTTACACAAAATTATTTGCTTTAATGCTTAATGATATGAATGTCCAATGAGATGCACAATGCGATACATATGATTCCAAGATGTGCTTCTGTATTTATAAGTTAAAAAACTGCCTTGTGATAAAGGAAATATGAAAAAGCAATATATTGATAACTATAAAATTGATTTAACCTTTAATGGATTATTAGAACACTTCTTTGAATTCTTCAAAAGAATAATATAAAAATAAGCTTACCTGTATGAATATTCCTGAATTATTTTTGAAATAAACTGAGTAGTACAGTATATTTCCATTAGGCTTTTGAGGAGGAGACCAGAATAGCACTATTGATGTGGAAGTAAGGTTTCTGTACACAACATCTTTTGGTGGATCACTTGGTGCTGGAAAAATGTTAAGTTTTAGCACAGGTTTTGCTCATTTTAGTGTCCAAGAAACATCCACTATAGATTTGACAACATCCTATGTCAAGTTAAATGTATTTCTGATTATGGTATAAAAACTACTTCTGGAATTGATGAAATAAAATAGTAGATACAAATAACCCCTATTTTTTTCAGACACATTTGTACTTAGCTGTACATGTAAACAGATACTCTTTTCTTATAGAATTTGTCCTGTACTTACTGGTTTGGGCACATGGAAAGTCTAATTTGCAGACATGGAAGTTGACTGAGTTAGGCCTCTATGCTCCATATATAGTTAATAGGAAAAAAAAGGGATTTCTTTCAGAGAAACTAAATCAAAAACCTTGTTCTCTCTTTGCTGATTATAAACAGAATTCAGGCTCCCAACTCACGTGGGTAAACCAGATACTTAAGCTTGGACAGTATGATCATTTCTGATTTTTGGTCCTTCCTCAGCCTTTTAAACGTGAAGGAAGGACTCTTAAGTCTTCAATTATCCTTCCCTCCTTTCCTGTAAAGAATAGCAGCATATGGTCCTTCTCAGTAGCACAGTGATGCAGGAGACTCAAATTCAGTTCCTTAAGTCATCTTAGAGAACTTAAATCCGTATTTCTCATCATCCAAGAAAATACACAACAGGCAGTAGAGTACTGAACACTGTAAGTTCTCTCTCTTGCTTTCTGCTGTTCCAGTTTGTATAAAATACTAAAATAGTAAATGAAGAAGGAACTCTAGGATCAGTTCCTAAAAATCCTGCCCTAAATTGTCGGATCATGTTTCCATAACAACTTCAATATCAAAGACTAGGAATACCTACAACTTTATGATTTAGAGTGCCTTTTGAGGGGTGGTTTGGGTAGACACTAATCCTGCCAGTGATTGTGTGTTGGGAAGTCAGTTCATCTATGCAGGATGATTCTGACCTATGCCTGCATACTATCCATTTTGGAACAGATAGTAGCAATATAACTGATGGGAAAATCAGATACAATAATTAAACTGAATGATTTTCAAAGCACTGCATATGGTACAATCATTTATAAAAGTAATCTACCATGTTGGAAGTAAAATGATTAAGATAGAATAAACAAATCAGTGTACACTTACAGATTTCATTTTCAAATTAAAACCATTTCAGACTTGTGAGAGAGACTCTAAAGAGTATTCTCCCCCATCAGAAGTTGTGTCAACACAAGATAAAGCAAAGAGCTATTAAAATATATTATAAAATTAATTTGATCTATTTCAAAATTTTAAATTAAATTATTTTAATCTTACCTGTTTTGAAGTGAAATGCAAAGTTTTGCTCAGTAAATTAACAGAAATACCCATCATAATTTTATAAAGCCATAGATTCGTGTACACACAAAGACAGAGACACACCCAAATAGACAGGTAGAATGTCTCTTCCTGAGCAGTCAAATGCCACTTCTACTTCAGTAGCTTTATTAACCTAAATAAGGCTGATGGAAATGTAAGGCTGAATGAAATTCAAGATTCACACTATATATAAGCTCACCTCCTTCAGAAGTTCTGAATGTTATAGTATCACTTTTTATGTTGCCATGTCCAAATTTTGTACTTGCGGTTAGGTAAGCACTATAATCATAGTTATTTTCCAGGTCTGTTAACTGCAGTGATGTTTCTGTTACATTAACACTCCTTTTTGACATTTTATTCCTAAAGAAAAAGTATTTTATTAATTATATATACATACCATTTCTGTACGTATACAACTGTAGCATACAATATAAAACTGAAAAATAGAACATTGTGGTAAATACAAATATTTTAGGCTTTTTTAAAAGACAGAGATAACTTGTCTTTTATGTTGAAAAGCTCACTTTTGTACTGTTGCATCACAATAGGGCTCTTAATTTTGTTTTTTGTTTTTTTTTTTTTTAAAAAAAACAACACAAGTATATTTGTGAATTACATCAGCAAAGACAATGATTATATGGAATATCAAGGAGGAACATGTCCATCTAGTAACTGCTATCAAATGGTTATGTGGTACCCTTGGGAAGGACACAGTAGGGCATAACTAAACTGTCTCCCTGGACAGGAATAGCGAAATATAAAAAGATTATAGCAGGGAGCATGCCCTACTGTGACTCTGTGAAATTGGTCAGAAGGCTGAAGTTATAAATGGAATAATAGAAGATGATATGGAACAGGAATTAGCTGGTGCTGAGTTAATTCTGGTGGAATGTAGCAGGGGATCAGAATGGAACTCTAGTCAGGTCAAAACCCGCCTAGAAAGACTGTGAGATGTAACATTAATAAAACACTGGTATTAGCATAGGTATGAAATGATTATCAGAAAGTAAAATAAGATGTAAAAATAACTAAGTTGAATTCAAAAAGTCTGCTATTCCTCATTAAATTAGTTTAATCTTTTATGAAAAAAATAGCAGGAAAAAAAGCTGGCTAACATTCCGTTCCTGCAAAGATTTCTATATGACTGGGTGCCCTGTGTCTTTAATGTGATTTCATACAGGGACGATAACTTGACAAGTAAAACTGAGTATCTTGCTCCAGGAGTCACTGTGCAGCTCTTCACAAACAAGCGAATGAATTCTAATTCTAAAAAAGGAAAGGCTAAGTCAAAATTACTAGATGGGCTGATTTTCACCCTTTGATGATGAATGAATGTCCCATTAGCAAAGATCACAATCTGATACTCCTGAAATGAAGTTACATTAACAAGCAATTGGAACGAGAAAATGTATGAGAATGAAAAAACTTAATTCTCCCTATCCCTTTCAAATTTTGAGTGGAATGTCTTTTGATATGGGAAATGCTCTTGTTAACAGAGAAAGTTAACAACATTACATTTTTCCCAAACTTCTGACATTTCGAATAGTCAGTAAAGAGATACAAAAAGTTGCAGCTGCAGTTATCAAATTCTATACAAATAAAAGACATCTTTTCCTGGATCTTTGCCCAATATATTCTTAGTATGGAAAAATGCTTATAATTTAAGAAAGAAAATCCACAGCTTAGTGCTGCAAACACTTCTTCTCTGAGTAACTACATTCTGGTAACAGCTTATTTGCCAAGAAATGTTTTCACAGTCAGGCATAGTTAGGAAGAAGAACAAAAGCTTGGGGTGTCTCAAGAAAAGATGATTTTCTGTTTAGAAAGAGCTGAGACTGAAATGAAAATAATAAGAAAACACTGATCAAAGTGAGTGCCATCTTCACAGATAACGAGAAAGAAAGTACCTAGCAGAATAAGCTAAACCAAGGAATTGTAATGAAAAATAGTATTACTAAGTTTTAAATGAGATCTTTCAGAAATCCAGAGAAAAGAGGTTCTAAGAAATTGCATACTTTCACTTGACAAAGACAGGTACCATATTTTGTTAAAAATCTGTACCTCAAAGTAGATTTAGTCAGTAACTATCTCAGAAAAATTTGCTGAACAGGATAATGCCAAAAGACAATAGCTATATACAAGTTCAGCAATTTTGTTATATGCTTTTAATACTCTAGAATTGCAGACCTAGTCTTTGCTGCCTGGTAGCACCCAAAACCACCTTTGCCTGTGACAAATTCTATGAAAGATAATAACAATGAAAACATTACAGATATTACCCTTTCTATTCTAGTAGTTGTGGATTATTGTTCTCCATCCATTAAAGAAAGGTTACCAAATCCTCTATAACTGTTGCAACATATTTAACAGAAGGAATATTTATTTGACCTCTGTATTAGCCTTCCTCTTTCTGCTTTATTGAGAAGCTCTGGGATTAACAATCTTCCCCAAAATATATTGAATGCCTCCCAAAAGCAGCAACTATGACACAGCAGTTTGCCTTGTCAAATCTCACCCTGCAATGCATTGTATAAAATTGTATAGACAATTCTGTTAAATACTTAAAATTCCCCTCCACCTCCAAGGAAGGAGTGAAGTCGTGGCCCCTTTGAAGTCAACGGGAGTTTTTATCCAGTGTCCTTGCCTCAAGATGATACCTAATGCCTCTCTAATTTTAGATATGGCACAGTAAGGACAGATAAGACAGAGCAAGGAGAATATGGAAGGAAAAAGGAAAAGACTTACTTCAAAAATTATGTGGTTGATTAATTCAAATATTTAGAAAGACAGATCAATTAACAGTTTTTTTAAAAATAATTCTTACTAAGTCACTTGTAAGCTGTAAGCTTTAAGGCAATATAAGGATGAAAAGTAGTATACCTCAAGTATTTGAACACAGCCTGTATTAAAAATGTAATCCTTATCATGAACTATTTCCTAGCTAGAGGATAGTCTTTAATTTAGTGTTTTTTGTGGTTAAAGAGCACCAGAGTTTGCCAATACAGTAGAAGTAACAAGATAAGCCAAATTTAACTTTTCTGGAAAGAAGAGCTCAGTCTTGTTCACTTTAACACCAACTTAACAAGAAGTTATAATTAAAAAAAATAATTACTAGGAACTGAGGCCAAACCATACCCCAAAACTGTCAAGTAACACTAAAATAATAAATGTAAGCTCAGTAGTAGTGTGTTTATAAGGACTGCTGATTTGCACATCTGGTTCACATCTCGTAAGGTGCAAGTTAGCACTTGCTTCCTGCACCTTTGTAGTGGCAATAAAACAGTATAGCATAAATGCAATATATTAAAAGTGATCAATAAAAAAATCTTTTCACTCCCAGTAGAAGTTATACATAGATCTTTGAAAAGATGCCACATCACTAGACCAAACTGTATTATGCAGAGAATAGTGCTGAAGCTGCAAGTTTCAAGGTAACAAAACTCTTCTATAAAGGTAAAAAAAAAGATCCTAGGAGGGATGACAGAAAAAAAATAGGTAAAAAGAAAGGATAGATAAAAAAAAAAAAAACAACACGGTAAATGAAAAATATCTGTTAAAAAATACTCATTTGCTATGAATGTAATAAACACAAAATATAACAGTAGACATAACTGATAGCACATACAAAGACTCTCAACATTGCTTTTATACACTTTCTACAAAATGAAGCAGTATTTCTCTATTTTAAGCCTATTTCAAATCTCCTTGACAATTGAGCATAGGCTTGTGCCTTGCCTTAAAACAGTCCTAATCAGAATGTAATGAAAATAGCCACTGTGCTCTAATTTAAATTTGAATTCATTTTCCATAACATAACCTTTAGAAAAATGTTGAAAATGCTTACAAAATATTTAATATCGCAATTTTCAGGTACTACATTATACCTGAATTTGTATACCCAAAAGGCTAGTATTTTAAGTGCTGGATGAATATTCGTTCTCCAAAAATGTGTAATCAACACATTGCGTAAGAAAAACCTAACATTCCTGATAGGTTACAGATTAATATTTATCCTCAGAACTACTTCCAGAAAATCTTACCAGACATAAACTGTGTAATAGAGGATAATTCCATTTGGCTCCAGTGGAGGTTTCCATGACAACTTCACAGTGACACCCGACAACTGTTTTACGGAGAGGGAGTCTGGAGGAGAACTCGGAGCTATAAAATGAAAGAACGGGACACAACATCTTGTTAAACAGCCAAGATCGATGGCATATGCAACATCCTTAAATAGGTTTTTAATTATTTCTGATGGAAAGTGAACATTGTACTACACCAGTACAGTGTCCATCAACTAATGTTAAGGCGCAGCTTCTTTTCCTTTTTCTGACAGATGATAAAAGAAGATTTTGCATGGTGGTGTTTGAACATCTGTTTCTGTGATTCAATGGAAAAAGTACTTCATGAGAAAACAGAGCAACGGGTAGGTCACAGTGATTCACCTACTGTCCAAGTACATTGCTGTAGGTTTTTTTCCCCTTCTAATACAAGCAAGAGCTTTATAGGTATGAACACATGTAAAATATAGCAAAATAGTTCCCCTGAGGAAAAAAAGGTGCTGTAAATAATTACACAAAGCACCAAAAGGTGGAAAAGTGGATAAGCATGGCGTTGAGAGATGATAAAAATGTGGGACACTAGGCAGCGGTAACATCTATTCACTCCATCAAATAAGCACCATATTCATGCATTTAACATGTCACAAGTGCAAATATGAAGATAGGCATTGACTGAGACCCTTAAAATTCATTTTAAGATGAACTCTACATGACACCGTATCACAATTGTGTAGGGAAACAACATAAGAAAATGAAAATGTTAGACCATGTTTGATTTCATTCCGAAGTTCATATAAATATTGATGAAGAAAAATATACCCATGCATGCATAAGTGATCCTGGTTTGTATTAGCATATCGTTGAGAAGCAAATCTTTTTCTTCATCTTGATTCACAGATATATGCACAACTATGAAGTAATATTAGAATTACATCTGTTTTTCTCAAATTAAACCAAAGAGCATCATGCACTAAAAATTCAGCTCATAGCTGTAGTCATGCATGAAAATTGAGAATATGAGCATAGCTATTAGCAAATCTATGAAACATTTGGTCTGAACCTTGGAACACTGTGTTCCTGTGAATAAAGAACATGTGGTGTATTATAAATATTGTTGTTTTTCAGTTGTTGTTCCTTCTTTCACTATCTCAAAAGTTGGCATAAATGTGCAGAGTTCTAAAACCTTTAAGAAAAAAATATTTTTCATTAACAAAGTTTCACTGAATTCAGTGAATGTCTGTATTTACTAGCAAAAAATGGCGACAGCTGTATTTAGTGTTTTACTTGTTATATTATCCTCAGTGGCTATACAATAAAAGATCTGTCATACTGTGAATGTCATGTTTTTTTGGCATGTCTGGTTCATTCTACAGCTCGTATTCAGAGGATATTTTTTGCTGAAGTGTAGAATCTACATTGCTCTGAATAAAAATACTCTATGCAAAAGATGGATTTATCCAATTTAGCTGTTCCCAGTGTGCTCCAGAAACATTACTCTTGAGCAAAGGTTTATTACTGACAGTGACAATGTAAGCCCATCAACATCTTGGAGATTTGCAAAGATCCACTATCATCAATAGCTGGATCTTAGGCAAGTCAGTGCTCCCTAAGACATCAAAAGAGACTTAATTTGGGAATGGCTGGTGGGATGTTTGTGTCGATACCACTTTAGTCTAAGTTCCCAGAGACTTCCTCCCTAAGCAATGGAGAGGGATGGACACAGGTTCCTCCAAACTCTGATTCATAGCATCTAAGTTAAGATTCTGCATTGAATTTTTTTCAGGATTCTCCCTCCAGAAACTATAGAGGGGACCAATGATAACTTCCTACAACTAAATTGGGTAGAAATATCATTTTAAGTTTCCTCTGCTGATTTGTGACCTACTGTGCTAATTAGCAGAGAATGCAATGACCATGTTCTATCCTCAGCCTGCAGTGAAGAACACTACCTTGCTCAATTTCGAAGTCCAGTACTACAGATGATGGACTTTGAGCATTTTCATAATATTAATAATTTTACATCTATATATGTGTATCTGTACACGCATCTGTTTAGAAAAATAAAAATAATCTCCCCCCAAAAAAAACAGAAATGTCCCTGGACCATTGAAGCTGCCTTTTGGTTGTTTTCCCTTTCTCCAGCTCTCATGTCTGCAGAACCAAATGCAATATTTAATTCTACCATGTAGTGTATTAGATTAAAATAATATTAGTAAATTAAGATTCTTCAAATTCATAAGCTATTGGTAAGACCAAATGTCCATGCAAAGCAATTGTGCTGTTTCACTTATGTTGTACTGATAAATATATTAATTAACAGATAGACAGATGTGTATGTTTGTGTGTAGATAGATATAGATATCAATACAGAGATATAATTGAAAAAAAAGTACATAAAACCTACACATATCTGACTTGAAGTGTAAGATTAGTTTAAGACTACAGGCAGACAATGATACATTGCGGTTTCTGTTCTGACTTACCATCTTCATCAGTCAGTATATGCAGAGGCACACTACGAGGGCCCTCCCCCATTGTGGTACTAGCAGACACTTCTACAGTATACTCTGTATATTTCTTTAAATCTAAATAAAGAAGAATAACTCAGTAAACCAACCATTCAGTGGGCCAAAATATTTTTTTAATGGATCATAAGTAGTGGCAAAGTGCCGAATAGGCGCATCTCTTAGAGTGATCTATATCTTTAGAGATTGAAATAACCATTAAGAAAACTTGAACACAAAGTATTCTTCATGAACAAAAGAAGGGACAAAGCCTTAATTACACAGAATCACAGAATAGTCAGGGTTGGAAGGGACCTCTGGAGATCATCTAGTCCAACCCCCCCGCCAGAGCAGGGTCACCTACAACAGGTTGCACAGGACAGCGTCCAGGCGGGTTTTGAATGTCTCCAGAGTGGGAGACTCCACAACCTCTCTGGGCAGCCTGTTCCAGTGCTCCACCACCCTCAAAGTAAAGAAGTTCCTCCTCATGTTAAGATGGAACTTCCTATGTTCAAGTTTGTGCCCATTACCCCTCGTCCTATCAATGGGCACCACTGAAAAAAGACTGCTCCCATCCCCCTGGCATTTACCAGTTTATACTTCATATTCCTAGAATGCTTTGCAGTTTGTCCTTGGCTGTACTCTGAAAATTTACCCCTTACGGTACTGAGCTCACAGCATTAACTCCTGTGTCACGCCCCAGTAGTAATGATAGAACATAGAAAAAGATGCAAAGGTGAGTGGAAAGGGAAATATTTATTTTTATCTAGAATAAGATCAGAAAGACATGTAGGTCACTTCAGTGTTTACTTTGTTACGACTATAGATAGGCAAAGAAATCTATTGAAGTTAATTGTACTTGAAACATCTAAAATACAATGAGATATATGCTAGACTCCATACCGATCATTGCCCATTCCACCACATTACTGCAGGACACAACAGGCTACTTCTCAGGACAGGTAGCATATGCCTTTATGTAAGGACAAGAAGGAGCATGTCCAACCAATGAGCTAATTGATGTGCATCAGTCTGCTGATCCCTTCTCAGAACAATATACAGTTGCCACAAATCCCAGATCATTATATACTGGCCTGTAATGCGTAGTGTCAGAAGAGTAGTGTTTATGACTCTTTGCTCAGTTCCATTAGTCCTCTTGAGATATATTGTGTAGGTCTGTATGATTCCATTGGGAATGGATGGTGGAAAAAATAATAATTCAATTTCCGTGGATGAGATGTTCCTATAGGTTATATTTTCTGGTGCTGAATCAGGAACTAGAAGGCAAAATTTAGACTCATAGAAGATTCCATTCAGTTTAATTTATTTGTTAAACATTTTCTTAATCTGATTTAAATGAAACACACTGCAAACATTTTGATTTCTATCCTATTTTTCTGTATAAAATAAATTTTAAAAGAGGCTGAATTGGAAAATCAAAAACATGGCAGACACACACTGTAACAAGGTAAAAACAAAATTGATTGAAATCATCTTAACATGCCACATAAAAAAATCTGGAGCAAGGCACTAAACTTTCCTTCTAACACCCCATAGCTATCACTGCAGTCTTCCAAGTTAGCTCTTGTTAGGAGATTTCCCATGTTGTACTGCCATAATTTACACTTTGTATCAGCAGCCTGCATTTTCTTCCTTTTCCCTGGGTGACCTATGCAAACTGTATGAATACCTGTATGGAAAAACAAAGGGAGCCTAACATATTGCCATAAGGGCCCTGAGAGCATCCCCCCTCCTGCAGGTTTGGCTGCTAGGGCTCAGGGCCAGCTTAGCAATAGTGTAGCCAAGGGCTGCCTCCTCCTCGCTGGTGACATGCTCCTAGGCAATGCTGCAGTGAGGCTGCAGCCAGGGTTGACAACTGGCATCTGGGAGCTGCTTTCAGCTGGAGCTCTTGTGCTTTGTCCGTCTCAGCTACATCTCCTGCTACTTCACTGCCATGGCTGTGCTTGGCCATGGACCTACTGATCTAACTCCCCAATTTGCAGCCTGATGTCACTGCCTGACCTCAGCTTGGCCCCATCACTACAGAGCTGCCCAGTTGTCACTAGGCTGTGTCTGACTTGGTTCACTAGCCACGTCACTGAACCTGCTAACTCACTTTCCTGACTCAACCTCAGACCTGCCTCATCACCATGGAGTGTTTGTCAGCCTGTACTCTGAGTTGCCCCTGACTGCCCCCAGACCTGCCCTGCTCCCTTCACTGAGGGTTGGTGGGACAAGTCCTGGCTAGTGAGGCCCCCACTCCACTGGCCTGGGGACCCCATTGGCTCTTGGCTCCCCATCCCTTATGGGGCAGCTGGCCCTTGCTGTGTCATGACTTGTTTTTTGTACAGATGTGTCTGTCTGTCCCCCCTAAAAATACACAAGTATGTTTTCCATTATCCGGAATTGGTCTGATAGCATAATATATCTTGTTCCAGAAAATAATAATCATACAATAACAGCACAATTTGCCCAAAAGGTCAAGTAAGGCATGGGTATGCTTTAGGATGCCCTAACCATATGTATAAAGGTACTGACATTTGATGAAACTCCACATTCAAAAGTATAAATAATTTCTGTTTAAGCATCATCCAGAAAGGGAATAAATGCCATGAAAGCAGTGAAATCAGCCCACAATTCTGTCTAATTTCATGGAAGAATGGTAACAGAGAACTCCCAAGAGCTCTTCAAACACACCAGCCCATTAACAGGTTGTGTTTCACTCAAAATGCTCTGTCCTGTCTTGGTTTTATTCTTCTCATCTCAGAAGATGTTTTTGCGGCTTCTCATCTCTATCACAGGCAGCTGGAATTCAAATTTTTGTTTTGAGCATCAGGGGAGTTAGGCACTGAGAAAGAACTAACTGCCTTAAAATACAACTCAGACAAAAGATGGATGTCTAAGTTAAAGACAGCAATAAAAAAAGATTATGTCTAGGGATGTTGTATTCATCAGGCAGGTACCTACATATCTATGGTATCTAACTAAAAAAAAATCCTCAAAAGTATCACAATGTCTTGGCAGAGCTAGCTTGGTGCTTCTATTATGACTACTGTTCATGCAATCTAAAAACTAGGTGTTTGTGTCCCCATTCCTTAAGAGCTTGACTTGTTAGGCAGGCCTGGACCACAACTACTTCACATAGGAAAAATCAAAGTTCATTCCGGAAACAAGGAAGAGAAGGAGCTCATAGTGATCCCACTATGCCTTAACAATCAAGGAGCCAGAGCATCTCCCTGCCCCTTCTGAGAGACATCAGAACATGCATGTCTTTCCTTACTGGGAAAAATGTGATAAACAGAGAATGCTTAGCTCCAGGGCTATAGCTCTAGGTATAAATAGTGAGTCATCCGAGGTAGCAAATTGGTGAAGATGGCAAAAGGCCCCCAAAACCAGATGATCATCATACCAGTGCTAACTGGATATGGTTGGGTCCTAAAGGAAACTAACCTTCATGTCTGCATCCCTAGCCACCTTTCATTCCTGAATCTACAGCATTTATTCCTCCATGTAAATCATTATCCTTAGTCTTTTCTCCGATACCTCTCTTGTTTAACTCCACTGAAAATTTAATAACCCTCTGCCTGTATTTTATATCCCTTTCCCTACATCACCCTACCTTACAGCTATTTATTTATTTCAAGTCTCTTCCTATGCCTTGTTACACCTCTTTAATGCTAATCCTTTCCAATCCTCACTTCTAAATTTACTTTCCTTTCTTGGAAAAACTTCACATACTCTGCTATTTGTTTTATCTGGAGCTTCTCCAAAATATTTGCAGTAACATAAGGTGCTATTTTGTAGCAAAGTTGTTTATCTGTGAATTCTGGGGGGGTTTAACCATTAGGATTGAATTCTTACTAAATTTCTGTTCATAACTTGAATTCCAAGTCACACTCACTCTTTGAAACCCTTCCTTTCCTACAAAATATTATTTTCCTGCAAGACACAAGGAATCTTCAAGGACAAATAGTAAAATACATTAAGACCATCAGGCATACAATTTCCCACTGTTTTCTTTACTTCTTAATTTTCCTTACTATTTCCTTACTTTTGTTTCCTATATAAAAGGGAAAACAGGGTTCAAACTTACTGCTTTGCAAGGCAAACACATACTTTTAAAATTAATTAAACCGATTTCCTGGGCGTCACATGTCACCATAAAGCAGCTGATTGTGGAAAACTTACAGTTTTATACTCACCAGTTTCAGAAGTTCTCACCAGAAGTGGGAAAGATGAGTGATTCCCATGGCCAAGTCTGGTGAATGCCCTTACAGAGATGTTGTAGAGAGTATATGGCTTCATTTCACCCAGTAATATACTTGTAGATGAGGCATTTTTGATAAATAAATCATTGGAATCACTGTACAGAACTTCATAGTGAGTTATGAGACCATTAGGCTGCTCGGGTGGTAACCATCTCAGGTTTATTTCTGTTGCAGTTACATTTATTAACTCTACATTCTGGGGTGGGGAGTCTGGTTCTGCAATACAAAAATCAGAGAGAAAAAGACAACTTCTGAGACTTTCAATTAATTGAATATAGGACTGATCTCATAAACCTATTGGATCCTAACATTTAGATATCCTGAAGGTTACTGTAGCAGCATGTATAGCCATCTGTACCCAAAAGGCTACAGTCACTAACTCACTCTCCTCCTCAAAGTTTTACCACTTTTTATCTCAGTTAATTTCTGTATTTCTTCTTTTTCACAAACAAAAGTAGACATCTTTTTGCATCCCAGACACTTTAGCTTTTCTGGAATGTCTTTTCTCACCCGCTTACAAATCTATCCAAAATTGCCTCTATTATGAAAAATCTCTTCTGTCTACTGCTCTCATGCAGACTGACCCTTCAAATCCTCCCACTGGCTTCCTCGAATTCAAGTTCTTTAACTTTATCCAAATGCTGTCTTACTGCTTTCTTCTTAAATAATCACCTGTCTTATTTCACTCAACCAACCACTGAACCAGGAAAGGGACTGTACAGACTGTAACTAAATTCCCTTTAGTTTACTGATACAGCTGCTAATTCATGACCATGAAGACCCCAGTGTAGATCTTGCATGCACTGGTGTGAGGGTAATGCACAAAACAAGTCCATCTCTGGGGTAGTGTGTTGGCTAAATCTACTGGCAACGTATGGTTTCATGTGACTCCAGTGAGCAAATAACGCATGGAAGTGTTGAAGGAGGGAGTGGGCCGCACTTATGAATAAAATCGGCTCTGAATGTCAACCTTGATTCCTCTGAAGGCTTCATCACTTCACCCCTGAAATAACCTGCCTTTAAAATTTTAAAAGAATGTAATAAGAACCCAGGATTGTGCAATTCAGTTTGTGTACAAGTATCTATATACAGATATTTCAAATTTATCTTGATATTTTTTGGCCTAAAGGTCTTACAAATAGTTTTCATTCCTGATTTCTGAGCCCGTGAATGAAAAGTGTTAACTGTAACAGATCACACTCTGGATGGCAGGACTGCCCACATGGATATTCCTCATGTGAAGAAGCTTAATTTTCAATTGAAATGCATTTTGCAATTTATCTGAAGTGGAACAATATTTGAATGTCACAGCCTAGTATCTTCCATCCTAACAGAAGTTATCTAAGACAGATGTGGTGAATCTTTTATTTGGAGGTGATCTCTCTTCTCAACCAATCAAGAATCAAACAAGTTTTCGCTCCTAGGTTGGCTAGAGACATCAGTCTCAACTTGAATTACCTCAGGAAAATTAAAGAACAAGAATAACAAAAGAAGACTAATTATACATAGCCTTGTAAAAAGGTCGTAATTATAGGTGGCTTTCTCAATACTTTCATCTAGGCTTGTGGGCATCTCATACCAATGGACAAACTGTTGGCCTGAAACTCCACTCTGTGAACAAATTTCTGTCATACTCAGAGGCAGCGAATTGTAAACTTTCCAAGAAAAAGATATTTAGGTAGGTAATTTTCTGTTCTTGTGATATGCCTTTCCACTGCAAAAAAAAACAAACAGCATAGAAGTGTGCAACTTTTAAAAAAAATTTACAAGGACCTGAAGTTTCACTGTTTAATTTGATGTTTTGGTTGGTTAGTTGTTCAAATCATCTAAGTTTCATAAATCAGCATAATTTTTAATCCTGTAATCCTTTGCTCTGTTTTATTCCCACTTAAATAATTAAGTGTATTGTAGCATATTTGGAAATGAGAGAGAGAAATGACAACTGGACAATTACATTTTTTGTTACTTTGGCAAAAACTGGAGATAGCTCTCTGAAACCAGTGAAAATAAAAACCTAGTATAAATGACAAAAGATACCCATGACTCTGCTTTGTAAATCAAATTCCTGTATTCTCTTCGCAAAGGCAAAATCCAGGTACTGCCCCTGTACTTTCATGGATGGAGACTGCCTTGCAAGCAAGCAAGGTAGCATTATATCCTACATTAAAACTATTCATCAGTCTTAAAATGAATAAACTCCCAAACCTGCATAAAAACAACTGCATATAATATCATTCTGTATTAAAAAACTTCATTTTATAAGCAGCTCTGCTTATAGACACCAATGTGGCTTCTGAATTGTTGAAAGCTGCCATTTCCAGATGCTTCAAAACCAGCGCAATTTCCATATAATACCATTAAAAAAAAAAAGATAAGCTGGAATCACAAAGATAATTGATTATGGTTTAGATGGTGTCTAGGAACACATTATTTTCAGTGAAGGAACCTCAGCTCTGCAGTTCTCTTCCCATTTGCCTATCAGAGTTGAAACTAGTTGATTGCTGGTCATGCTGCAGTTTTCATCATTATTTCTAGCACCTACCTAAAATTGGGCTGAATAAAGTCAGTGACTGATAGAAGACTAATAATTTCAACATTGATTTTATTTGCACACTTTCTTCCCCTCCTTATGTGTGTGACCAGTCTTCTGAAGAAGCACAAACTTTAACACGGAAATCAAATCATCATTGCAAATAATGTATTTACCATCTTCAGGGGTTCTCACAAAAACATCATTCTCTTCAGACAAAGCACTTTCTCCAATTGCTGTAGAGGCTGCGACTCTCATTTTATAATTTGTATATTTTTTTAAACCTAAAAAGATCAAGTAAAAAAATCTTGACTATTGACTTCTTAAATGTAGTTTTTCCCTCATAGATACTTATAAAACTATAAAAATGTTTACTGTTTTTAGAGGTTTTGATGCACATTTGTCACCTAAAAGACAGGACATATATAATGCCATTTATTTGGAAAGAGACAAATAGGCACTCAGTCAAATCAACAGATTTTGAAATTAGCCAACCAGCTTCATCCTGTTAATACCTTTAAGAAATTTCTTTTCAAAACAAAGAATGCATATATGTACAGCCAAATATGTAGTTTTATTCTTTATGCATTACTCCAATTAGCATAAATAAATGCCTGAAACCTCAAGTTGAATGCATTTTCTTCAATTACTGTCAAAATTATCACCTTAAAAGAAGAAAATTATTATTAATTTCAGACAAATACTGTGAAAAAAAATCAAGCTGAAAAAGAATTGACAATTTAGGAACATTTTTCTATGCAGAAAAAAGAGGCCAAGGAAAAAATCCAAGGAAAAATCAATTTCACAACTTAGTACTTAGTACATTTCACAAATTTCTACTTGGCACATTTCACCAACTACTACTCATCTTACCTAGTCCTCTCCTCCCATCTCACATTCCCTACATACCCCTCCCCAGTAGACAAGTCTGGCAGTAGCATCCCAGCCTTGCTTTGACATGCAGCTGTGTTGTGTGTGTGCAGGTGGGGGAGATCTGGACCCCCAACTTGCAAATGGCTACAGTACATAAAGCTGGAAAAAAAGAATTTTGTATAACATACTTGCAATATATTTTTTTAATCAAATTACACTGTACCTGTCATAAGTAAGCTGTTGTTTGAAGTTATTATATGGAATGCTCTTTTTGTATCCAATTCCATCGCATAAACAGTGTAATGAATGATTTTCCCATTGGGGTTTGCTGGAGGATCCCAATACAGCAAAATAGAGGAGGAGCTAATATTCTTGTAAGATATATTTTCTACTGAGCTTGGAACTTAAATGAAAACAGAAAAATATGACAATAAGTAAATAAATGATTAAAAAAATTTAAAATGTTCAGTGAAAGAAGTCACATATGTTAACTTATATCAGAGTTACATGTTACCTTGTTCACGTGTCCTGACCGTGAAAACTGAGGGTGGCCCTTCTCCAACAGCAGTGAAAGCAGACACACTGATTGTGTAGTCTGTGAAAGGTACAAGGCCCTTTATAACATAGGACAGTTCTTCAGCCAAAACATTAATGGTATACCGATTACCTGTGATTAAATAGAAATAGTTACTCATAAACCCTTTTTTTTTCTTTTGCATTATAACCTCACTTTGACGTGGTGACTTAGAACTATTTTATTGCACAAGAATTAACTTTCATAGAAATTACAAAAATATAAAGAAAAGTTTGCACTCTCTTAACTCAATCAAAGAGAGGCTATTATAGGTCCACTTTCATGTGTACAATCCTCTCTGCTTTTCAGAGGTCTTGTATGAAGTACAGAATTCTGACATTAGGAATAATGGATAGATTGGCCTAGGTGAAAGAATGAATGGGTGAGAACTAAAAACATGAGGCTTATACTGACAACTGTGTCCAAAAAAATTTGTGAGAAATCTCCTAGGTACTCAGAAAAGGCTTGTAGATGGCCTGGTCTCCCCACTGACTTCAGAACCATAGCTCCTACGTTATTGGGGCTTTTGGTTTTGTTTTTAAACTTTTTTTTAATTAAGAAAGACAGATTCCCTCTTCCGTGCCCTCCTAACTGTGCTATGACTATATTTGAAATAGCTTCCCTCATGGATCCCTTCACACTGGTATTTTTTAGCAGAAGAGTTGCAGTCAGCAGAATGAAGAAGACACGCATATGCCCAGAGTTTCTGATACATCTGCAATAATATTCAAAGCAAGCAGCAATCCAACTGTGATAGTCAAAGTCACCTGTTACAAAGCTGCGATTATGCCACGGCAATATGAAAACATGTGGGTGCTTCACATAACCGAGTATCAGGCTTAGAGTTTTCCAAGACCAGCATTATAATGGAGGCATGTAAAAATCAGAAGGTCCTGTTGAAAATTTGGCTCTCAAAAACTTTAGCTACTATAGTAACTACTATAAAAAAATAATAATGTGCTAGATTACAATATACCCTGTCTGAAATCAATTTTTCGGCGACACAGACATTTTTTAGCAACTCAATACCTCAAGATGAATGAGGGTGTAAAAAGAAGATTCATATTTAAAGCACTGTATGTTTCTCTGTATGAAAAAGAATATTCTTCAGGATTAATATAGTACATAAAAGATCCACTGTAGTTTAAACTAATGGATTAAATTCTGGTCTTAGATACTGGTGCATATAGAGGAATTCAGCGACTTTAATTGAAAAAGAAATCAAAAAGTAAAAACTTGACTTTCTGCCTACTATTCAAAACTCTTACTGTTAAAATTTAGAGTGGTATTTTAAGTCCCCGCCTGTCAACTGAAGCCTGCTTAATGATTTGTAAATATCCATACTTGGTAAAGAAACACTGGTCCATTGATAATACAGAACAAGTGTACACGCTAATGACATCACCATGTCATGGGGTCATCTCCACCTGTTTGTCACCCATATAGCAAAGTTGTAACTTTTTGACCTATTTACCTTCACTGACATTTGAAAACCTATTAGTCAAAAGGCTTAGAGAAATCAAGGTCTCTGAAGGGCTTGGAGATATGTTAATCCCTGACAATCACACCTGCTTTGGCAACTGTAATAACTGATTGTCTATGCAGCTTGGCTGATGGCTTTCGGGAGCTCCTTTCACTAGGAAGAAGGTCAGCTGGGTGACAAGGGGCTAGTTCCTGCCTGTGTGGCATTTCCATTTGCTTCAGAAGGTTATTTGGTAGTAAAAAAATCCGACTCCAGCAAATGACCCATTCATAATTTGCTTGAACCATGTGCTAAAGATCATATCTGGGACAGTGATGAGGGTCCTTCAGAACAAAGGAGCAGGTAGAAAAATATCCTAAAATATCTTACCCAATGCAGAATGTAATTCTGCAGCTCCATGTATAGCAGGCAAATTATCACCAGATACACTTGTAAATATTACTGGGGAAGCTGTCTGAATGCTGGAAACCATTTCAGCTGAACCTTCATATAATTCATTAGCTGTTTCCATTGAATTCCAAGTGGGAGAAGGTGTGATGTTTTCATTTATCAAGTATGGTTCCAAAGAATCAATCAAATACTAAAAATTAGAAATATAAAAATAAATCACAAACCTCATCATCACTAAATTATTTAATTAAATTTATACATAATATATAAATAGTGTTTGTATATTTGTGCATATATATATGCACAATATATAAATGTTGGCATACAAACATTATCTTTCATTACAACAATAACTTCGCAAAATACAATATTTCTCATTAAAAAGCTCAGCTGCCAGTAGCCTAAACCTTTTATTCATTTTTATTGTTTAAACAAACACCACATTATTTTTTAAAAAATTCTTAAAATATGGGTTTATAGTAAAATAGCAATTTCAGAGCAAGGCCTTTATCTTCATGTAATAGAATGCTATATCCTTGCAGTTGTATTGAATAGACACATGTTTGAGCTTGGGAGATTCCATTTGCACTAAGCATGTTCTGAAACAGGTCGCAGGCACTGAAAACAAGACAGCTTCTGATGCTCCTACTAGGCCCTGAAGAAAAGGAATAACAGTTTGACTAGATTGCTGAGAGGGAATAAGGGAAGAACGAGAAAAACAAAAGCTAATGAAATAATGGGGAGAAGGAAAACAAAGGAATACCTATGTGAAAAGGGAGAGCGAAGTGATATAGAGGTCATTAGGACAGAAGGGGCAAAAGCCAAATGTGGGAAGGGGTGGCAGTAGATATAAGGGGAGCAAGAACTACAAAGAGAGGAACAACAAAAGCAGAAGAGAAAAGAGAGACAGCCTAGAGTAGAGGTACGAAATGGTATGTAAGCACTAGATCATTATGCCCCTTCAGAATCTGGGACCAAATCCAGGACTCCAGTGTCTCGAAATTGTTCTGCTGTCATCTGCGAACACTCCCCACTCACACATATGGCCCACTTCGCTGCCAGAAAGAGATGCTTTTACAATGATGTAACTAATACACATTAGCTCTCTCCCTACAGACTCTGGGTGGAGAGAGGGCAAAGCAGCTTTTTTACTGCTGTAACGAAGGGTATTAACCACAGGCAGAGATACAGCATCAATCTCACCTAAGTACGAACATGTAAAAAGCTATATATGTCTCATCTTCACCAACATTTTATAGCAAAAGAGTAACCCATGTGGAAATACTTTTTGCCTCTGGGGATTTTTGACTTATAAGATAACAGCCTTTTATTGAGTACCATTAGCACTGTGGATCTGACAGTTCAAGTCCTGTAGATGCTCTAAGCTTGGGTCAATGGCGTTCTAAATAAAGTAATGGTTGTTATGGTTTGGGTTTTTTTAATTAGAAAATTAAATTCAATAAACTATAGTAAAGCAGCAATGGTGCTAAACTAAGAACTCAAAAATTAAGAAATGCCATCATTGAAAACTGTCTGCACAGGCATGTTTGATTTTTTCTGTGTCTGTACTATGATACAATCTTTAATTATAGAGTTAGGTACTTTCAATTTCCAAGGGTGCCTGCTTGGTTTAATGAATGGATCTTTATCCTCATTTTTTTTCCCCCTACTTCTTATGTAATGTTTGGCTCCAGGGCTCTATTTAATGTATACCATTCAACTTGAAAGCAAACTCCTTCATTGAGTTCTGCATCAAACACTTAAGATTCTGTATCAGATCCAGAGAAAGACATCATTATCTAAAAAAGGAACTACTCAAACTTCGGGCTGCTATGTTCAAAATTAAGATCAAAAATCCCTACCTCAGAAAGTACTCAATCGTGAGCTGAACATTTGTTAGGGGTCCACAGTTCTGTGCTGCATGCTCCGAGCTGCCTCATCTAAGCACATAGAGCACATCAGCACCCAAAATCCAGAAGCTAGACTGACTGACAGCATAAGTCTCCTAAAAGATTTGATCCGGTAGATGTGTGCAGATATCCTTAACATACAACCATAGCATGGAGTTCAGCCTGTAGTATCAGACACGTAAATTCAAGGATACAAATGGGGGCAGAAAGTCTAAGGGTGTTTGCCTTGCAAGGAGAGCCATTGACCAGCCTTGAGAGATTTATGTTTATTTCATTTCTCCATAGTATTCATATGCACATCTTCTAGGAGTTTGCCTGAGCAGCTATGTATCAATCTAGGCACCTAAATCTGTACTCTTACTGTCAGGTCACCCTATGCTGCAAAGAACTCGGGAGCTAGAAGGGACTGTGGGCTTTCTGCGTTCAGTAGCTGAGACATTCTGGATCATTTCATCAGAATTATTTATTGTTTTCATGTTGTGGAAACAGCATTATTGGAATCTCTTTAAAACCCAGCCAGAGAAAGAGGGTACGGTGAGGAAGATGGCTTTTAAAAGCATCACGGCTCGTCTGTGTTGGCTAATTCCACATTCTTTACCTATTGGATAAGGCAGAGAGGCACAATTAATCTAGCAAAGGAATCCATATTAAAAAAAAACTAATTACCTTATTTTTTCCTTTGAGAATAGTGTTTTCCAGAGTCATGTCTGTTTCCTGCATGTGTACTTTAACTCTATACTGGGTAATGATTCCGTTCGGTTGTTGTGGCTTCCTCCAAACAATTTTTATATATGTGGCCTCCACTTCTGCTAGATGTAAATCTGACACAACACCTGGGACTAAATATTCAAGAAGAAACTTGATTTAATTAAACATTTCTCATTATTACAAGCTTTTTCAGCACTGCATGCAAAGTACAATAGGCATTTAATCAAATTTCTTTCACATTCTTATCTTTTGACTTGCTCCTGTGCAGGTAGAGAGTTACTTCACAAGTTTTTTTAGCAAACAAGTTACAGTTCTAAAAATATGCACACAGTTTTTTGACATATATGACATATGTATGAATATGGTCAAATCCTGAGATGATGTAAATCAGTATAGCTCTACTGAAGTCAGTGCACTGTGGACCTCATTGAAAACAAAAGCTTGATTCTAAGTTCATCAAAACCATACAAGAGCAAAGTAAAAAGCTGAAAAAAATGTACAAGATACATCTTGTTCATTCTCTTTTATAACAGGTTTTGGTTCAATTTCTCCTTTAACTACACAGTAATAATAATACTGTACTTTACACAGGACTGTCAGAGATCAGGAACATTTATATTTAATAGAACGATATTCAGATTTGCTATGAATTATTTTTTTTCTAATATACCACAAAAAAAGACAAACTTGAAATTTCTTGCATAACGAAGGTTTGTAAATTGGCATTAAAATGAGATGTTTTGTGTCCCTCATAAATAAAAAAAAAAAAGCCACCAAAATCCCCCATTGGCTTCTGACAGTCAGTTTAGATGGAAGATGAGCATGGCTGTACGGAGGCAGGCCATCTCTGGAAAATGTCTCCGAGAGCTGACAAAAGCAGATACTCTGAATTCTCCAGGAAAGAATACAATAAATAAGGACAGGCGTTCCTCCTGCTGTTACACCTTGACAGCTAGCATTGCAGCAATCACTGATTGAGAGGTTTTCTAAATTTTTGTTGTGTGGCATAAACACAACACAAAAATAACCATCTTGAAACTGCCTGCCTGTTAGACTCAATTTTTTCTGGTTGCATTCTCAGTTGCAGACCAATAACCCTGTGCACTCTAACACACACGTAAGATAAAACTACATTTCTATAGAGCAAAGGACTCTCACCTGGTGAACGGACCGTTGGGAGCCATAACTCCCAAATGACAAATGCTCAGGGGCAGAACTAACCGCTTGATTGCCCCAGGACAAGATCTCAGTATTGGGTCTGCGTCAGAGCTATGGTCCCTGGTAAAGCTGGCTCCATTAGAAAATGGCATGGGGCCTTGGATTTGGTGAAAATTAAGTCAAATAAGATGTTTAATAAGAAACATTTTGGGCCGAGCAAACCAGCCGCAGGGGTGGAAACTCGGGGCGCGGGACAAAGCCTGCGCTGTTCTTTCTCTTCCACTTGCTGCCATCTAACGGATAGGTGGGGGGCCTGCAACTTAATTACCGTATCTAAAAATAACTACTTTCATTGAGGCAGAAACTACGTTTCTTTCACGATGTCTGAAGGCTTCTGATAGCAAGTAAATTTAGTGACAGTGTACGAACTCGAAAAAATTGGAGAAATAAATCTACATAATAAATTTTCAGGTAATTTCTTTCATTAGCTTATTATCCCTCTCTTGTAAGACTCTTATAACACAACCATTCTGTCCTTTGCAAAGTACCTAAAAGGCTTTGAAGGGAAAACTGAAACCAGTAATCAGGTACAGCCAATTTACTTCACTTCTTTACGCTTACTTACCATCTGCAGGAGTGAAAACTGTAAGGTTAGTCTTTGGTCCCACCCCAGCACTTGTCTCAGCACCAACGTACACATCATATGTTGTAAACGGCACAAGGTTACTAAATACAAACTTATGATCTTTTGTGCTGTTATCCAGAATATGACCTAGAATGAAAAATAAAGAGATCCTAGCTCAAAAATAAAATCAGTCCATTATTTGCTTATACTAAATATAGCCACATTGCAGAAAATGAAAAGCCGAATTTATTTGTGAAAAAGCTAGTTTGGCATCAACCTCATTGGAAATAATACTGAATGCCTGCAAACACCACCCCTCCCCCCAAAAAAACATCTCAAGAAGATATGGGGTGTAAGAGGTGGGTATTTTTTTTATATAAATTCATTTCTATTGCTTTTCCTGTGTGGCCCCATAAAAACATTAGTATACAGCTCATTAACTTCTTACTTAACTACAGGTAGTTATATAATTTCTTTATATATACACGTCTGCATTAAAAAAAAAATGAAAACAGCAAACCAGACTCATAAAGTTGATTGTATATTACATGGGAATGAAAATCCTCCAGAAATCTTTAACAGAAGGATAAAAGATGAAAGGTAAGATGCAGAATGATCTGGATATCTAAGCACTCTAATTGAGCTGCGAGCTTAGCCTGTTATCTCTCCAAAAGAGTGAGGAAAGTTGTTTCCTCCACTCTTAAGAATATATAATGTGAATTTCATTGCATACTCTTCCTCATGATGGACAGACTTTTCCCTTAAAAGTAATCTAAAATCTATTAAAACGTCTAATAGTAAAAAGGATACATAGCACTGGTTTCACATATTTGTTCTTGATTGGCAGGGACACTAAGAATGCAAGTGTAAGGAAACAATCACAAAAAAGAAAAGCAAATAGAAACATCAGTTCAAACTTACCAGATGGTCCATACAGCTCAACCCTGTAACTAAACTTTCCTGTTACTATGGTTGGTGGGTCCCACATCACTGAGAAAGACTTTGCTGTAATGTTACTTTTGGCAAAATTTTGTGGTGGATCTTCTGGAACTTAAACAATATTGGAAAAAGTCTTTGAACATAATCTATAGTAGGATTTCCAAGAACCATATATCAGACAATTAATTTTAAACATAAACATTAACTGTTGTGAAGGGAAGCTACATTAAAAGCACATCTCATTAAAATGACTTAATTTTATTTCATTTTTTTGTAAGGTAATGCTCACAAAAGGTATCAAGAGAGCTGGCAGTATGCAAATAATCCTTAAAAGACAAAGGTGGCAGGGATTCTACCAAGTTTAGCATGGAATTCATCATGATATAGATTACATACAGAAGATGGTCAAATACAATTGTGATGCTCAGCAATACAGAGCTCACATTGGGTACGTTTTTCTTCCTTGAACAGGTTCCTTTGTTATATAGACACTTCATATTGAAGATTTCTGACAGCACTAATAATCTACATTACTATCCAAAAAGATAAACCAGGAAACAATTAAGCTTGAAAAACATTGCATACTTCAATAATTTTCAGCTTTCATGAAACTATTCACATAAATTAAATGAATCTTATACTCAAGTAAGTATGGAATCTTATCCTTGTCCTTTCAAAAATATACCTCACTGTATCGATAAGTTTATGAGAGGTTACTATTGAGATGAAAATCTGCATCCAAAGACAACTAAAGGAGGTGGAATTTTTTACATCTGTATAGAGTAAAAACAAACCTGATTTTCAAAAATGCTGCATCCCCAAGTAAACTTATGGAAACTGCTTGATATAAATTTCTATGAAAATCGGGTCTTAGTATGTCATGTGTGAGATTTAAGTCAATATGGAGATAGACTGATCCTGTAAACAAATATGCAAGTTAACTAACATACTACTCTTAAAATTACTATAGTCTTTTGTAAAAACTAATGTACAAATGAAAGAAATGACAAATCCTGTCATTCCTAAAAGATATACTATAGATTGGTCAATAGTGACTACTTAGTGACTACTTAATCATTCTTAGTTACGCAAATTGGATCAGCTACAATTGCACATAACTCTGAAGTACCATCTTAAAAGTCCACTTTTTTTTTTCCAAGGTTTAAATCTTTTTCTCTTTGTAGAAGTATCTTCCCCTAGACAGCCATCCCAGCAAAGGAGATACTTGCAAGCTGGGTTTTAAAAAAATATTTATAATAAAGCATTTTAAAATACTTGAAAGAAGTAGCCTCTTTTTCAAAAATCAAAGAAAGAAAAACAACATCTTTGTCAAGTACAGAGGAGAGCTTCAGCATGGCTCAGAAAATTCTGGTTAGAGTGGCATAAATAATTTTCAATGTTTTCAAATGGAACACCAATGAGCTACACCATAGAGACATATATCACCTTCCTCTGTGTGGCAAAATGGGCATGACAACAACTCTGTATCATGCTTCTGTGTGATCTGGAACGTGATGTTTGAAATAAATGCACTCTCCATCCTCCCACCTGCTATCACAAACTATAATCTATTAATTTCTCTCCCTCAAGCCTCATCTCAGACACTCCAGTGGAGGACTGAAATGCGAGGTTTTGGCTATATGAGAAACTGGTAACTTGGAGGGGGTGGCTAGTGTGACACTAAAGAGATTCTTGTAAGAATGAAGTCATTCGGAAAAGGGAAGTGGATTTCAGTAATTACAGAAAGACTGGATGATGGTGCTTGATACTGGAGGGGGACCTATTACAATAATTGCAAAGCAACACTACTAAATCATTATTTTACTATATAGGCTATATAGATAAATACAAACTTTATCATGTAAGAACATCTTTCCCACTGCAGCAAATGAAAGGTAAGAAAATAAAAATAATGAAGCAAAAGCCTATTAACTCATAATGCCTTCCCAAAAAATCACCAACCAACTCTATGGCCAGCCTCTGAACAGGCTCCTTGGCACACAGCCATGCAGGACTCTCAGGGAAACACTTTAACAAGCACCTGAATAAGCTGAAGATCTAACAGAGGTGGATGCAGAAACTTGAGTGTGACAGTGTGCTGCTAAGAGGAAGGACTTGCTGAGGCCATGAGGGCTGACTGTGGGTGAGCTCTGGGCTCACCACACATCCATCCACACCGACCAGTCAGACAACCACCCTTTTCCCAGACCATGCTTTAACAGATGAACACTGTCTGTACAGGCTCTCAGTAGGCAAGGATTGAAGATCTTATCAAACACACCCTAGGATGTTAACAGCATGAAAAATAAACTGGAAACTAGTCCTGAGATAATTTTGTTTGAAACTATCCAAAACTTCATTAACCCTAGACAGAACAGCAAACTAAGGATATTTTAATTCTAGCAAAGCATAGAATGAACATGAACAGCGCTAGGAGGTTCCTTTCATCTGAACAGTGCTATAAATTCTGGACGTATGAAAGGGGAACCCTGTAACATCAAACTGTGTCAGGCAAAAGAATGATGTACTAGCAAACAGAAAGACAGACTAACATTCCTCTAGAACACCTTTTTGGTATGGCTCTATTAATAATGGTGCCCACTACTTAAGCCATTATAAAACTCCTGCTCCTGGACAACCTCCATTTCCAATTCTAACTTCTCAGTGCATTGCAGGTAATCCAAAAGCAACTTTCCTAGCGTTTAAAGATTCCTTCAGCACCAAACAACTTTCTGCAATAGGTCCAGACTGAGGAATCATGGGACAGGAGTTTTCTTTATACTCCTTATTTTTCCACGAAGACGAAGAAGCTTTAAGTGCATTGCTATGTACACAATATACATACTTTTTTATTACATGCCTGACACATTTTCTGTTCATCTGTATTTTTAATTCTTCTTGCGTTGTTCCATTAATTTCAGATCTTAAAATATCCTCAGATTTTCATAAAATTTGATCTGTCCTGACCATACTTTTGTATCTTTGACTTTTAATCATAACTGAACTCTCACTCACTGTACATTATTAGATACATTAATAGTTAAACACGCTTCCAGTTGATTCCATCAGGTAAAATTAAGTAATCATGTAAATACAAGAGTGTGATACAGATAAAGAGAGATTCGGACTGAAGTATCTCGCAACACAACTTCAAACTGGTATTTTGAAGTATTCATATAAATCTGAGAAATTTATTTCCATTTGAAAGCAGTATATACCTGATTCTGGTGTCCGGACAATTGCACTGTCAATGTAACCTGCTTCAGTGGTAACTGCAGAGACTTCAAAAAGATAGGTGGTATATGGCCTGAGGTTAGTTATAATAAAACTAATTGGTTCATTCCAAACAGAGCTCATTTGACTCGGTGCCTCTGTACTTGGTATAACTGTAGTCCGTGAAGGAATCGTGGATTTGCCAAAAGTAGTTGATGGAGTGGTAGTACTCCACAAAAATGATTCACTGTTATCCTATAAAGACAAAGTATGAAACTTGATAAGCTGCGTCTATAACCTGTAATTGTAAATATATGTAGAACAAAAAAAGGCAGACCACCCTTGAAATAAAATTACCCCAAATTGGTTCTCCTTTTTATCCTTCAATCTCCAAATTTAGGTTATCATTGCATTAGTTGGCAGTGCTAGTACATCCTGTTAGTGACGTTATTACAGTTTCCTGCCTTATCTCAAAAATTCTCAAGTCTGACTGAACAGAGGCAACTCTTTAGGATTCATTTAATTATTTCCAGATTCCATTTTCAGCATTCAGTCTCTCTCTTAACAAAAAGTCCCCTAGTGAGGTCCTTCTACATCACATGTGTGTTGCATGTATGTATATATCCATATAAAATGGATAAGATCAGACAGGGGCTTTCTAATCCATGCTCGCAGCAGACACCTCTGAAAAACTGCTAGATATTACAGTAACTAATGCTTACGATTCAGTAGGTGGCAGCCTCCCTTCTCAGTGCTGAATTAAATCAGCCTTATGCTGGGAACATTCACAACACCTAAAGTGATTTTCCAAAGAAAATCTGAAACCAAAGTCCTGATATCTTTTACCATTTAAAACTGCACTTTTCATTAAAGTACTAAGCCTAGCATCCTAAAAAAAGAAAAAAAAAAGAAAAAAAAAGAAAAAAAAGGGAAAAAAGTTAGGCAACTTGACATCCAAGTAATCACAATACTATGCTCAGAATAAAGAGGAAAAGTAGAATAAGCACTGGAAAGAGAATTTTCTTCAAGAAATTCTTAAAGGTATACATTGGTTACATGTCTGAATCCAATGAACAGTCAAAATTCAGAAACTTTTCAGTGAATGCTTATTTTAAGAAAACTCAGACTACAAACTTGTTTTTAAAATCATTCTGCTAGGAGTGGGTATTTTTATTTTCATATGAAAAGTATTTAAATAATGTTGAAATGTGATGCACAGAATACAGCATACATTTAAAATATGAAAAGCATTGTCATACTATATATAAAAATAGGATATTGACATTACACTGTGTCAGCACTGACCAAAACATAATCTTGCATTTTCTAATTGAATGCTGTAAAAAAAAAGAAAAAAAGAAAAAAAAGAAAGCTGAATAAAATTCAAAATCATCTGTTTGATCACTTTCTGTTAAAAGGACTCCAAATTGACTCTTTGTTAGCATTTTTATTTTGATTAAACTGAGCTTTTCAAGGAAAAGTATTCCTTTTAAACTATTCTGGACAGAAAGGTTTTTCTTCAACCAGTATATCCTGCCTTGGGCATAAGTTTGTAAAGTATTTGGGATTGTTCTGAAAAGCAAGCTTCCGAATTTTTTATGTCTCAAAATTGAAATGTAAGCTTGAGTCTATTTCTAATTTAAAAGGTTTATAGCACTTACATTACATTCTGGTAACCTCCCAGACAGAAGGTCCTCTACTTTAACCAAGACATCTTTCACTACAATTCCACTTCTTGCATGTTTCACACTAATCTTGAAACTAGTTATCTTTCCATTTGGTTGCCGAGGGAGAAACCAGATCAGATTTACAGCTGAATAATTTAAGGCTTCAACTGTGAGATTCACTACTTTACCTGGAGCTTGAAAACAAAACAAACAAAAGCAGTGAGACATACTTTCCTTCTCAGTACTGAAAAGAAAGAAAATCCCCCTTTTTTTTGTAATGCCATTTCTAGCTTCCAAACCCTGAAGCAAATAAAAACCAGCAATTCACAAACACATATAAAGTAGCTGATATACAACCAGCTCTTTTCCAGTCTAGTTTGAGAACTATAATTATTTCAGTCTCATAATAATACAGTAATTGGTTTGATCAACTTAAAAATATTCTTCCTAGAAGCAACTCATCTACTGTGTTAAAAGTAGCAAATTTTTGCCCATGTTTGTTTGTTTAAGAGCATATGACAGCACCGGGTGTTTTATTTCACTTTACCTGTGTCATCTTTTCAGATGGATACAGAATTTCGGTAGTTTTAAATAGCTCAACTTAATTTGAATATTTACTATTACTACAGAATTGGTGTTCTTCATATCAGTGACAGTTTCCAGGCCCTTTTTGTCAGAGCACAAAGGAATAGGACGCAGCATCTAAACGAGATTTTACAAGCTATATGAACTTTCCTGAGAATTAGAGCACTGTAGCGCTCGCTCAATCCTGCCTGCATGGCACGGGCAGTAGAAGTTTCTGCAATAGCTAGCCTTAGTACTAAGGAGAAAAGGGTTATGCCACCTTAAAAATGTACACATATGCACATGTCCACAGTTACAGATCTTCCATAGCTGAATTGAGACAGATCCTCCAAGCCTCATAATCAGCTGTTGCTTAGGCCCTGCTGAATCTTTTGCAGATCTTTCACCCCCTTCCGCCTCCTCCCAGACTACAGCCTTTACATTTAAATAATTATATCTTCTGTCTAACTTCCCTACTTTAAACTGTACCTATTCAAGTTGATCAAGATGTTAGGGTTTCTTTAATCATCAAAGCAAGAGTTAAAAAAAACCCAGAAGTTGAGAAGGCAAAAGTATAAATGTAGTATCAGTGACACAGAACTCTCACCTAGAATTTGAAGAAACCTTCCAATTACATTTATAATAAGGGATTTTAGCTTTAATAAAATGTAAGCAGCAATGCATCAAAAAGTAAAAAGCTAATGTTCTTATATGGAGAAACACTGATGCCTCTGTCAAACACGAGTAAATAAAGCTTGCAGAAATAATGTTTTCTACCAACAATAACATACAGAGTATAGTTAAAAATAATGATTTTGCACGGCTCCATATGGTAAGTTTACTACCCCTTCTCATATTTTGTTTCATAATTCATTACTTTATCCCAGAAATCTGATGCAGAGTGATGATTTCCTGCCATTAACTGAGATGTGGCACTCTGCAGTTTGCACAGCTACAGAAACCAACCAGGAGTCCTAAACACAGAGGGATGGTCACCACCATGGCAGCACAAATTCTACATTCCCCTAAGACTTGTTCATCCCAACGTAACTGGCCTCTTCAGCCAAGGCTCAACTGCTCCTGGAGCGTAAGCAGGAATACAAATGCTAAATTAATAAAGATTATGCAAACTCAGACTATAATTATAATTTTTTAATCTTCAAAACCATCAAGTAAAATATTCATTTCAATCGTATATTGTAATTTTGGTTTTTTTTTTGCTTCAGAACTAAGAAGTAAAAACTTAGTAAAATACATTCTGTGCTGGGCTTTCCAGAGAAGGCGGTTGACTCCAGCACTAAACAAATACGGCTTGACATAAATAGGCAATGCCAGAGCTCATCCCACAACAAAGTCTGTCTCCTAGTACTGCTGCAGGCAGTACACTTGATAGGTAGCTTTGCTCTCCTGTGACCTTGCTTTCTGGAAGCAGCCTACCTAGAAACTGGCATAGGAAAACCCCAACAGAACCAGAGTTTGTGTATAAGAAACCCCCATATGTGCACACCCTAATTGCTGTTATGAGCAAGTAGGATAAAATGCACCTTTTCCACTGAGTGAGAGAATAAGAAAAGAAATAGGATTTTGGTCTAAATGCATCAGAATTTCTTGCAGTATAAAATGTGCCATGGATACTTTATCTGAACAAACTAGAGCAGCTTTAATTAAAATAATCAGCCGCTTTATTAAAATTACCACTTTCTGCAGTCTGAAAAAGAAAAGGATCACTAAATACTCCAACACCAGCACTGTTCTCAGCAGCCACCTACAGAAAAAAAAAAGCACCACATTAGAGAATCTATAGGATATATAGTTTCAGGGACTATGAATATCTTAAGGATACACAGAGATCCACCTTCTAGCTTTTAAACTATAAATAAAATAAAAATGAACATACCTTTTATAGCTGTACTGTTTAATTTATACTCAACATTTATATGTGAAAAAATAAAATGGAAAAATTATGAAACAGTAAGAAATTGAGAAAACCACGTGTGAGTAGCCACACTTCAAAGGTGCTGAGTACTTATCTTATGCTAAAGTCATCATCAAGAATAACATCAGTACCACTCCTTTTCCTTACCACAATTTACTTAAACCAGCTTCCCCATTCCTATTTTATTCATATTATAAATTAAGAGAGTAAAGAGGAAAATAGGTTCTCTTACTTCTTGAACTCCTGAAGGATAGCAAAAGCAGATCAACCTCCCTCAGAGCAGAAACCCGAGGAAAGCATGTTGTTTGGCAGAAAGACAACAGGTCAGGGAACTGTGGATGCACTTTATGGTGGTTGTGCCTCAGTGCTCATGATCACAGCAGAGTCTTCCCATGGAACGGCAGTACATTGTGACTTTGGTAGAATTTACGGAGATAAACACAACAACGATGCTATTTCCTCTGCAATATAGGACTTACTGATAATTCAACTCAGTGACGGGCCATGGCATGCAATACTTACAAAGAAAGAGGAATGAAGCCTGACTCCTTACTTTGAAAAGAAGTGTCAGAAGGTAAAACATGAGCAAAATTCCAACAGTGATGGTGAGAGGTATGTGAAGGAAGCAGCAAAGCTAAAAGCTCTCCAGCAAGGTTAAAGCTGGGAGAGCCATTCCATCTCGCCAGTGTCAAGGAACAAAGGTATGGCACTGGTGCTGAGGGAGCTGGTGGTGCAGACGGCGGGGAAAGTGTGGGGGAAGGGGCAGATGTGCAAAACTATGTGTGGGTCATAGCAGGAGTGACAGACAACATGCAAGGGATAACAAAGGGCACAGAATGTGGAAGGAGCCAGCAGGTCAGAAAGAAAAACTATTCTAATCACTTCTCAGGACTAAACTGTGCATCTTTCAAAAGACTGTAAAGCTATTTGAACAAAAGCACTAAGTCATGGCAGACAAACTACAGCAAAGAAATACGAGGTAACATGGAAGACTTAATCTAGGATATGAAGGGACACATATGCTTATGACCACTTCCCAGTGTGATGCTTGGTGAAGGAGAATCTGTATCACTGGCCAGCTCCTTCCTAAGCCATACAAACACCCCCTCTCCATGCAAGCACACCTCATGAGTCCAGCTAACCCTACCTACTTTTGTGTCGCAGAAAGAACGACTGGAAACATCCTTAAGCATTGATGAATTCTACAGTAATCACAACAGTTGAGGAAATTACCTGGAGATCTTCAGGGGATTGACAGGCAACCATAAAATTCTGACAGTATTGAAATTACATTATACAAATTTAAAGGTATGTCCTCACCTGAAGACTGATTTTCTATCTCATCTAAAAGTAGGTACTATAGAAAGGGCACAGAAAGGAAAACTAGCATTAAGACAGACATGGAAACTCCTATGTCATATGTGTAGTTTCAAGAGAACTCAAAGTTACTATGACATAAGTATGCAAAAATTTCTATAGTAAAGTTGTCAGCTACATGCTGCTATTAGCTTTGAAAAGAAATCAAAATAAATGCTTACACAATGTACTGTTAGCTTCTAGAGATCACTACTACAAAAAGACTAGAAAAAAGCTTGGAAACATTTAAAAAGGACAAGGTTACTATGCAGATGATAAAGTCCTATCCAAAGTTCAAGTAGCTGCAGTTCACATTTGGAAGGGGTATTAATTTTCATGCTTTGAAGTATAATGTTGCTACTAATTATTTAAGTTTAGAAAAAAAATCTTGAGTGCATATTTTTACAAAATTATCAATGATCAGGTGTCCAAAATTACCCATGGCTCTCCGACATTTTACAAATTATCACTTGCTTTCAAAAGGTTTTTTTTCATTACATGCAAAGCAATTAAGACTGGGCCATTACAAACAGATTGGAAACACATATTCAAAGCTTATAAGCTTTGTTGAACTGTACTGTCACAGTATTTACCAGAAAGAATTTAACAACAGTACCAAGTCAGGTACCCTAAAACAATAAAGAATTTTCACAGAAGCAAAAATCAAGAGCTACTTTTAAATGACATAACAGACTCCAAAAATTAACCAAAGAACCACAAGAAATTTCTCAAGAGAAGGAAAACATGTAATGTTTCTTTTTGGCCACATCTGTGAGGTAGAAAAAGTGTTTCCACCTGAGTCGTTATTGAATCCGTGAGGTTGCTCATGGGTCAGGCAGTCAAGGCGCCCACCAAAACAGTAGGTAACGTAACAACGCTCAGCTTGCCAACAGACTTTTATTCACTCAGGAGAAAAGCCGTGTGGTCCCTGCTAGACAGAGGTTGTTGGGTCACAAGTCACTTTCCTGAGTCAAATTCTGCTCTAAGATCAATGTTTCAGGCACCAGCAATGGGAAGGATTGCCTCCCATATATATCAACAAGAGGCAAATTATTGCTAAGTAAAAGAAATGATTTAAAATATCCCACAGTTTCCTGGTGAAGATCCGTATATGCAGCAAAGACTGGAATTTGCAAAACTAATAATGAATCCCACACAAGTGCTCCTGCAGTACTTGAGGTACACAAGTGCTACAGAATTGCAAACTGAATTCTCTTAATAACTTAATTTGTCTGAGGACATTAAGAGGACATTAATTTGCTTAGAGTCTAAGTGATAATACTTTTCTCAAATAGTATCTGAACCTTTTTTGTGGGTTTTTTTGTTTGTGGTTTTGGGTTTTTTTTTGGTGTTTTTTTTTTTTTTTTTTGCAGATGACTGAGGCAAAGAGATCAAAGGATAAACATTTCTGCAGCTGTGGATATCCTGGCTTTTATCAGCATGGTCATCACACTAGATTCACAGTGAGCAACTTTCCCACAATGGCAGGCATCATTAGATTTTTACTCTCTTGCACACACATGCCATCTTTACAAAGAATCACTGCACTATTCCTAGTCTGGTCAATTTCAGTATTTTTGTACAGCTTTGCACTGTAGAAACTTACATGACATGGAATGAAGCAAATCAAACACATTATTTCATTTCATTCTTGACATTGAAAAGAAGTACCTCTCCAAGGTTTTTAAGAAAGAGTAAGTCAGGTGAAGAACTGTTTGGCAAATATTGCCAAGAGGATAGCAGTTCATTTCTGTCCACCTGAAGTCATTTATTGTTGAAGAGTTCAGAGACGGATCAGGAGTGCCTAATCTCAATGTAAACAAATTCCGCACATAGAAGTAATGAAAATACATGTACTGATTTTGGCAATAGATATTCACTGTGGATATCTAGGCAATAAAATCTATGGGAAGGGAATGGAAAAGTATGACATTTTTTATTTCAGGAGATAACACTAGGTAAAATTCCCAGCTTTAGGGAAATCTAGCTACACCTAAACAGATATTCAGGCAAGAAAACTCTTTCTTAAACTAAGTAAGTTTAAAATCAAAGAAAGAAGTATGTATCTACATGCTTTTCTGGATCTGGCTGAGATGATGTGATTTGAAAGATAAAATCTCAATGAAGATGATAAAAGATTTAGATGTTTTTGAAAATTCTACCCTTTGCTTTTTACTTTCTAACACACAATGCCATATGTCAACAAGAAATTAAACAGAAGAAACTATGGTTTAGTATAATATGGTTTATATATGGTTTAGTATGGTTGGAATTTATTTCAAGTAGATTTTAAACCCACTACTGTAAAAAAATACCTGGCTGATATATTTTCTCATATGGCAACGGTAATTAGCAAGGTCCTTCAGAAAACACTATATGCACCTACCATAAACTCAAACAATGTACAATAAATCAGAATTTGAAATACTAAAAGGCACTCATAAAGCTTTTACCGTAATTTCGTAAGTTGTTCCAGGGTTAAGACTGGTAAGAAGAACTTCCAAACTATCTGGCTTTGTTGTGACCTGTGTATAAGCTGTTTGCATCCACGGGCAGACCTCTTTATATTTAACAATATAGGAGAGAATTCTCCCATTTGGATGTCGTGGTGTATTCCACGACAGCAGAATCCCAGCAGAGCCTACTCTTTCACCTGCAAGGAACACAGGGGGTCCAGGATCTTTAAAAAAAGAAAAAAAGAGTAATTGTTTTATACATATACACACACACATACACACACATATAAAACAGTTTTTAATTAAGTTTCCAGATAACAGAGACACCTTCAAAGCTTCTATAAAGAAATTAAATCATCTGCCACCATAAACTAGTAAAACTACTGAAAATTAATGTACTGTTGAATAAAAAGCTTTTTCTGGCTACAGCCCTGTTACAAAAATGTTAAATGAATTTGGAACACCAGGAACATTCTTCTACAAGTATGTAAAAAATGTAATACTCAAGATCTTCATGGAAAAAACAGACTTTAATGCCAATTTAATATTTAAGATATTCTAGCATGCTCAATTTCAGTTTCTTTCCCTAAAAACACTCAAAACCAAACTGCACTCTCTTACAAAACATGTCTGATATGGCTACATTTTTCTGAAATGTCTTCAAAGTCTACCACTATACATATAAATTGGGATATGGATATTACTACATGACACAATAGCAAATTTTTTCATAAGCTTATCAATTGTTCTCCTTTATGCTTTTTTTTCTTTCTTTTTTTTTTTTTAATAGCCAAGATAATGGATGAATACAACTACAACTCACATCCAGGGCCGATTCTTAAAAATATCTGGTAGAGAAATTCTCGTGCTTTCATAAAACACCTCAGATTCGGTGTATTTTTTTTTATGGTTAAAGAACATGAAAAACTCTAATAAAACTGATTGTCATTTCTTAGATACTACTGTGCATATAAAATACAAAAAAGCATTGTTTAAAAAAAAACAAGAAAATTTCATCAATCATCATTAACTCACTTGTCACATTTGTTGTCACTGTTCTACTTGCAGGTGAACTGTATAGTGAAGAAGAAACTGCAGAAACTGTAACATTGTATGTTGTTCCAGGAATAGTATTAGAAAAATCAGCCTGAAATAGGACATAGATTCATTTAAGTCTTTTACCAAGAATCATAAAATGAAAAAAAAAAAAACACAACCCCAAACCCAAAAGTTTAAGCACTGTATTATTAAAAGTGATCTGTTAATAAGCTTTTAGAAATACAACAGTATTTGCAACAGTAAGAATAGTAGTTTACATGTTAGCTACAGTACAGTATTTTGCCATCTTATTTAACTACCCTCCATAAGATTTGTATAACATTCAATATTAAAGAACAACAAAATTAATAGTTAATTTTATCACAGAATCAGCTATCAGTGTATCTATAGAGGGTTTTCTGTATCATCGTTATTATCAAAGTACATATAAAGCACTATAAAATTCCTTTTTGAAAGAATAAACACAAAAGCAGCCTGAAACAGTTACAAGTTTCTGAACCTTAAGCTAGCCCATCTTTTCAAATAAACATAATTAACAACTTTTTAGCAAGCATTCATACAAAATACCTGTATCTTTGTAGTTCCAATAAAAACCAAAAGCACAACAACCAGAACAACCATTATTTCTGTTAATATTATTATATTTTCCAGAAAGCAGAATCAAAAAGTGCCCCTATTTCTTTTTGATGGCTTAGCAGTGAAATGTTGCCTGCATTAATGATTTAAGCACAGATCTTCCTGGCAAGTACACAATTAATGAGTCTGTATTACTCAATAGCTCTGCCCCTCCTTTGTTAAACTATTCATGAACCCTTGGGTGACTGGCTGTATCCTTCTAGCACACTTTAAAAAAAAAAAGTAAATTCACTACCTGTTGTTAGGCAACAAACTTTGAATGCTGAAATTTGCTCTCAACAATTTTTCATTAATACTTTCATATTCATATTTGCATTAAATAGCTAAAGAGGTAAGCTTGAATTCCTCATCAGCCCAGTGCATAAAGAAAAGCTGGCCATGCAAGTCCTGTAATAAAAGCACATACTTGATACTCCCTAACTCCAAGATCTAGGATAACAACAGAACCATGATCAGGAATAAGATCCACGTGAAATCTGTCTACATGTCCGTATGGTAGTCTCCAATACAGTGAAAAAGAATACAACGAAACATTGAAGAATTTAAGTCCTTCTGGCTTTGCAGGTTCTGAAAGAGAATTGTGGAATAAAAGACATTAACTTAAAAAACTCCCTTTACAAATATATTATTAGTTACAACTGAATATAAAAGCAAGAACAGTTTACTTGCTGCATGAACAATAATTGCTAATTAGTCTGGATATAGCAGTATATTAGACTATATTTGCTATACTACCTCAGAGATTTGGTTGATAATCTCCGAGCTATGCTGTGCAGGCATCCCCATTCGCAGAGAGCAAGCTCAAGTATCTCTGCCCAGCACCCAGTTAACAAAGAATCTCTGCACAGTCCTGGTGTTTCTGCTGTCCTTGACCTTAAAGCTAGCACTACCACTGTCATAATTAGTGCTATTGTTAAAATTCAAGATGTAGCTGGTGCTTGTGCTGTTGCTAGCCACAGAGTGGTTAGGTCTTCTATACATTTCCTATATTTGGAATCCCACTAATTCCATGAAGTCTAGTGAGTTAAGTCCCTCAAATTTGGATGTTTTACTCCTTTCATTAAAGCCAAGTTTTCACCTAACCCCTGTCCAACCGTCTCTCTTTCTTCTGCCCTTAAATGCACCTTTAAATCCGCTCAAAGCCTAATAATTAACCCGATTTCAGCTTCCTCAATAGCTCATTAAACATTATCTGCCTTTAATATTGTATAATTTATCCACCTGTCCAACCCATAGCCACGTGCATCTGTCTTCTCTCTACTTTGGAAAGAATGCACAGCTAACAACTCTCTCTATGGTTATCTCCCAGAGCAAGCCCAGCAGTGACGCTATTCGTCACATCTGAGACTTGCTACTACCCTTGCACTCAGTCCTCCGACTCCCTTATGAACATGTTTCTTCAGAATGCAAACTAAATCTTCCAGTACTGTTTATACACTAATATCACACTATGCAGTCTGAATATCCTATCACTTCTATCCTGGAAGAGCTACACTCCTTTCTTATTTACTGTAAATCTGCTTAGATTACATGTATTTGAAGAACTATTTACACTGACTATCCAAAGTTGTAGAATCATCTCAAACAGATTACTCCAGTTTTGCCATCAAATAATCTATCTGAAATAATAATATAACCAAATATTATCTTTAGATTTTATATTCAGTCTGTATCTGGCTAATTTGTATGATTTTTAACTTATTGCTTTAATGCTAACAGAACAAAAAAAAAAATAAAAAAATAATATGTGTAGAGGTGTGCAAGTGTAACCGAGGGCATAATTTCTTCCTCTTAGTATACTTTTATAAATTTTAACTCCTACTGTTATCATCAGCACTATTATTTCTGTGGATCTCAACTTCCTTTAAAGCTGGATTTTATCCTTATAGAGGTCTTTTTATACAGAGCCATGATTAATCACTGAGTGTACAGTTATCACAATACTTGTCATCTTTTTACCTCAGTTGAATTACTTTTGACTCAGCAACAGAAGACAGCATAAAAACATCCTCAAGGAAGGAGAAATTTAGCCCCATGAAGCTAATGCTCTCCCTACTATTATCTCATGACTGAGAACCACCCTTCCCACTGATGCTGAAAAAAGCCTCAGTTCTCCCCTTCTGCAGATTTAACCACATATGTGAGAATGATTGTGGTTCATTCCAGCCTCGTTGCACCTGCTCTTCTACAGTCCTCCTCTCTGTTTCATGCACATGCACAAACACTTCTTACCAGCAGTGGTCAGCATATTTGTATAAAGTATATAGCCAGTGTATTTGTGTAAAGCACAGTCAGAACAATTTGCTGTAAATTTCACAATTTCACCTACAAAAATACTACTTAATATCTGCAATATATATTTTGTGTGAATGCATTGGAAATTAGTTGAGGGTGAGTAGATACATCAGTGAATATGGAGTGCAAAACACAACATGTTGATTTTTCCAAAAATTAACCATCATAAACCAGCAGGCTTAGCATCACAACGTAATCTCAATACATTGAAGTAAAAGGAAGCACAATTAGGTCAACCAAACTGACTTAAATCTTCCTTGCATTAGAAAAAAAGATTCAATTAAAATTAAAGTACTATAGCATTGTTGTCCTAGTTTAAATGTTAAAAGATGTACAAGATTTTTTCTTATTAATTTTACTCTCAAGATATTATCTCAAAACAAATGTAAGGATTTTCACCACTACATCACTTTATTTTAAAGGGTCTCTTCGACCTCTTGCGTCAGTCCCCCCGACTAAAGGCAGAAGCACCAACAGTTTGTCAAGCACTGATCCCAAAAGCAGACGTACAAATGTCATGACATTTGGTCGAAGCAGTCAATCAATGACAACTTCCAACACTTCTCTGGTCTTCTCGTACAACCATATCATTGCCACAATTAACCCTATAAATAGTATAATAAAGTAGTAAGAGAAATTGTTTGAGGTAGTTCTGGTGCATCTTTTTGCTCCTTAAATTTCATCTGTATTCTACATTGTTACATTACAGTAAACTGCAGACACATGTGTCGAGACTGAGATTTTACCCTACTAAGTTTTAATCACAAATCTAATAAGAAACAGTCCTTGAATGGAGTAGTTTACAATCTAAAGCCTTAACTCCACAAACATTTGTAAACTTCATTCACTGAAAAAAACCTACTGAAATTAAATAAGGTAAAACAGCTCGTGCTTAAGTCTTTGCAGGATAAGACCTGAAAAATAATGAAAATACTAAAAGTAGTCAAAAGAAATTCAGCACAACTAAAGAAATTGTTTCCAGTAGCATATCACTAGATGCAGGTTGAAGAGGGTGTAAGTAATGTATGTCCACAACCACAGCAAACTGTTACATGCAAGATCTCTTGAAATTCCGGTGTTATTCTATGAAGTGAGATGTACAAAGCCAAGCATGCACTGTTACTGACAGCTACCATTCACCAGCAGGGAGAGAAAGCAAGAAACAATACAGACCTGTTACAATTTCAATGAAAGCAGAAGCTCCTTCAATATTTCCTCTTAACCTTTGCAGTGTAAAATTATAAATGCCCCCAGCAGTCAGGTCTGTAACACTGAAGTCAGTCAGTGCTCCTGGAATCTTGAACTTATTTATAAAGGTGTTATTTGATAAAGATGCTTTATAAGAAGTGAAGTTGGTCTTGGTTGGATTCCACATTAAAGTTGCAGAGGAAGTATTTACCATTTTTAATGCCAGACCGCATATCCCAGCTGGTTCTACAGTAAAAATTATTCAGATTAATAAAGAAAAATTTAATGCATAGTCCTTAAAAATATAAGTACCATCTTTTAAAAATAAATGGTTTTTATTTAAATGATTTGAGGGTTCACAGCATCATGAAATATTCATACTAATTTTAGAAGTAAGTTTGTATGGATATATAGTAAACAGTGCCATTATGCTGCACAGGGTAAAACATAGGGATGTACCTCCCACGTGCACTATGTAATTTATGGAAGAAAATTCCAGACTTATCAGATCTTCTGTAAGAACAGTAACATTACTCACGGGTGAAACAGAATGAGAATGGAACATTTTGTAAACAGTAGTAGAGATTTTATTCAGGCAAAAGTTTTCTAAAATATATCATAGGCCATATAATTTTAGAAAACTGTCTGTTGAATCCATTAATCTGTGCAGCACAGCTGTGGTTAGAAAATAAAAATATTTCCATTCCCCTTAAAACATGGGTCTTCCAGATTATTGATTTATGTTGCTTGAAGCTTTCTGAAAAATACCAATTAGAATAATCCCACTAAGGCCTGGATTATTCAGCATGAAAAAAATCCAAAACGTTAAAATGACAGAGTAATCTCGCCATAATCTAGCCGTATTCTGGACTCACCCACAATACTCTTGAAAATATTTGGTTGAGGGTGAAAAAACACTTTCAGAAACATGACGATGATTATTCTGCTGCACTTTTCATTAACAAGAATCTGCAGGACCAGATCTGTTTTTTTTTCCAGAGATTCACTCATCTTTGAACAACTAAGTGCAGGGCCTCCTTGACTATTAACTGGGATAAGGAGTTATAGTCCAAACAAACCACAGAAAATCCATCAAAGAAGGGAGAAGGTCTATGACATGTCTGTGTATAAATCTGGAAGTTGATTTATTTTCTGATTATGCTTAGCTGATTTTATCTGCTTTGGCAGTCCAGAATCCAATATAAATCTATTCCTTCAAGTATCTGCCACAGACAAACTCTCCTCTTTTTATGCTGTATCACGGGAGCATTGGAAAAACCCATGTTTGCTCAGAGACAGAAAATGAGTGCAAGAGCAGGTTGATTTTCTGGACCTTGTTAAGCTGTCTGAAGCACAATTCCTCTTGCTTTTTTAAGCATTCTGTAGCCTTGTACAGGAGCAATCCTCCAATCTTAGACCATGGACTTGCAAGAATTTAAGAGATGCAGAAACAATTGCAAACAAAATGTGCAAGGTAATTCTTAAAGTATAGGATGCTATTCTGCCAAGATCTTATTCTGCTAGAGCTGGAAGAATTTTGTGACTCCACCTCTTTTTTCAAACAGGTATCTGCAACTATGTTTAGACTCCTCAACTTCAACCCAGCGAGTTACATACAAGGTTCCTGTTTAAAAAAATATCACAAGAGGAAGCAGAACTTGCCCCCAAACTTGAAGTTTCATTTTGAACTGTGTGACCCTTTTGAGTCTCTTACACACAGTGATTTAAATGTCTCTGAACGTTTACTGGTTTTCAAAAACAAGTAAAGACAGGTTATAAGGTATTTCCTTACTTGTGATGACTTTTTTCTCCACAGCCACAGAGGAATCCAAGCCTTTAACTGTCCTTAACTGAAAAAAGTATTCTGCCCCAGGGGCCAAATTTTTCACTACAGCTCTGCTGTCATAAACGGTTCTGGTAAGTACCTTTTCAGTATTCATCAGACAATATGAAAGCTATAGAAGAAAAATAATTTCTTATATCAGACTCTTTCACTTCATAATAGTATTGTTCAGCAATTCCAACTACTCATTTATATAAAAGTATTGACAATATTCTCCACATTTTAAAGACCCCCCAAAATAATCAAGAATACAGCTTAAGCTTTATATTATGTTCCACAAGGTTGATCCCCTACTTACTCTAAGATTCCTTAATAGGCCAGTGGTGAAAGCAGTGACTTCAATATTTAAAAGTAGATGGAGGAAGCGAAGTTAAGTCATGGCTTACAGGTGACATGTTTTTGCTCTTGGAGGAAGGATAATAAAGTGCACTCTGACTGCTCAGTCGCACAGCTGTACTCATGAGCTGTGCAATTAACTACAAGAGTGAAAGAATGAGAATAGCCAAGGGGTAGAAGAGCAGCCTAAGGATTAATCAACAAGATAAGATAATAGTTTTTTTTAAATTCTGAAATGGAGACACTTCTGAAATCTCTGTACCTTTGGGGGGGGGAGGAACAACAACCCACAAACAAAATCAAACAAAACCAAGAAAGCAAAAAACACCCACACACTGTTCAGAGCTGCGATTCTGAGGAGTCCCGGGAATCAGCCACTCAACTCTGCTCACTGGTATACCTTGAAAACTCACTTGTTTAGAGCCACTGCAGAGAATAAAAGTGCTGGACGTACCAAGTAATTGAATTTTGGGCACCTAACTCCTAGAGGCTGTGGGGATTCCTTCTGACCTCCCAGATAACTCTAAGGTGAGAAAAAAAAAATCCTGTGATACTCTGTGGACATAGAAAACTCTTACTGCAGACTGTTTCATATCTGCCCTAGTGAAAGGCAAGATGCACTGTGTCTGCCCTGCAGAGGAGGGCTCTTGACAATACTCTCCAGCACGCACACATGGGTTTTTCAGGTGTGGCAGTTAGTACTGAGGTCAAGAAGGTTTGCAACAGCCTACATCAGTGCGTCCTGTCCTGCCACCCGTTATTTCCTCTAACAGAAGAGGGATATATTCCACACATGGCAGTGACCTGAAAGCACTTTGGTTCAGCTGCTATTCATTTGGGGAGAAACGATCCGATTCCCCTCTGTATATTTTACCACACAGTACCTGATAACACACACTAAATCTTGAAGACTGTCATCACCTTATTAGAATTACAGCACTGCAAAACGCTAGAAGCAAAGCTATAGATTAAAGATTTACATCTAGTATAAACAAGTTAGGAAAGTAGCTTTTGTGCACTTTTCGCTCTACAAACTACAATATATTGCATAGAAAGCTGGTGAGCTGGGATAATTAATTTTAAATGATTAGTAAAATGATCCCTTTTATGCAGGTGCACCTTACTAAGCAACCAGTCTACTGAAGCCTTTCTCATTAAAGATTTAAAGATAAGCTCATTTATTCAGACAAAGCACTGTCTAATGTGGCTGCTTGCTCTATGAGATGCTGAACAATAATACTGTGCCATAAAGATCAATATTACAGATGACAATTACTTTCCACAGGATGGTAAAAATAACCTGACCACATACAAAAGTATATATCTGAACTGTTTCAAAACACAAATGAGAGAACTTAATTTAATTTTAAAATTTGTAAAAATACTCCAGGATACATCAGCAAATTGTGCTGTGGTGGCTACTCTTATTCATTCAGATAATGCAGCTTTACACTAATGAAGAGAGAAGAAATGTCAAGAAACTATACTAAGAATACTCACATTTCAAGTATTAGGTAAGAATATAATCAAAGTCATGGGGAAGGGGAAGGAAAAGAATTGGACACTGTAATATTGGGGTATAAACTGTGTAAGACCGTTAAAGTACTCTGTCTCATGGTAGTGCTACATACTAAAGAATATTCTAGTCAAGTCAGTCAACCATACAAGACTATACCTTCAAATATTTATTGACTCAGAAGACACGTTTAAAGAACAGTTTGCTGTCACAAAGTTTTATTAACCGCATGACTGTGTCCATACAGTGACTGCAAAATGCAAGGGATAATACAAGACAGACTGCAAAAGACAGGATACAAAAGAGAGACTGGCTGAATGTTGTGTGAAACGTGATCCACAGACAAAGTATTTAGATGTCAAAGTGGATTGTTTCTGACCAAAGAACTGAAAGAACAGAAATAACCCTAGATTTTCTGCTAAGAGTTGCAAAGGATATCGTCCAAACTACAAATGCTGAAGAGCTACTCTGTAATAGCAACCATGAAATATTAGTACTCAGCTTCTTTGTAAGAATAAAAACAAAAAGTCCACCATGGTGACATTTAATTAGAAAAGTAGAAATATTTTAAAATGAACAAGCAAATTAAAAGGAAATTATGAGGAGCACCCAAAAGTGTCATGGTATGAAAAACATTGAAATGCAACTTTAATACATAATACGCCACTCAAAAAGTTTGGAGAGGGAATGTAGAAATAGAAAAAAACATTTGAACAGTAAAGAGGATTACTTTAAGAAAAGATATCCTTAAAAACCTGGAGATCGTGTCAAAACAAGGAAAATACAAAATACAAACTTGTCTAATTCATGCAAGCTAATTTAAGAAGCACAAGGAAGCAGGGCAGGGCAAAAACACAGGTCAGCAGGCCAAAAGAGTCACTGAAGAGCAAACTGAAAATAGTATAACAGCTAATGAAAACAATAATTTATACATACAATAAGCTTATCTAGATGTTGGGGAGGCCACTAGCTGACCAAGGTACAAAGGCAGCGCTCAGTATAGACAAGCCAATATGAGAAATTGTAACAGAATGATTTGTTTCAATGGTCAAGGATGATCCCACACCGGAATCATTATTAATGAACCGTGAATTTTGAGTCAAATTGAATTGTCTCAAATTGAAGTGTCCACAGAAGAGGTTTTTAAGAAAGTATGACAGTAGTAGAAAGGCAGACAGCATGTTATTGCCTAGGAAAGGAATAGGAAGTAAACCAGAAAACACTATTAATCTTTTCATAATTCCATTGTGCACACAATCTCAAGAAGGATATCAAAGGCTTAGAAAAATTAAAGAAAAAATAATGAGATGTAGAACAGCTTCCACATAAGAATGCTGCACAAAAGACAACTGAGAAATTAAAGCTTATATAATCATGAAAGATATGGGTATGGTGAATAGAGAAGTACTAGGTATTTCTAATACCACAAGAACCTAAATAATGCCAGGTTTAAAATAAAAAAAAAAAAAAAGTGTACTCTTTCAAACAGGGCATAACAAAATTGTGAAGTATAAAGGATTAAAAAAAACACAGGAAAAAGTCACTGTTTTCCTGATGTATGTCCAGTTTCAACCTATCACTCAGGAAATCTCTAAACTACTTACTGCCCAAGGCCGGGAAGATATGGGAGGTATCAAATCAGTCTTGTCTTGTGAATTGTTACATTTTAAAAAAAAAGAAGTTTTATTCTGGAAATTTCTACACAAGACATTTACATCCTTCTACAAAGACGAATTTTTTATTTTGCAGCTTAATGAAATTAATTTGTATTACAAATTTGGAAAGCTAAGAAAAAAGATTACATTGCAGATGCATTCAACCCTTGATCTTTAATCTTCTTTTTTATTGGACACTAGCTGAAAAAAACAGTTTTTGAAAGCTTTTAAAACCATAATTTTAAAATCTTTTTTTTTTTTTTTAATGTAATATGAAGTACGTATTTAGCTGATCTTCTCCCATAGCAGTATTTCTTTCCCATACTTATGTGGGTTATAAAGACAAATATTTATCGTTGGGTTTGCAGAATTTACAGGATGATAATTTTATAGATAAATTAACAAACAAACAAACAAAAAGATGTAAAGGATTGCACTGGTTTCTTCCCACTCTTATCTCACCTGAAACATATCAAATCCTCCTCTTGGTAGTTTCCAAGAAAAATAGACTGCATTTTCTTCTTGCCCAAACACCTGTAAATCTGATGGTGGATCAGGATCTGAGGTAAAGGAGTGGATACAAAATTCAGTATCACAGTAATCTATATTAATTTGAAGGAAATTAACATCTACAGAAGACACCACTGTAATTCATTATTTTATAGTGCAGTGTAGAAACAGATTTCATTTTGTACTTAAGAAGAACAGAAGATAAATTAAATCCACCTCTACATATTAGCAATAAAATCAGAAATAAAATCAATGTTTGTAAATTTGTATGGAAAAGTTGTATCATCCTAATATTACTGCTGATTCAGTTACTGGAAGAATCCCATTAACTACAGATGAAACTTGTTTGTGTTTTAAAAGCTTTTATTTACTTAATAACTTTCAAGGATGTTTATATTGAAAAGAAAGTGATATATATATTAACTCAGCCATTGTTAAGATGCATCGATTTAATAAGGAATAGCTTTTCTTAGACAACACCTTAAAATGTAACAACCCTATTTTTCTGAAATCATGAAAAGCTATTAATAGACCACAAACCTACAGGTGTTAATCTTGAGAACAGTGGGGTGACTTCTTTTTAATCCATTGGTTGTCACAATACTGATTAAGAAATCAGTGCCTGGCAGAAGACTCTCAAATTTGTACATTCTACAGAGATTAAAAAAAGAGATTGTATTCTTAAAGATGCATATTATCTTCATATGTTAATTCTTTATAGTATTGTGAATATTATTTACACATGATGTGTGTATACATGTGTATATGCTGTCAGTCAAAAACTATTTTAGTATGACAAAATCTTAAATATCACATTATGGTTCACAGCAAGTTCAAGTTCAAGTAGAAAGTCTTAAAAGATTAAATTAAACATCCAGAATGAAATGGAGATTCTACTAGTGCTCACTTCAGTGTGGTATTTTGTTTTCTCTTCTTTGCATAAACATATCATATGAGATTTGTAATTTGTTAAAAAATGCAATTCTTAAAATAATCTTTTTTCATATAGGTATAGTAAACTATATCAACTAGAACACCAAATACATATAACATATAAGTAACACTGCAGGCTCCTTATTTTAAATATACAGTGAAACATCTGTTTTGAGTTCACGTCAGTAGTTTTTTAAATGTAATCCTCATACCTTGCACCAGAAGGTAATATTCTCTCCTCATTGAAGACCTTACTGTTTATTGAAATAACATATCCATCAAATGTATTTTGGGCTGGTGGCCAGGTAACAGTTATTGATTCAGAGTCTCTGCTATAGTTCAGGTATTTAACTGCACTTGGTACTGTGTGGCAATAAAAAAAAAAAAGCATTACTTTGAAAATACATTTTAAACACATTACTTTATGACAGGACTCATGTCATCAGAATGCAATAAAAACTCCACAAAAATTATGTCATGTCGTTGCTTATCTCAAGGACGCGCAAACTAAAACTGCTGCACTAATGTGTATAGCGACTTCCGTTATCCACGAGAATCAGAGCCAAACTGCTTCCTGCTCCGTAATACTACTTAGTGCAGTTCTGACATCACCGATGTGAAGTTCCTCGAAAATGGACAATTCCTCAAGAAAATAAATGTCACTAAGAGGTAACTTACTGGGCTGAGACCAAAGTCCCCACTAGCACAGTCCCTTGTATTGAACAGTGGCCAAAAGCGTATGTCTACAGAAAAGCAAGACTTGCACAGAGTGATAATCCCCTTCAGTAATCTCCCAGAATGCAGTTTGCAGCCCAAGGATTTCCTAAGCCAAAGGTGATTTCTGTGAATTTAGTAAACCTCAGTAAACCTTTTATAAATGTCTTCAGTCTCCACTTGAACCTATCACCGCAAAATATCATGTGGCCAGAAGTTCTGCAACTTATCTACAAATTTAATAAACCACCATTTCCTTTTCCTTGTTTTCTACTTGCTGTCTTCTAGTTTCACATCCTTAGTTCTTGTAAAAAAAAAAAAATCAGTGAATTATCATTTCTTATACGCTCCATAATTACCTCTCCATGACTTATCCTCTCACAAATTATTTTACATTACATCATTATTCCTGTATCAGTGTTAGCTCAGAGGTTCCTTAAATGCAAAACATTACATATCTCATCACACTTGCTGCCCTCCTTGGAATCTTTTCAATTGCATATACTATACTTGACTTTTTTGCATTAGGGACCTGTTAGAGGAAAATAAAACATGCCAGATCCATCAGCCTGAGAGAGGCAAGGCTGGTCCCATTCCACGTCCCCAGGTCCAACCAGCAGCAAGGCTGAAGCTGTAGTCCCAGCAGGCACACACACACACAGAGCACGCATATACATCAGATATGTACACATACATGTAGCTGACCACACAGATCACAGACAGACACTCAGAGAATTCACATGAACACAGACAGGACCAACAGCCTCATCTGGCTCCTCTCTCTTGCTGAGAGAATGGAGGTCCAGCATGGAGAATGGAGGTCAGTAAGTGAGAATACTTACATACATATGTACAAGGTGGATCTCCCCAGCAGTTGGGTTCAGACACTCAGTCTGCCCAGTAGGTGACACTGGAACCCAGTCTCTCCAGTTGCTGGCACCTGGACATATGAGCCTCTGAAGTCGTATCCCCACTCCAGTTGCTGGACCATAACACACACACACACAGAGCTAGCCAGGACTTCCCAGGTCCAACAGGCGACCCCCCTGTGCTCTCACCCTTAGAGATACACAGATACTCTCACACCCAGAGCTGTCTCACCCACCCCCTTGCTCTCAGGCCGCTTCACCTACACACCAGCTCATCTGGCTGGATATCACTAGTGGTCACACAGTCACTCAGACACCAGCACTCACTCTAGATGCTGCACCACAGACACATGGGCCCTCTGACTTGCGGTCTGACTCCAGTTGGTGCACTCAGGCTCCTGTGTGTGTACACACACACAGAGAATAGGGAAGAGTTAGAAAGGGATTTAATAAGATAGGACAAATTGTGCTGCTCAGGTGCCGGGCACAGTCAGACAAGTGAATTGTTTACATGTGATGAGTTGTTTTTATCCCCTTAGCACTCTATTTTCCCACACTTGTTCTTCCCCAAATAACCTAATCCCTTCCCTTTTCCTGTCTTTGGTTCCTCCCTTAAGCATCCCATAGTAAGTCCTGTGCAATCCCAAACTGCTTCTCCCTGGATCCCATACCATGTCCTACACCTCTAGGCAGCAACCCACCCTAGTCTGAAAGGTGATGCAGAGAGCTCCCCCTGATGACCTGTTTTGATGGGCTCCATGCCTGGACACAGGGGCTGAGGGTCTCCCGAGAGCCCTGGGAAGGACCTGGACAAGGTGTTCGTTCCTTAGGAGTCTGTGATTTGGATTCCTGCCTGCCACTATGTTTCTCTGGGCTTGTGGAAATGGACCTTTGAACAGCTCCTGTGATGGGCCTGGGAGTAGCCTGGCAGGGTATTATTTGAGTTCCCCTTCTTGCCATTGCCTCTCTGGGCTCCTCTGCAAGTGTGCAGGTGAACTGTTATCACACAACCTAACAGGACCAGAACTGCATGCTGTATTCAATAGGCAAGAGTACCTGTGTTTCTATACACAACACAGCGATGTTTTCTGTTTTGTCTTATAATTTCTTTTAACATCCCAGCTGATTTCTACCCTGCTGCTGAGCTACGTGCTGATTTTTTCAAGGAACTATCCAGCATATTCTCAAGATATCACTCCAGAGATGTAATAGTCAGCTCAGATCTGACCATATATGTGTGAGGTTTGGGTTATTTTTCCTTGTGTATCACTTTACTTTTATCTACACTGAATTGTGTCTGACATTTTAACATCCAGCCACTGAGGCACATATGGGTTTTCCACATTTACTCTATTTTCATTAAAGTAGTTTAGTTTCTTTTCTAAACTCTTAAGTCTCTCTGCATACCATACCTTGGCATAAATTAGAAACAATCAGGTCTTGTCTCTCTGGGAGCAAACAGTGTCTGGACAATATGCTGTTAATTTCAGAGACTTCAGCTAGTTAGAAGAGGCTTAGCTGCTAAAATTACTAAATAGAAAATTGGTTCTGTTTTACCTCAAACCAGGACAGATGGTTTTGAGGCTTACTTTCCCTATATTAGCAAGATCCTTCCTTGTTCTATGTCTAAACTATAAGATACTATGTAGTTTATTATTAGCTATAACTTTTCAACCAAAAAGCAATGCAATAGTGGATGTACCCTTAGAGTGAACACAACAACAGAACCAAGTTCTGTTCTGCTGACTCTGCTAGCCAAGAATAGTGACACTGCTAGTCTGGTCCACATTTTCGCTCAAACTAATGACCAAAACTGTTTTCTCTCCACACCGTGAATCCCTACACCCAAGATGAAGGTACCATTTTCCATTGGAGCAGGATATCTCAGTATACCTATGGCACTAGACATTACTGGAAACAGAAAGCAGCTCAGAGACTCTGAACTCTCTTTTAATGTAGTTTCAGTGGAATAAGAACATCATGCTTATTGAAAAAAAGAAGCAACAGTGAACTGATACAACTCTGAAATTATTATCTCAAGACAGTATGTGAAGGTTACTGGCCTGAGTACTTACTTTCTGGTGATACCTGAATAGATGTATTCACAGTGCCACCAAAAAGAAGCAACATAATTGTGTTACAAGTGAAAGCCTGATATGGACAGAGGGGAGAAACATAATTCCAAAAATGAGAGAACCCTTCAGAATGAACATACTTGCTGGAGTGAGAAAAAGAAGCAGAAAAATCTGACTTCAATGGATCCTAATTTAGAAAGGAAACACATAACAATGAAAGAATGGGTTTTAAATGTATAATGGAAGCAAGCTACTAGCACCTAAGAGAAGAACTAGAACAGAACTGTGCTGCTGAGAATAAAATGTCCTAACCCAAAGCAAACTATACATAGAAAACGCCAAATTTAGTCCTGATGTAATGGGAGGCCAATGAGAGAACAACATAAAACTAATTTAGCTCTGAATACCTACGTGTGTTCAAACTCAGCACTGAAGTGAGATATCAAACATTAAACAGAAGTCTAAGAAAAAAGATTTTGTTTTCTGTAATGTTGGTAGCCAGACCATCTGCAAGTATCAGTTACTGGATTCTACACCTGCTTGAATCATTATGAAGTTAACATTGGTAGTTCATCTTAGAATGAAACCCTACTTAAATTCACACTTTTAAAGGACACAAGCAGTTAAAGAATAAGGAAAGTAACAATGAAAGAGAATAAGGAGAAAATGATGATGATGATTGAATTATTTTTCTCTATTTGAGATAAAAATAGAATTCAAGAAACAGTAGAAGAAAGCAAGACATATAGATGGAGCAAAATAAACGCTGAATTTGACAACATTGTGGTCTCACCTGTCTCTATTTCCTTTGTCACAAAAATACTGTCCCTGAAACCCTCCTTTTCTGTTCGAATTGTAAAGTTGTACTGCGTACCAGGAGTAAGGTTGGAAAACATTGCTGTTTCTTGCTTGACCTTCTGGACCTAGAAAACCAAATACAGCTTTCACAAAACAGCTTGCAAAATTTACTTATATTATGTAAATGGTACCTCCATTTATTCTAATAGGAGACATAGTGTTTAATTAACCTCTGATTACTTAATAGAAGACTTTAAAAAATAATTGCTTTGCCTATATACAAGTGGTCTTTTAAAAAACATACCCTGAAAGCACTTGCACAATTTATACACGTGACTTCATATTGATGAAAATCTCCATCAGCACGGTCCCAAGCAATCTGTATTGAAGTGTCTGTAATGTTACCTTCTCGTACATTGAGTGGAGCTGCCAGACCTACAGAAGCACATAAAACATTATTGTTCAATCCAAGACTTTGTTCAGTTCAACACTTTTTGTATCTCCTTTGGAGACAAAAGTGAAGACAATAAGTAACAGATTCAAATAAGCAGAGGGCAAAATCTCATCTCAGGAATGCAAACACACCGACATTCCAAAATAGGAAAATGGAGAAAGAACAAATAGATAATGTTGCCACTATTCAAAGAAAATTGCTTGCTTGCTTATCTTGAACTCACACGGAACTGAACACGTGTTTCTCCCTGAGGATAGAGCTGGCACTCCTAAGAAGAAAAATCCTCCAGAATGAAGTTAATCCCTCCAGTACCACCACCATAGCGCTCAGAATGTACCTAAATCCTGTCAAACAGCTCAGAAAGCTGGGTTGACCAGGCAAGACAAATACACTTCATCCCTATTAGTACATCCTTGTATGATACAATTCAGATCACATTACAGAGGACCTTCTATTCTTCTCTGCATCTCTTTCATCCCCACTACAGCTGTTTCTAGCTGGAATGTACCAAAATTTACACTTTTCTAAGAAAAACTCTATACATGCAAGGGGTCAGGGTTTTTTTCCTTCCAAGTTTTTGGGGACCCAGAAGAGACAGACCAAAACTAAGTTTTCTAAGGCAGTTTCATGCTAAATTTAGGAAATGCTTTCACAAGATCCACCAAACCCCAAGTTTTTATTAAAACTATATTTTAAGAAAAATCAGCTTTCAAAGTATTATTTGGGGAAAAAATTTCTGTCCTGCCTTCATTCTCTTCTTCTTTCTTCCTTTCTTCTTTTTATCCTTTCTTAACATTTCCTTTTATAACTTTTCTACTCTGAGAGAAATAAAGTAGAAAAGCATTTCAAAGGAAAATGGTAGAACAGGAAAAGAAAAACTTCAGGAAGTATAATTATCATAAAAAATAGGAAAGTCAAAACACAGAATTTCAGCAGGTATTTTTAAACAGTTTTTAAGTTCTTACTAAAATTCCTTTTTTAAAGGCCTTGCTAGAAGGAGTGCCCTTCCCATAATACCTTTTTTAATATCTTTGTGATTTAATTTGTTATCTTGAAAAATGGGAACCTCAGTGCTTCTATTATTTGCTTAAAGATGCACTGGGAGGAAGAAACTTAGTAATTTCAAGACACAGAAATAATTCCATTGATACTAATCTTCTTGACTAAAATAAATGGTAAAAATATGGATTTTTTTCCCCACAAGGACAACAATTTAATACAGCCTAAATTCCTGAAATACTTGTTAGACATTTTTATAGACTTGATATAAAACACCACAGTTTAGAAAGTTTAGACATGGCCAGGGATAGTTACAGCCTTGTTTAAAAACAAGCTACTGTTAGTGTAATTATTAATTGCTTACACAGCTATATAAAGGTGATTTTTAAATAGCCTGTCTTTTCTACTGCACTGAAATAAATTTAAGAGAGTTTACAAATCTAAATTTAATATGGTGCAATTTTATAGGAATAAACTTAAAATACTCACATGTTTTTACACCAGATACATGGTAAACGGAGCTCAACATTTTTCCACTTTTTGTGGAGACACAGAAATCATATTCTGTTCCTGCAGTAAGGTTTTCAATTGTTATTTTACCGTCGCTTTTTAAAATGAATGTCCTATTAGGTCCTCCTTTACTTGCAACATATATGCTATCAAATACTCCAGTATCAGGCATGCGAACAAATAATACCACAGCATTGCTATATAGTACATAAGGAACTACAATTTGAACAGGCTTGGGTTCTAAAAGAAGAAAAAAAAAAATTGCCACGCGTTAAATCAGTTGAAAATAAATTTAGTGAAAACCACAGAATAAATCCGAAGCAACTGTCCTGAGAAATACGTTTGCCCATTGCAAACTAATAGCTACCATAATAAAACACATCATTGCTCAGAAACAATAAACAACCTGATCTCTTTAGGTGTTTAGTACTGGAATCCTAAAAGCATTTGACAAATGATTTAGGAATGAAAGCAAGTAAGCCTTCCAAGGGTATCAGTGAATTACCTTTTCAACCACAACTGCACCAAGAAGGTAAGTCAGGATAGCTGAAAAAATATAAAGGTACATGAGGACAGGGTGATGAGCATGGAGAATGAGATACATTTGATGAATGCAATATTAATGTGTTTCATTTTCTTCTCCTACAGCTGGCTCTGACAGCTGTGAAAAATCCCATCTAGAATTTTCTGCCATCTGTGTCTTGAATGAGGTATTAAAATCTAATTCTGTATAGAAGATTCTGAAAAATACTAAGCCTGTTACCCTCCAAAATACTGAAATAATTTAGAAAAAATGACCAAGCAGCATTTCATGTATCTGTAACCTGACAGCTGCAGCCTTTATATACCACATGTGTAAGTGAATCCTGCCCGTTCCTTTCACATATGCAAAAAATGTATACAGTGCCAAAAGCATTTCAATAGCTTGGTAAACTATGACTGACAGGAAAGGCCCTTTGATAAACAATGTAAAGTTGTTACCTTTCAGCTACTACTGCTTCTAACTCTTAAAATCGTTTCCCAGCACTCTCTCACCAATAGCAAGTTAATTTGTCTCTCTTGGTTCACCAAACACCTAATGCATCTCCAAAAATAAACAGTCTGTTTCAACTATTCCAATATTTTTTTTATTTCACTGCAAATCAATGATTCACTCTATTTCTTCCATCAGTGGGAACAGTATTCCCTGATATGGTCCTCGTCACAGTTAAATAACATTCAGTACTACCAATGTGCTTCCCAAAGCTGCACCTCTTTGAAAGTTAACAGCATCTCCTTTGCTCTTAACAGCTACGATTGGATCAGTACATTTCACATTCTAGTTTTCATCCTTGGCCATTAAGCAAATTGACTTGATCTACCAAATCTGTTAGATGATAGTAATGATAATGAGACTGATGTTATGTGTATTATAGTCAGTAGTTTCCACTGTTAAATATATCTTACTTAAAGTGCATTGAATGGTCTTCAGTTCGCTCATATTTCCATTATTCACACTTGCCACAGCTATTTCATAAGCCATTCCAGGAATTAGGAGATCAATCTTAAATTCTTCTGTATTGTTTACTAAAAACTTCATAGTGTCGCCAATGTCTGCATTAGGTTTCACTTGAATGTAGGATTCCTGACCCTCTTGTGGCAGCTTCCAGTGAAGGATTACACTCTCTTCTTGTACATCCTCTGGGTGAATATAAACAGCTGTAGGTGGACTGACAGCTTGATCAAAGAAAAAGATGTCAGTATAAAACCATAGATCAAACTTACTATCAATTTACAAACACTTACAAATGATGTCTTTTGGTTTATTTTTTTCATCTAAAATTTCATAATTTTAAAACCACTAATTCATTTAATTTTTTTCTTAAAATAGTTTGTAGACAACCACCTGCTACAGGCAGATTCTGCTTTCTGTTTTCTCATAATAAATAGGGACTGACTTTACAAGCATATTCCGTTCCATTGGATATACACAGAGTAACAAAGATGACACAATCTGAGTCACAGTATCTATGATTAGAAAAAGAATCTGTCTTCACCTACATAACTTGAGACCTCATGGTAATGTTTCTACTTTGTTAAAATTAAACATACAAATCATAAATATTTATCAAATAGGATGTCGCTTCTATAGCACACATTAATGTGCTATAAGTAAGTAAGTCAATAAATAAATAAAGGGATAGGTACGTTCACTCTTCTGGAAGGTTCTGAAGGTTAGAATCAGAAAACAGCAAATAGAAAAGAATTCCCCTGAATTTCCCCCAACACATTCCAACAACCCACAATCTGCACATGGCCTTAAAAATACTTTTTTGCCTTGTGTTTTCAATTTAAACTCTGTCTAATGAAATGAAACCTTCAGAAAATCGATACATCACCTGTTGTGATTAACACAGGCTTCTCATGGCAGCTTAGAGTTCCTTTTTCTGCTACGTTCTGTAGATATACCTGATACTGATGATAAGGTTTTACATTTTCTATTACTATTGAAGCCTTGCTTTTTTCAACTGGTAACTGTTCCCAAATGTTGGTTTCAGTATCCAAAATGTTCATGAGATAGTAATGAAAAGAAGCACTAGATGAATGCTGTGGAGGCTTCCACTTTAAATGTATTTCTGCAGATGAAACATACGTAGCCTCTAACTTCTGGGAGTGCAGTGGTCCTATTGAACAAGATTAGGAATAGAAATAGGATAATAGCTTCTGATATCTTTTACCAATAACTAACCTTTTTTTTCAAATTCAGCCTGAAAAGCTAACAGTACACACTTACTTACATAAATGCCAAATAGTAATGGAGCACATCAAACAAAGCAATTTTGACTGTATATTTAATATTGATAGGCAGGGAAATATTCTCACTATCTAATTGAGGTTTTCTGAATCACCCAGCTCTTTATGTAGAGCTCAGTCTCCTCACTTTGGTCCGCTCTCTTGCACTTCAGTCAGATCAGAAACATCATCTAAGACATATGGTATGAATTACCCACGTTGATTAAAACCTGATACTAATTGATTAAATGGCAAAATCTACTGAATTTCAGAAAGTGTAAGTTTTCAATTTTTATCAATCATTTTAAAACATAAGTGGGTCATTATGTCTCCTACACCTCTTCCAACAATTCAGTCACCGGTATGATAATTGGTAAATCATCCTACTTTTCCTTGCCTGGACAATCACATTTCTGTAGATAGCAATGTTGCAGCTGAAAAGCTGATTTCTGAGGTAAAATATGTATTTGCTTCTCACAGAAGAAAGCAGAATATCCTTCCTCCATTATAGAGGTACCTTGGATTACAAGGTCTTATATACAGAAAACAAACCATCCTATTAGGGAGCAGAGGATCTGGTAGGCGCAGAGATGGGAGGACTTTCAAGTGCACTAAAACAGTCCAGGGGAAGAAGCAGTGTGCTGTACAAAATGTACTGGCTGGAGAAAAGGAACAATTCTTTCCCCTAAAGAAAAATCTGTATTTTGTTCTGATTTTAAGAAAATAGATCTCTGTCTATTTGGACTGCCTTGCCAGAATTGGTAAAAATGTTAGGGCAATATGTTTTCTTTAACTTTTGCAAATCTGAATATTTTCCCAGTACCAGAGAAACAGGACCCGGAAGAAAATCTGCACCTAAAATTGTGCCCATGAACTAATTTTTCCTTGAGTACGTGCCCATTTGATCACCTTTAGATGCAAAGGCATTTTTTTTATCTCTACCAACTGGCAGGTTTCATTCCTTCAGCTAGATATTACTAGAACACAAGTTAATTGGTTCAGGAATTTTTCTTATGCCATACTTCACCATGCAGTGGGTCAAAACACAATGTATTTTCAAACCATGAAGGTTGTCTTAATCTTTACTGCACCTATGTAGGGATATCTCTGTTTATTCCAACAAAATCTTTTACTTCACATTGGAACGTACGCTTCTGCATTTCATCAGCATGGCCAAAAACATCTTATGGCTACTCTGACATCCAGCTTTCGCTTTGGACATCAGTAGGAATTTTGTGAGTAAAATTATGGTAAGAATAAGCTTTTAAAATATACTTCACATAAACAGAATTTGTAGCCAGCTTTCTGCTCATGGCCATTGAAAACTCCTGAGTTTTTCCACATCAACCACCAACTGGTCAGTCCTGGATTGAGAGTTCATGTTCAGAGTTATTCATATTTTCAGACAAAATATCAACAAAAGGAATAGTGTAATTAAAGGAAAAATATAAAAAGCATATGATTATCTGGTTATTACTGTTATTTATTTTTGCAACTTACTTGTTTCTACCTTCAGAATTGGACTTAAGATAGTCTGTGCCCCTTCCGGGTTCCTTGCTGCTAATAGAAAATTATAGCAAAGTCCAGGAGACAACTGCACAATTTTTGTTTGAGTTGTATTCACAGGCAAGCTCAGAATGTATGGTTTCCACTGATCAAAATAGTACTTAATTATAAGTGCAAAGCCTGACTTAAGCCATATGTCCATATCACTCCACATAAATACAGCTTCAGTTGTCTTGACATCATGCACACTAAACGTGAAGTTTTCTGGTACCAGAGGTACTGAAAAAGAACACCAAAAATGAAAAAATCATTGAAAATCATGGAAAACATTTTATATGTGCATCTTCAAAGATACACATAATGGGGGGACGGCTTTTGAAAATAAATTCAAAAGACTGGAAGAAATATAGTTACGTTCATATTCACAAATATATGGTAGCCGTATATAGCAGAAAAATCCTGTGAAGAAATAGTCTGGACCAGTGGGATCTCTCTGAAGGGCATAGCAGTCAGTTTCATTTTCTGGTATCATTGACAAAGCTGAGATACTAGACTTCAGAAGATACGGAGATCCATCTGTCCATAAGAGCTGACCTTCTTCCTACATTGAAAAAAAATTAAGCAAAAACTCCATGTATTTTCACATTGTATCGATGAATTATTAAGGCTTTTGTCATTGCAAGCATAGCTCCTAAACACACAAAATTTACATACTTCATTTATACAGATTAATTATATAGGAACATTTTGAATGCAGTAAACATTTCAGCGTAAAATTCTATCCCTTCTATTACAATAGATTACAAGGTTATAATATAATATAATA